>CM067174.1:26136379-26177937 GCA_034093135.1 Erigeron breviscapus
ACTTCGTTTGACAAAACGAAGATCATCTTCGTTTGAAGATAAAAACGAAGGCTAAGTTCGTTTGATGCTCAAATTCGTTTTCTAAATTCGTTTAGGCTAAATTCGTAAGGTTTAATGCTGGACTTTTCTTCTATAACACACTTCCAACACCACCACACTGTAACTATACACATCGGTTTTGTCGGTTGCTCATTCGATTTATACGTCTCAAATGTTTTCGTTTTCCTCTCGTCCATATTCACTAGGTTTTTTTTAAAGTTTTTGTTTGTTCTTAGACGTCATCACATTATTTTTATTGAATGAGGATTTTGACGGTCATATCTTATCACTCTCTACTTATCATTCGTATACTCTATAAGTTTAAACCGATCCTCATATGGAATCGAAAATCCTTAAACATTTGGAAAGAATGTACTTGGTAAAACCTTTTCATAGGTCACCTTATGTTACACAATTGATTTTTGAAAATCTTTAAAGCCATTTGCCAAGATTCCTTGGTTTCTTTCATTCCCAAAAACATCTCACCATTGTATTAGCAAAATTTATTCGATTATAGGTACCATTTTAGGTAACAAGTTTTTAGTTTATAATTTGTTGGATTGTTAAAACCAGGTGACGTCGTACGCATCCTTCATACCAAGTATAAGGGCCTCTCGCCACGATTCATCGAACTCCATGTTGCATATTCATTTTCCCAAACGAGTTCGTTGTCGTTTTCAAGTATTTTAAATTTGTTACCTCACTTTTATAGCGATTATAGTTTTGCCCTTTGGAATTAACATTATATATTTAATTATGGGGCACCGTTCTTAATTAAGTTCGAGGTTTACGTATAGGTAGTCAGTTATTATGACGATTCGATATAATAGTCGGCGTATGAGTATCACGTTTCACTGGTTGACCGGTGCCTCAATAATCGAAGCCAATAGTTTCTCCCATCTTAGCCATCTATCTAAAAATTGGAGGGATCCTATCCACGATATTCAATCTTGACCGCACCTTCCTTCACATGATAGAAGAATATCTAGAAATCCGTTTAAGGTCAAAAAAGTTTGAGAATCGCACGCTATAAGTATTCAAACTTCTCACGTATGACTCGCACTATAACAATCATCTAGCCCATCCTCCCTATGCTTTTGAACTCTCGATTCCGCATTAAGTTAGTTGTTCATTTGATCAATCTTTACCAACCGCATACGCGCGCGCACAAACAAACACACACACACACACACACACACACATATATATGTATGTATATATTGAGGGATAGTATCCGATGTCGCGGCCACTTCAACGAGACACTCACTAGTGTCCGAACAATTTCACCCGGTTACCAACCGGGTATTAATGTAGTTTGTATGAATTCTTTATGCATGAAATGTATACGTTTTTATAGCACATAATAATTTTTACCGATTTTTCATTTTAACCACCTAAAGTTTCTATCTTTTAAAACATAAAAGTTTTTCTTTCATTTTTTTGACACTAAACTTTTGGGTTTTCATGTTTTCAATAAACAACTTTCACACATTTACGGTTTTCCTTTCAAACATTTGACTTTGATAGTTTTCACAGGACATTTTTTTATACATGATAACTTTTATCATCGTTACGTCTTACGTTCAAGTAACATTTAAATCATTAATATATATACATCTTATTATTTTTTACATTTTTTTTATAGTTATTGCTACATGTTTAGTTGTCTTTTTTGACATAAATTTGGGTTCAAAACATTGTCGTGTAAAAAGCGTATTCCGTGAAGTCTAAGTTCTTGGAGAATCTATAGTTTCTGGTGTTGGGGCGACATGGGGAGAAGATGATTACGCGCGTACAGTCGAGCGGTATGAATAGATTTGAAACACACCATGTTTGATGAATTTATAGTATGACTAATTTCATAAGTCTGATACCTAATTTTCAAAACAATCAACAAAAACATTTTCAATTAGGCTATCTCCAATGCAAAGGACGCCCTTAGGCGTCCTTCAGCTGTCACATCATATCCTTACAAATCCTTAGAAATCCTTATACATCCTTATAAATCCTTCAAATCCTATAATTTTATCTCCAACCATACAAACATCCTTACATATCCTTACATATCTTTTTACCTCTAACTAAAAACAAAAATATATTAGGTAAGGACAAGTAAGGGCATCCTTCAAAAAATATTTAGTTTTGGACAAGCTTCAACGGCAAAGGATATCCAATGACACCTAAGGGCACCCCCATTGAAGATAGTCTTAGAGATAAAAAACATTCTTCATTGGATTGTCAATTTGTCATAATTTTCTGATAGTTGGATATAAAAGTGGCCCAGTTCAGACTTCAGAATATAAAATAAGGCCCAATGTCAAACTGAGGGAAAAAAGTATTTAAAATTTTTATGGAGATGCGGGGTATCGATCCCCGTACCTCTCGCATGCTAAGCGAGCGCTCTACCATCTGAGCTACATCCCCAGTTTGCTACAGTATTCATTCAAAGTTTATTTGTAGAAACAAATCCTTTTGAGTATTTTCAAATTTCAACATTTTTTACGTGAAGTTTCAATGTTCTATGCAAACTTGTCAATTAATCTTTTATGATGAATTATATATATATATAAACTTGAAAGAAAATTGTTTTATATAGTTATTTTTGGCTGCATCAACCACCTTTAAGATGGATTAGTAGTCGGGAGATCATGATATTTCTACACTAGACAGATGTCAACCCGATGCGGCGGTGATGATGGTAGTGGCGGTGTGATGGAGACGGTGACGGGTAGCGATGGTGGCGATGAAGTGAGTAGTGTAGGACTGTAGGTGATTAATGTAAAAAGAAATGGTGTAGTTATTTTGAAAATTAAATGGTAGATATTATAAATTTATTTTATGGGTTTTGCTAAACCCAACCCTATGGGCTGCAGTTAAGATGCATTAAATAGTTGTACACTTATCATAAAACTCAGATGGTGTATAGGGCTGCATTTAACATTTTCCTTATTTTATTAAGGATATATTGGTTATTAAATATGCTCATAGATTATGTTAGTTAATTTAGATATTTCAAAGAAAGAAAGTTAAAATGAAAAATGGATAGTTTGTTTATAAAGGAATAAAGAAGATATTTTATATTCGAAAACATGTCATGCTAGGTCATAAAAAAAAGAATTTAACAATTTATATTATGTACATTAGTTTATTTATGTTCAAGAATTCATCTTGTTAAGTAACTTAAACATAAAAGTTTTATTTGTTATTTGTTGGCTACATCAGGTTTACCAGTATGAGTTAGTTTATATTCCAATAGGTTGGCATGCATGGACGCGTGCCTAATAATTTGGTCATCTTTCGTATTGCAAAAAATACGGAGTACTATTTTATACCAGTAGCCTTTTACATCTTTTTTAGTACGGGTACGTGTTTAGCTAGCAAATAGTGGTTAGAATTTAAACCCCATATTACAATGGAAAAATAATAAAAAGAAAGATAAATATATTGGTCATTCTAAACCCGCCGAGAGAATTATTTGTAGATATATTTGTTTTTTAAAATTTATTCATGCTAATGAAATGAGTCAAACAATATTATTTTTTTTTTGGTTCGACTTAATAACTAGTGTAATACATTTTCATGATTGTGTCTAAATTTTTGTTATTAATGATTGAATTATAAGTAATTCAAGATCAATTAAGTAAAAAGAGAAAAGAACACTCAAAAAAGTCATTACAATTTTAATAAGTTGGAGGGCAATCGGTTAGTAATTAATCAATTGAGGAGTAATTGGTTATATTTTTAATCAATCAAGAGTAAATAACTTGTTACGAATAGGTTCATTTCAACTAAAACTAATAATAACCTTTAGTAGCAAAACTCTTTTTGAAAACTAAGACAGAACTATATTAATAAATAAGAACCATCTAACAAAATGGTAGTACAAATTAAGTCCATACTATCTTAAAGATACAACAAATTCACAATTTAAAATCTACCCAGAATTTTAACTGCAAAAAGAATTCTTAGTCGTAAAACTGAATCAATTATTTTTAAAGAGAAATTTTTGTTATATACTTAATTATTAAGTGTTTAGTAAATTATTTTTTTTAAGCAATTAATCAACTTCAACATAATCTACCATTTAGTTTTTTTTTTTTCTAAAGTAAAGTTTTTTTTTTTTAAAAAAAAAAAGTAAGCGTCCACTAAACCAAGATGATGTATTTTTAATGAAAAAGATAATCTCCAACATCTTGCTTTATATTCGAGTCCATCATACCTTAATACCCCACTTGGTTACAGGCTCGCGTTACCAAGCTCGGTGTCAAGTGGCCCAATATCACTTGGGACTTATAAAGGCTACAGTCTAACCACGGATGCCCCTGTTTTGAGTAACAGACTCACGCATTTAGTTAGTTGAAGCAGAAAAGTAAATTGCAATTAACTTGTTTCTATAGGTTGATTCGTCAAGACTTGTTGCCTAAACAATTGAAACATACAGTATTGGCAAGATTAATTGATATTGACAAAGTTTTGAATGTATTTTCCCAACCTTTTACAAAACCAATAGAATATTGATCTATAGAGTAAGAATTTTATTCATTAAAGTAATACCATTAAAAATGAAATTAAAAATAAATTAATAAACTATACAAATCATGTAATTCAATTGTTAAAAGATTATTATTGCTTTATCTTTTCAAGGACATATTATTTCCCTTAAACAATCTTGGTTACTTTCTTAAGTTCGTGAATTATCGACCATGGTGACGAGTCATGAGTGGAGCCCAAAGTTATAATTTCGGATTTAAATATTCCTATAACATGAGTGGAAACATACGGTGTCGTTTTGTCGTATATTTACACATTGAAATAGTCCTATAACATGGCTCACTTACCTAGACCGGCACTTTACGCGTTTAATATATGGAATTCTTTTTCACACAGTGACTCAAAAAGGCAATCAATCTCAAAAGGTCCATTTTTTACAGTGGGATTGCAAGTTTTATCCTTAATATTTGCTCACTTTACACATCTGTACCCTTGATATGTATTTGTTTGTTTTATGTCAAGATCATTCCTTTTCTAGTTGTGGTTTACTTCCTTCATGGACCATAAAAACTAGATCAATATCCGGTCGTTGACCGGGTTACGGTTAGAGATAAATCCAGTTGGTATTCCACTGATTAACAACCATATATATATATATATATATATATATATATATATATATATATATATATATATATATATATTATATATATATATATATATATATATTATATATATATATATATATATATATATATATTATATATATATATTATATATATATATATATATATATATATATATATTATATATATATATATATATTATATATATATATATATATATATATATATATATATATATATATATTATATATATATATATATATATATATATATATATATATATATATATATTATATATATATATATATATATATATATATATATATATTATATATATATATATATATATATATATATATATATATATATATATATATATATATATATATATTATATATATATATATATATATATATTATATATATATATATATATATATATATATATATATATATATATATATATATATATATATATATATCTTTATTCAGCTGATAAACCTAAACAACCTTCATTTTTAGTTTTATATTTTATTTATACTATATTATAAAAAAAAAACCTCCTATTGAAAATTACATTAGGAGAATTGTCTAAAATGTTCTTAATGATTAAATTACATTATCAGTCATTTATCTTTTAAAATATATCCATTAACCTTTTACATCAATTACGTTTACATCAATTATCTACACCACTCGACGCCGACTCTACCACCAACAGTCAACCCTACCACCACACCGTCACCACCATAACCACCGCCGCATTGCGCGAGTACGCTAGTATTATTGTATTTGTATTAGTATTATTATACTTATAAAAAATTGAGATATTATTTCTAATTAGATAATATTAAATATTAAATTAAATACATACTCGTATTATACAATTCTCAAATTTTCATACCATTCTGAAACCTCACACACAGACTTTGTGAAACACACAAACACACAGCACTTTCAAAGAGACCCTATAAACAATAGTCGATGTCTGCCTCACAAACGACTGCCACCACCGCCTATCATATAATCGCCGTCACTGGCTAACTATAAAATCCCTGCTGCCGGTAGCTTCACAACTGCCATCGCCGACTGGTTTCCCAACCACCACCGACTGGGGCTATAAACGCTAGTACCACCACTTCATCCGCTGGCGACCGATGTAAATGCTCGGTGACCAACCCAATACTGCCGCCGACAGCGGATATCTTTTTTAGACTTGGTACAATCCATTATAATCGGATCTGAAATGGGATATTTGTTTGATTTTGATACAATCTTTATATCCAATATTAGACCTATTGTGTTAGTGCTTCAGTTATTGATTTTGAAACTAATTCGAAAGGTTTAATTTGTATTATTTTTAGATTTGGTTTTTTAGGCTGTGAAGTTTAGAATTGGTTGAGATTTAAATTGTAAAATATGTTTACTTATGAACATGGTGCAGTGCTAAGGTTTGATAAGCCAATGGATTCGGTTAGGGGCTGCCGGAGTAAGTGGCTATTGGAATAGATGTCATATGAAAACGATGTGATTCTAAAGACGAAGGGGATGAGGAGGTGTTATAACTTGCGGTCAAACCATAAATTAACTCTAATTTAGTTTGACTTTTAGTTTAAAAGGTTGAGATTAATTTGAATGGTTAAGATTAAAAGTTGAGATTATTTTTTTCTCTCTCCTCTACCGGCAATATATATATATAATTTTGATATGAAATCATTCAAGTGAAGAGAGATTAAACAGAATGAGTTTAAGTAAATTGTATTGAATTTCGTAATTCACATGAAGGTGTTCAAATGGTATTCTTTCAAGAAGTATTATTATACATTGATATACGTCAACAAGAAAGTTATGATATACGTCAACAAGAAAGTTATTATGATTAGATGAATACTTGTGAATATCTAAAATAATGTATATCGATCACCACTATTGATGCTTTTGGATATATAATGGTGCAATAATAGTGGTTTGGTATGTAATGAGTTTGTTTTTAAGGTCATTTTTAGATATTAATTAACCTTATAACAATGCTCGATTTACTAGTAAAAGAAGCACATTAATAAAATTAAAGCATTTTAAATTTTGGCAAGTCCACTTAGTCTGAGCACAGACAAATACACTTTTTGTGAAGGTCTTTGATTTGCCACTTCACATCCGAGGACAACATGTGCTTGGTTGGTAATGATTAATATCGATGATATAACATATAACTTATGCAATTATGTGTAACACCCAAACCTCATTTATATAGTCCACAACACAAGAGAGCTCGGTAGCTCCACTTGAACTCACAAAGAAGCGCAAGAGCAAAGGTATGCGATAAACGCAATTAAAAACCCGCTCTTTTAGGAGGCTAGCGCACTCCGACTTATACCTCTCTTAGAGTTTGTTCAAATGGGTGAGCCGGTGTATCTCAAAGTTGTAGACTAAATACCGGATTTTAAAAAAACTTTTAAACATTCATTAAGACCACAATGGCGGAAAAGGTCTATTTCAATTTAAACAAATGTCAACCTATTTTTAACATAAGGTTGACTTTAAAATATCCAAAGGTGTTACTATCGTAGCATTTATTTTACAATAAATCCGATATAGGTAACCTGAACTAGGATTTAACAACATAATAAGCAAATGGCGGCTAAGGGCAATCTTCCGATCTAATGTCTAATAATCTACCCATTCCTCACCGCGCGATCCTTCTTCCTTGTTACTCTGCGAGACACAATCGACAAAGTAGAGACAAGTGTCAGCTTATAAAGCCGAGTAAGATACGATTATCCAAAAATATACATATTAAATCAAAACTGTTTATTAAAAACAATTACATATATATTTACCAATTATGTCGATCACGATCATATAAACCTGCGTATATAATATCAACATATCCATATAAACACAACAATAGGATTAGCATGCAATCCTTAAATGTGCCTATCTCATATAGGGTTCCTAAACCACAATAAGGAATCCTATCTCATTTTGCGAGAATCATCCATAAATCATAATGGACTATACAACGTAATTCTCGTCTTAATAGTTATGCCAACAATATCAAAATAAGTAGGTTGGTCTAAGGACCAAAGGGTGGCCTACTATCCGACGTGACGTGTAAACATATAAATGCGGTACATCGGTGTCGTTAAGGAAATGCATAACCAAATCCCGGAATATGTGCTATGCAACGAATAGGGAGCTAACCTATACACACATTCAATCAATCGTATTCCACTTTGGGTTATGTCTAGAATACCCGTGGAACTCGTAGGTTCATAGTGTCAACTCCGAATACACTATGGGATAAGCTTATCTCTTTATCGTATTTTATACTCGAGTTCATTTTCTAAAGGCAAGCTACCTCATAAGCTATCTATGTTCAACATAACAAGGCCCTTAGTAATGTGCACAAGTGATCATACCATCCTATGATTACTAGTGTCACTATCATTCAACTCATCAACATAAGAGCTAGATCATATAATCATGCAATCAATCTTAACAACAAGTCAAGTATATGTAGCATAATAACCGTATCTTTCTACTATTGATACAAACATTACAATAGCCCATAATCACCCTCCCAACATGGTTCAATCATATAACCATAGGGTATCAACAAATCCATGGACCAACGATCATTCATTTCAACCCGCAATAGATTAACTAACATAATTAAGCTATGGTTGAGTCATTAGTAATCATAAGGGTTAAACAACAATCCCACCCACATGCATACATAAATTATAGTCCCAAAGTCACCCAATATAGATTAAACCCTTCCCCCAATGCCCAATCCATCATATAGGACATGAAAGTTTGTTTAAACTATGTTTGACACTTTGAAAAGGACATTTTGATTGTGTTCGCAGGGATACCCAATATCTTACCTTAGCACGTGTATAATGGCACTTAAACAAGTTCTTCAAGCTTGCTAGGTGTTCCCGTAACCTATACATATGATATAAGATCAACTTATAAGCTACCACAAAGCCTAAGTGCAAAATAGGGAAATTTCAGCATGTTCCAAGCTTTGTGCCATCTACTTGACAACGACTTTGGGAGGTCAAGAAGACCAGATACAACAAAACTCAGTTCTAGACATTTGTTGGGCACTCAAAGTCCTTTTCAAAAATGTAAGGTTTGGCTCTTGAAGAGCTTTAATGAAAGAGATATGATTTTTACAAAAACAAACCTGTAGCCTCGTCAGAAATCCGACCAGTTCTGAAGATCGTCGTTTTAAGCACTCTTATGAGCAAAACCAGAAGAAACTTCGTTCTTATGAAATTTCACCGACACTTGGACCTTTCCAAAAATATAAGATTCGACTTCTAATTCGTCCAGATGAATCTTCTATGATGTTTGCAAGATGACTGAAAATTTCAGTCGTATAGAGCCCTTAAATTCAACTTGAAACTTCAAGTGATAAACCCAAGACTTTATGAACTTGATTGTTTTGTGTTATGAATGTGAGATAGAGAGGAAAGAGTAGAGAGGGATGATAGAATTGATCATCAAAGGCTTGTTTATATAGCCCCTAAGTGGTAACTAAGTGTTAAGAAGTCAAGAACACAAGTCTTGACCATTAGGTATATTTTATAGCTACAATCCAAGTCTTTGTTAGTTTAGGTGTGGTTTATGTCAAGAACACAAGCCTTGACTTGACTATTTGACTTGTTGACCCTAGACTTTTATTTTTGATTATTATTTATGTAATTAAGTGTAGTAACTAGTTAATGTAAGTTTGTTTGCTTTTATTCATTTAGTTATAATTCAATTACATGTATATATATATATATATGTATATATAATTAATATTATATATATATATATATATATCTATTAATAGCTAATTTATGTACATAATTGCATATAAACATACAAGCACAAATAATACATATATGATAACTAATCAAAATGTATACCCATATATACATATGATTAATTATATTTACACATAATTCTTATACAAAACATATATTAAATCATAACTTAAATTGATTTGTAAAGTCGAGTGGAACCTAGACAAGTCAAAGCACGGTTGACTAGTCAATCAAAGTCAACAAATAAACGAAATAAAGATTTAGGATGTTACATTATGCGTATTGGATTAATATACAATAGTGTTCCATCTTAATTAAAAAATGTCTTTTACGTCAATATGTTTGATTTTTCAGTGTGATAAGCTGTTTATGTCAACAATCATATCATCATGACACAAAATATGTTTTTTTTAATGGCAAAGGCGAACTATTATTAATAAAAACTCAACTAGCAAAAAACCCTAAAAAAGGGGAGATTTACACATAGTTAAGCCGCCACCGGTTTTTGGCCAATTCCGACCATTTTTGGCCGGATTTTCATATTGATTTTCACACCATCTTGTTCTATTTTCAATTCTCTACAAATCCATGTAACATATCATGTCTTATTCGCGAAAAAAGAAAGGAAAAAAAGAGAAGAAAAGTGATGAAGAAATCTTGGAAGAACTCAAAAAACATGAATACAATTTAAGATCATCATCTTCTTCGAAATCTAATGATTCAGCACCTCCTATTTCGATTTCAAATCCGATTATTAATCCAGCCGCCGCTTCTGGTCGATCTCCACCAATTTCGGCCATCTCTGTGGCGAATTCCGATCAATTGAGGGCTGGGGTGGGGACGATCGAGGCTGGGGATGCTTTGATTGTTGATGGGGATGGTTCAATTTTGCATAAGAAAGCTCAATCGATTGATCTGGGGGTTGTTCCTACCGAAACAAATAAAGAAAACCCTAATTTGAGTCCAGCCGCCGCCGCCACAGTTCCGTCCGTTTCTGGGCAGAATTCCGATCAGATTAATGATGATGGGGGTGCGATTGGGGGCGGGGCTGCTGCTGATTCTATTCACGATGCTCAATTAATCGGCTCTAGTGATGGCACTGGATTGGTGGTTGGCCACCAGGGAGGTCCACTTGATGCTTCTGAGGTCCCGGATACTCCTGTTCAAAACGAGGTCTTTGAAGATAGTGAACAAATTGATGATATATTTGTCATCCTTAAGGATGGAATGGAAATGCTTAATGATAGTGACAAACGACTCTCTAAAGATCAAGTGGCCGAATTGAATAGGATTTTGGTTGAACATTTGGCTAAAATCACTAATTTTGAGGGCTCGAGTTCACAACAACGACCTATACCTCCGGATGAAATTGAAAAGCATTTTGGTGTTCAACTTGAAAACGACAAACCTTGTGATAATATTGACACATCTTCAACATCGGCCACCATTGATAAAGTGGCTGACTCGTGGGATAAGAATGATGTTTTGCAGGTTGATGATGAGAGGGATTTGGATGATTCGAACGGTGATGGCCAGAATTCTACTGCTGAACCATCTTTGCATGATTTACATGCAAAAGGTGGTGCTACTCATGTTCCCTGATATGACTAATTTATACCCATTACCCACATCATTATTGGCCATTTAATTAAGTGTTTTAAGTCGATTTTATGTGCATTTGGCGCGTTTATGGTGTTTGTTAGTGTTTTCAGGCTCTAAACAGGTTACGCGTTCATTTGGCATATTTTCGGGTGATCTTTGGTCAAGAAGTGATTTTTGATATTGAGAGTTGATTCGAGTGGAAGAGACGGCGAGTTAAGCAAGTTCAAGATCGAAAGAAGAATTTCCACACAAAGCTTGTGACTGCGCCGCAGTGGGAATGCACCTAGTCCACTGCGCCGCAGCCATGATCCACGGAAATAATTGATTATACCCCACTGCGCTGCAGTGGGGAATGCAAGGAGATGACTGCGCCGCAGTCACATAAAGAAGAATTCAAGACGTGGATTTGAACTGCGCCGCAGTGATGAATACACAAGCCACTGCGCCGCAGTTGATGAATACACAACCACTGCGCCGCAGTGATGAATACACAAGCCACTGCGCCGCAGTATGAATTCACCCCACTGCGCCGCAGTGGGGAATGCAAGGAGATGACTGCGCCGCAGTCACATAAGGAAGAATTCAAGACGTGGATTTGAACTGCGCCGCAGTGGTGGTTTGCTTAGCCACTGCGTCGCAGTCACCTTGAAGTCAAAGTCAACAATGCCCCACTGCGCCGCAGTGGGGGAGGACACAAACGGACTGCGCCGCAGTGAAGACACGGAGCTGAAGGGTTTAGGTCGGTTTTGCATCAGATTTTTGGAGGAGTATATATAGAAAACCATGGACGAATTTTAGGTTATCAAAAGTCTTTCTAGGAGCTGTTCTATCAGGTTTTCTTCCTTCTCCAAGCAGGTTTTCACCTAGGCGGATTCATCGAAGATTCACGGGCACCCATCTAGATCGTATCTACTTTCTTGTCTAGCAATTTATTTTTCATCAAACAATTGGTACATCATGTTTCTCTCTTTTAATGATTATTATTATTATTATTTGATCATGAGTGGCTAAACATTTAATCATCCACCTTGATGTAACAAGACGAATGATGTGATTGCAATGTTTTTAATTCAAGAGTTTATTAATTATCGTTGTTCTGAGATCTTGATGATTTAATTCTTTTAAATAATTATTATAATATTGGTTGTGTATTAATTCTTCGTTAGTGGTACTAGTCGAATTGATATGTGATTTGAAAAGATTTGTTTGTCTATAAGCAATTGTCACTAGTTCATGGTATGATAGTGAATATTATCTTAATGAAAGAATTATTTTGTCAACGTAATTTATAGCGGTTGGTGGTACCACGTTATTTTTACATAGGAATAATTGGTAATTTGATAGTCAGTTAAACTGATTATTAGAAAAGTTGTCTTAAGCTTTGGTGGTACCGGCTTGGGTAATTTAACTAGTAAATTAGGTGAAGCGGTGATTTGTTCATGGTTGGTGGTACCACGTGAGCACCTTATTCATTTCACGACTATCTGTAAACTCAAATGAATTTGGTCTTAATTAAATGCAATCACATTTGAAGTCGAGTAAAGTCAAGGTGGATGACCTTTTATCATATTGTCTGAAGTTTATTTTCATTATATGTTCTGGTTCCAAAATCAATTTAATTTTCTGTCAACGGAGATATTAAGCAACACCCTTTTTTTCCAAACTACTTTACTGAACAACTATTTCATACCAATCCCTGCGAACGAACTCGAACTTGCTTCTTAACTATATTACAAACGATCGGGTCCACTGCCCGTGAGTGCGTAGTAGTGAGTTTTTAGGTGATTCTAGTTTTATAAATTTTAAGACTCGATTTTGCACATCAAGTTTTTGGCGCCGCTGCCGGGGATTGTGTGCCGATTTAGTTGTTAATTTAGTGGTTTGATCCTTCCTCACGCGTGAGGAAGTTATTTGCTTTATTAGCTTAGTTTTTGTTTATCACAGGTGCATTTGACGTGTGGTGTTAGTTGTGTTTTTGCAGGTAAATTTCTTTAGTTGATGATCACGCGTTCTTCAGGTCGACCTCTCTACAGTCCTTTGAGAACTCCACCGAGACGCAGGATTAACTTCACAGCACCAACACCGCTTTCACCTCATTATTCGGACGAAGAAGGTTTCTACTTAGAGGAATTCTTTGATCTAGCACTGGTGAAAGAGGAAATGGGTGACGAAGCACCGAGGGATCCAAATGATATTAGATATGGCGATAGGGTCCGAACAATCCCTACGGCCCGCGGTTCTGCCATTAGACCACCGGGTGTTAATCAGAATTTCAATTTGAAAAGCAATCATCTCAAGAGCATTGAGGAGCTTACTTTTGATGGCAAGAAGAAATGGGATCCGTATAAGCACTTGGAAAGGTTTGAGAAGCTTGCACGGCTATATCAATATGGTCAAAATCAAATGGACGCCGTGAAACTTGAGACATTCCCCATTTCACTTATCGGGGATGCTCTTGAGTGGTTTAATGATCTTCCGGAAAATTCAATCACTACTTGGACCCAACTCAAGGAATCATTTATTGGTGAGTTCTATTCGGTTAGAATTCAAAGACAGTTGGAGAATTTGATTAGGTCCTTTGTGCAAGAGGAAGATGAAGATGTGGTAGAAGCATGGATCCGTTTCAAGGAAATGTTGAAAAATTGTCCGGGACATGAATTGACCAAGGAGAAGTATGTTGAGCTTTTCTTTGATGGTTTGGACAAGAGATCGAAGAGAGAGATGGGATATGCTTTTGGTGGAAGTTTCAGCAAGATTACACCAAATGAAGGCTATGATATCTTGGAAGCGATGGTTAAAGACAGTGCAGCTATGGATGATAAGAGGTTGGTGAAGAATGAAAGCAGATTCAAGAAAGGTATTAAGGAAGTTAAGGTTGCTAGGGCCGATGTTAGCAACAATTCTAGGGTGATTGGAGAGATTCAGGCTTTGTCTTCCCGCATGGAAAAGGGATTTGCATCTCAAGAGGCTAGGTTTGGAGCTCTTGAAAAGGATGTAAAGGTATTAGCTGATGGTTGTGATCACTGTGGTGACATGCACTATTCTGAGGATTGTCCCAATCGGGGGCCCGAAGATGTCAACTACATTCAGAACCAACAACAAGGAGGTTTCCAGCGGAACACCGGTTTTCAGAACCGGTCATCAGGTAATACTTCTTATAACTCTTCTTTTCCTGCTAATGCAACTCGTTTTTCAGGTAACAGGTGGCAAAGTAATAGTTATCAGAATCAGCCACAGCGGGAGACTCAACAAGGTCAAGGATCAGGTTCTTCTTCTTCTACTACCGATCCTAATGCCGAGTTGAGGGATATGATGAAGCAGTTGCTAAGCAATCAGGTTGAGACAAACACGAGCATTAAGAATATAAGGGAGGACACTAAGGAGTTGAGCGATAGGTTGGATGCTATAAATGGGAAGGTGGAGATCAATATGAAGAATCAGTGTGTTAACTTTAAGGATCTCGAGAGTAGGATGGCTGCCCTTTCTAGGCCGCCGGGTTCTTTACCTAGCGATACTCAGCAGAATCCTAGACCTCAGTTTAATCAAGGAAAGAATCAAGGTTCCAACAATAATGCAAAGTACACTCCACCTCCAGCACGTAATGAGCAAGCAAATGCCATTACCACTCGGACAGGTAAATCGTATGACCCTCCTCCTATGCCTAATGCTGTTGTTTCAGATGTGCAGGATTCAGGAAATGATGATGCTGATGTTGATGAGGAGATTGAGATGGAGGATAGTCCAACCGTGAAGACTCCGGTTACACCTCCAAAACCGGCTGTGGTACCTGAAGTTAAGCCATACAAACCAAAGGTTCCATTTCCACAGCGGTTTAGGAAAGCAAAGTTGAAGGAACAGTATGATAAGTTTGTTAATATGATTAAAAATGTTCACATTAATGTTCCTTTAGTTGATTTGATACAGGGAATGCCCAATTATGCCAAGTTCATTAAGGAACTAGTGACTGATAAAGGAAAGATGGATGAGGTGAATGCTACTTTTCTGAATGCTGAGTGTTCTGCTATCTTGCAGAACCACATTCCACCTAAGCTTGAAGATCCAGGGAGTTTCCTTATAACTTGTTCTATTCGTGCTATTACTTGTAAGGCTCTAGCTGATTTAGGTGCTAGTATAAATTTGATGCCTTACTCGGTTTGGAAAAAATTGGCTTTGGGAGTTTTGAGACCTACCCGGATGAGTATTAGATTAGCTGACCATTCTTTTCAGTATCCCATTGGGATTGCTGAAAACATGACTGTCCAGGTTGGCCATATTGTGTTCTTAGTTGATTTCGTTATCCTTGAAATGGAGGAAGATACGAAGGTACCCTTAATACTTGGTAGACCATTCCTTAATACCGCATATGCTATCATCCGGGTGAAAGATAAGGAAATTTCTTTGGGTGTGGGTACGGATAGAATTGTCTTTAATGTTGAAAGGTCTCTTAAGCATTCTTATTCTACTGACGAGTCTTGTTTCAGGATAGATGTTATTGATGATGCTTTGGACCGAGAATTTCAGGAATTAATGGAGATAGATTTAGAAAATGATGAGATTGCCGATTTAGGAGCTGGAGATATTTCTGATGATGATTTGTTTGCAGATGTCATGGCACTTAGCTTGGATGATACACCTCCAGTGGATGAGAACTTTGAGAGAGTTGTTGCTGATGGAAGCTCCAGGGTACCTAATTCAGTTGATGTACCGCCTACAGATTTGGAGCTTAAGCCATTGCCTGCCCATTTGGAGTATGCTTACTTGGCAGGTAAATCCTCTCTACCAGTGGTTATCTCGTCCTCACTCTCGAGTGACGAGAAAGATCTTCTTTTGGATGTACTCAAAGCTCATAAGCGGGCTTTTGCTTGGAAGACCACCGACATTCCAGGTATTAGTCCTAATTTTTGCCAACATAAGATTGATTTTGTTGATGATGTTAAGCCCGTTGTCCAGAGACAAAGGAGGCTTAATCCAAACATGAAAGAGGTAGTTAAGAAGGAAGTAATTAAGTTGTTAGATGCAGGGATTATTTCCCCTATTGCTGATAATCCTTGGGTAAGTCCTGTCCATTGTGTGCCCAAAAGGGGGGGTATGACAGTAATTGAAAATGAAAATAAGGAACTCTTGGCCACTAGAACTGTAACGGGTTGGCGGGTTTGTATTGACTACCGTAAGCTTAATGATGCCACCCGTAAGGATCACTTTCCCCTCCCATTTATTGATCAAATGTTGGAAAGACTTGCAGGTAATGAATACTTCTGTTTCTTGGATGGGTTTTCAGGGTACTTTCAAATACCCATCGATCCCAAAGACCAAGAAAAGACTACTTTCACTTGCCCATTTGGTACTTTTGCCTACCGGCGAATGCCTTTTGGTTTGTGTAATGCCCCGGGCACCTTCCAAAGGTGCATGATTGCTATTTTCCAGGACATGCTTGAAACCTCCATGGAGGTTTTCATGGATGATTTCTCGGTTTTTGGGGATTCTTTTCTTACTTGTTTGCAAAATTTGGATAAAATGTTAGCACGGTGTGAAAGGGCACACCTTGTTTTGAATTGGGAAAAGTGTCACTTCATGGTGACCGAGGGTATTGTGCTAGGTCATAAAGTGTCTAAGGCCGGGATAGAGGTTGATAGGGCTAAGATTGATGTTATAGCCAAACTACCCCCGCCTTCTAATGTGAAAGGGGTAAGAAGTTTTCTTGGACATGCCGGTTTTTATCGCCATTTTATTAAGGATTTTTCTAAGATTACTCGTCCTATGACCCACTTGTTGGAGAAGGACGTCCCTTTTGTGTTTGATGATTTTTGTGTGAGTGCATTTCAGGTTTTAAAGGAGAAGTTGACTAATTCTCCTATCATGGTTGGACCGGATTGGGAATTGCCATTCGAGTTGATGTGCGATGCAAGTGACTATGCTGTTGGAGCTGTGCTTGGGCAAAGGGTTGATAAGCATTTCAAGCCTATTTACTTTGCTAGTAAAACTTTGAACCCCGCCCAGCAAAACTACACCACTACAGAGAAGGAGTTGCTTGCAGTGGTCTTTGCTTTTGATAAATTTAGATCATATCTTGTTTTGAGTAAGACCATAGTTTTTACTGACCATTCAGCCCTGAAGTATCTGTTCTCGAAACAGGATGCTAAACCTAGACTTATCCGATGGATTCTTTTATTGCAAGAATTTGATATTGAAATTAAGGATAAGAAGGGGGCTGAAAACTTGGCTGCCGACCATTTGAGTCGTTTAGAAGATCCTCACTGGGAGGAACTTCGAGGGGGGGATATCAATGATAATTTCCCCGATGAGTCTTTAATGGTTGTGTTTAGTACTAATGATGGTCCTTGGTTTGCAGATATAGCTAACTATTTGGTTGCAGGAGAAATACCGGGTGATTTTACATCTCAGCAGAAGAAGAAGCTTAGATCGGATGCTAAGCATTATTTTTGGGAGAGCCCATACTTGTTTTGAATTTGTGCAGATGGTATGGTGAGGAGATGTGTAGCTGAATCTGAGACCAGGGAGATTTTGGATGCTTGTCATTATGGTCCAACTGGAGGTCATTATGGTCCTCAAGTTACGGGTAAGAAAGTTTTTGATGCAGGTTTCTATTGGCCCAAGATTTTTCAGGAGGCCCAGACTTTGGTAGAAACTTGTGACATCTGTCAAAGGCAAGGGAGCATAACTAGACGGGATGAAATGCCTCAGCAAGGAATTCAGGTATGTGAAGTGTTTGATATTTGGGGTATAGACTTCATGGGACCATTCCCACCGTCTAACAAGTTTCAGTATATTTTAGTTGCCGTTGACTACGTGTCAAAGTGGGCTGAAGTTAAGGCTTTACCTACTAACGACGCAGGTAGTCATTGATTTTCTGAAACAGTTATTTTGTCGTTTTGGTTGCCCTAGAGCCTTAATTAGTGACCGTGGAACCCATTTTGCAAATCATCAGCTAGCTAAGGTCCTAAAAAGATATGGTGTTAGTCATTATTTTTCTACTTCCTATCACCCACAGACCAGTGGTCAAGTGGAGAACACCAATAGGGCATTAAAACGAATTTTGGAAAAAACTGTCGGGGATAACCCCAAGGTTTGGTCTAAGAAGCTAGATGATGCCTTGTGGGCGTTTAGGACCGCCTTTAAGACACCGATTGGCACTACGCCATACCGGTTGCTCTATGGTAAGACTTGTCATTTACCGGTTGAATTAGAACATAAGGCGTATTGGGCGTTAAGGAATTTGAACCTAGACATGATGGAAGCCGGTGAACTTAGAATGTTGCAGCTCCATGAGCTCGATGAGCTTCGGATGGGAGCATATGAAAATTCAAGGCTTTATAAGGAAAAGACCAAAAATTATCATGACAAAAGGATCCGTAGGAAGGACTTTAAGGTTGGGACAAAGGTTTTGTTGTTCTTATCCAAATTTAAAATCAAACAACCCAAGTTGACTTCTAGGTGGATAGGACCTTTTGTGATTAAACATGTGTATCCATCCGGTTATGTTGAATTGTTTAAAAGGGATGGAAATGGGTCTTTCATTGTCAATGGTCATAGATTGAAGTTATATTTTGAAGAAGAGCAGGAGGAAAGGGAAATTGAGGAAGTCCCCATTTTTGAACCGGAAACTTGAAAGATGGTCGAGTCTAGCTCATGACTCGTAAATAAATTAAGCACTTCTCGGGAGGCAACCCGTGTTTACATTTTGTTTTGTTAAATTCTATTTCCTTTTTACTAGTTAAATTTAATTTTGTTTTGTCAAGAAAGTGCAGGTTCAGTTTTGGTGAGAAGCGGATTGAGGTAAGTTCGTGTATAAACGAAAATTTTTGTTCAGGAAAATGCCCCACTGCGCCGCAGTGGGGGTGGAAACCTCGACTGCGCCGCAGCCTGTTTCCACGTCTTGAATTAACAAACTACCCACTGCGCCACAGTGGGGATGTAAGGATGAGATTGCGCCGCAGTCCAAATCCACGGACCCGGGTGCATTAAGCCCCACTGCGCCGCAGTGGGGAGAAGAAGTCCACTGCGCCGCAGTGGGAGCCAAATCCACTGCGCCGCAGTGGGGAGACCAAAAGCCACTGCGCCGCAGTGAGTTGGTTGACTGGTCAAGGGGAGCGGGGTAAAGAGCCAAAAAAAGGTAAGTTTTTATTTTTAACCACAAAAATCACATCCTTTTTCTCTCTTATCTCTTTGTACCGAAAAAAAAAATTACAAGATTTTAATTCTTTCTAATCTCCCCATTGCACCCGAAAATCACCTACAATCTTGCAAATTCTTCCTTCTTTCTCTTAGATTATCATCTATTCATCATTACCATGGGAAGAGGAGTAAGTTTTCTTGACTTTTTTTTATTTTCTTTAATTTAATTTTTGCTTTTTGATTTTTAGGGGTAATTTACGAATTAATTGTTGGGTTTTGTTGATTATGGGGTATAGAAGCTAATGGGGTGATTAATTTTCCAATTCAAACACTTGTTCATCCGGATTTGAGTCGAAATTAAAACTAGGGTTTTGAAAAAAAAATGAGGGCTTTTTGATGAACAAGTGTGGGGGAGTATTAAAGTGTGATTTAGTGTTGATTATTGCTTGTTATAGCTGTTGGATTGGTTAATTGCACCTTGATTGTTGCTTGAATTCGTTAAGAACAAAACTTGTCTGCCCAGTTTTTCAAACCACTGCGCCGCAGTGGTAGAGGGACTTGCTCACTGCGCCGCAGTGGTATTCCTCGTCCATGTTTGTCCTTATGCCCCACTGCGCCGCAGTGAGGGGGTGTTCATGCCCACTGCGCCGCAGTGGGGTGTTTTCCCTGCCGAATTTTGTTGTTCGTTTAATATGGTTCCCGTTTAGCATTCCTTATTTAACATAATTGTTGGCCTATTTGTTTGTGATTGTAGGATGCTAGCGGCGTTGACAAGAGAAAGAACACTGAAGTAGGACAATCAAGCGGGACCGCCAATGTCCCTGCTAAAATTGCTAGACATGCACCGGAACCGCCTACTCTTAAATTTTGGCCGGGGCAGCTGAATGAAAAGCACACATGGCTTGATTTTGTTGGAGTGAAACAACCCCACAAGAACAACTATTTGAATATGTTGTTCAAACTTCATAAGCAAGTTGTATGCTCTCCAAGGTACCTTCATCCTTCTCAGGCTCAGTTTTTCGGGGTTCAGGAGGATATTATCCGTTGGTTTAAAGTTGAGGCACAAGTTGGTGGTCGGGTAGTGAGTAGTGATATTTGGCATAATATTTTCAATAACAGAGAACCCGTATACCGTGAGTTGTGTCTTGAGTTTTACTCAACTTTGAAATTGAGTAAAGAATTGCATAAAGTGAAGGATATCTTTGAAGAGAGGTGTGTGGCGTTTTATTGTGGGGGAACTCAGAGGAAACTATCCATTGCTGAGTTGGGATATTATATGGGTATGTACTCTAGGCAGCAGTTGGATAGTCAGGATTTTAGGGCATTGCTGAGGAAGGGTTTGTATGTGAAACAGGATTTGGGTGACGGGGAGTCCATTGCACAGTATTGGACTCGCATTACTGGGGGTGAGGCTTGGCCTACTGGGGGGTCAGGTAGTGTGTCTAAGATTAGGAGTGTTAAGTTGCGGATGCTTCACCGCATGATTGTGACATTTTTGGTACAGTGTTCCACTCACTGGGACAAGGCGTACCAGCTAGATCTGTGGTTGATTAAGTTGTTTTCCGAGGGGGCTCCTAGGAAATTCGCGTTGGCCCCTATGGTTGTTTTAGATAGGATGGTTAACCACTCCGACTCAGAGTTGCTTTTGGGGCACTTTATTACCCATATTTACAGGAGGATGGGTATGTTTGATACAGATGAGTGCCAGTTAGATTTATCTCCCCAGGTTTTTCAGGAGAGCTTTACAGATAAAGAATTAATAAGGGGGAAGATTCTGAAGAAGGGTACAGGGGGCCAGAACGCTAGTTTGACGGAAGACACAGGGGTTATTCCTGCACCGCCTCCAGTTGTGGAGGAAGCTGAGGATGTAGAGATGGGGGATGCTCCACGGGAGCCACCGAGGAGGCGTGGTCACGCAGGTATTGATTTGACAGAGATTGGATCCCAGCTTCAGAGGATTATTGATGATCAGCAGTCCAGCCGCCAGGCATTTGATGATTATCAGCGGCGGATGGACCAGGATATGACATGGGTTGGATCACAGCAGGCTCACACCAACTACACGTTGGATTATTACCAGCCGATGTGGGATGCCCAGTATCACGGGAGACCATTTGTTCCAGAGGACCCGATTCCTGCTTTTTCACCACCTCCTATTCATGTTCCGTCATATCGCCAGGGAGGCGGTTCTTTCTTCTCACATGACCTAGGAGGATCTCCTCGTGGCCCTGTGCAGTATGATTCTTTTGGCGGTAGATCTTCTTTTGATGCAGGTACTAGTGCAGATTGGAGACCATGGCCAGGTGCTGCTGATCAGGCAGGTGGAGATGCTGGAGCTTCAGGCTCAGGAGCCGGTGATGCACCAGAGCAGACGACTAGCTGGGTGGATGATTTCTTTGGTTCATCTGGAGCTCCCTATGGCTATCATGGACAGCAGCAGTGATGATGATGATGGTTCCCATCCGGCACCGTGGGATGGAATCATTTTATGATTGATTGATGGTTTGATTATTTGGATGACTGTACTTCATATATTATTTTTATTTCTGTTGGTATCCGCCCTACGGGGTGATGAGACATTGTACTTTTTATTTTTCTTTTTCTTTGGTTTGTTTGCATGAACAGTAGAAATAATATGGTGCTGTGAATTTGTTATGGTTTGTTTTCTGATGCAATTTAAGCAGGTTATTGATAGCTATAGCGCAACACAAGTGTGGGGGGAACCCCTTGGATTCTATGGCATCAATATTGATTATGTGATGGTATGCATATGCTGGCAGTAAGTTCAGCGCCGCATTTTTGTTGGTTTGTTTGATGTACACACGACTCTCGCACCTTCCGTTTTGTTACAAGTTGTTTCTCCCGCCAAGCAAAGTGTTCTTCCTTTATAGAAAGCGCAATTTGTGACGCGGGGTCGACTAACTTATTTCAAAACGGAATGTGTCCTTGTTCCGGTATGTGCTCTGATTTTCTATTTTGCTTACCCCTATTTACCTTATTTTGACCGAATATGGACATTGAGGGCATTGTCCATCTTAAGTGTGGGGGGGGTTGCAAATAGGTTTAAGCTACCGGGTTTATCGCTTTTGTTGTTTTGCCATTGAGATTTTTACCGGTTTTGTTGATGTGTCCCTCTCGTAGGCCTTTGGATTTTATCTAAGGGTAGGAGTCTCTATTTTGAGCTCTTCACTATGATGTGCATGTTTGAAATTGGTGTCTTCAATTTGGTAGGATAATAGAAGTTGATATGGTTTTTGAACTTGAGTTGAACTTGTCCTTGTGGTAAATTGCTTTTGTCACTTAATTATAATAACTTAATAAGCAATTTTACTACAAAATTTTTCCTTGACAAAATTTTAATCGGCGAAGTGTGTTCTGATCGGTTATTTGGCTAATCCTTCGGGATTGATAACATTACTTGCATGCTCATATATATCCAAAACACCCAAATGTGAGATTTTATCATTTCATATATAGTTGTGTCAGGTGACGGTTTTGGTTGATTGCCTTGTAAATACGTCCCTCTCTTAGGCTCTTGGATTTATTCGGAGTAAGGGTTTTCATTTTGATGCCCTGCACTAGGATGTGCGTGTTTGAGGTATTTTCATTTCCATTTCCGGGTTCTTCTCTCGATAAGAGTGTGCCGGTGATGTGTTGATTCTAGAACTTGGCCTGGTGATCGTGACTAAGTACATCGGATGACGAATTGGCATTTAGGTTTGACCCATATTTTTCTTTCTTTCTTTCTTTTCACTTTTCTTTTGTATATTCACACTTTTACTATACAAAACCTTATACATACACTTACACATACATATATTTCTTTCTTTTCTTTGTATACCTTAGTTGTACTCATCCTTGGTGCAATTATATACTTATACATCCTTTTTAACTTAGCCTTTTCCTTTGTATAAATCCAATCACATATGTAAACTTTACCTAACTATACCTTACTATACCGATAGTCTAATCTGGGGGGCCATTGATTGTCATTGGTTTTTGTTGGATGATTTGGGAGAGCTTTAATGGGTTGGCTAGTGGAAGAAAATAAAAATAAAAAATAAAATAAAATAAAATAAAATAAAATAAAATAAAATAAAATAAAAAATAAAAATAAAATAAAATAAAATAAAAAATAAAAAAAAAATAAAATAAAATAAAATAAAAAATAAAAATAAAATAAAATAAAATAAAATAAAAAATAAAATAAAATAAAATAAAATAAAATAAAATAAAATAAAATAAAATAAAATAAAATAAAATAAAATAAAATAAAATAAAAAATAAAATAAAAAATAAAATAAAATAAAATAAAATAAAATAAAAAATAAAATAAAATAAAATAAAATAAAATAAAATAAAATAAAATAAAATAAAATAAAATAAAATAAAAAATAAAATAAAATAAAATAAAATAAAATAAAATAAAATAAAAAATAAAAAAAAAATAAAATAAAAAATAAAATAAAATAAAAAATAAAAAAAAAATAAAATAAAATAAAAAATAAAATAAAATAAAAAATAAAATAAAATAAAAAATAAAATAAAATAAAAAATAAAATAAAAAATAAAATAAAATAAAAAATAAAAGAAAATATAATAAAAAATAAATTAAAATAAAAAATAAAATAAAATATAGAACTTGGGCTACTAGTGGGTATTTCTCATTTTTAAATGTCTAAGAAGGTTTGTTGTATCATTATAATGGAAGACTTGGATGATCATAAGTTGTTTGAAGTTGATACACCACAATGGTGTCGGGTTTGCTTGGTACTTTAGAGGTGTGTTCGCGGGATGACATCTTATGGGTTGGTTTGTTGGCAATCAATGGTATGGGATTGGTTAGACTATTTTGTACATTTCTCACATATACACTATATACTTTTGATTATTCCCATTCATTTCTAACCTACACTCCTATATTCCGTTGTACATATCCATATACATAGCCTTAGTTTAACTATACAACCGTCCTTTATGCCTATTTTGATGATGTACTTGGTGCTTGCGCCGTGTTGGTGGAGCAATGATCCTAGTTCAAGCCTATGGTAAAAGAGTATACATCACGACCGAGCTATGAGTGATTCTTCATATATTCAACCCCAAAAGTAAGTTCGTTGGAGTAGAATGATATTGATAGGTTCATTTGTTTCACTTGTGCTTAGTTGTGTTATCGTGGCTTGCGGATTGTTCAGGTATTGTCAAACATTTCGAGTTTTCATTTAAGATTAAAACTGCTTCACCCAATTTCTTTGTCATTTGACATACTAGGTGTTGCTTCTTTTTGTTACTCGTCACTTGTTTTGATAGTTCATTGTCAAGGATTATTTCTTCTTAAATTCCGGATTTGCTTGAGGACAAGCAATGCTCAAGTGTGGGGGGATTTGATATGACTAATTTATACCCATTACCCACATCATTATTGGCCATTTAATTAAGTGTTTTAAGTCGATTTTATGTGCATTTGGCGCGTTTATGGTGTTTGTTAGTGTTTTCAGGCTCTAAACAGGTTACGCGTTCATTTGGCATATTTTCGGGTGATCTTTGGTCAAGAAGTGATTTTTGATATTGATAGTTGATTCGAGTGGAAGAGACGGCGAGTTAAGCAAGTTCAAGATCGAAAGAAGAATTTCCACACAAAGCTTGTGACTGCGCCGCAGTGGGAATGCACCTAGTATACTGCGCCGCAGTGGTGGTTTGCTTAGCCACTGCGTCGCAGTCACCTTGAAGTCAAAGTCAACAATGCCCCACTGCGCCGCAGTGGGGGAGGACACAAACGGACTGCGCCGCAGTGAAGATCGCACTAAGTTAACTGCGCCGTAGTCAATAGACCAAGAAATAAAGACGTGGAAATATATTGCGCCGCAGTGGTGGTTTGCTTAGCCACTGCGTCGCAGTCACCTTGAAGTCAAAGTCAACAATGCCCCACTGCGCCGCAGTGGGGGAGGACACAAACGGACTGCGCCGCAGTGAAGATCGCACTAAGTTAACTGCGCCGCAGTCAATAGACCAAAAGACGTGGAAATATATTGCGCCGCAGTGGTGGTTTGCTTAGCCACTGCGTCGCAGTCACCTTGAAGTCAAAGTCAACAATGCCCCACTGCGCCGCAGTGGGGGAGGACACAAACGGACTGCGCCGCAGTGGTGGTTTGCTTAGCCACTGCGTCGCAGTCACCTTGAAGTCAAAGTCAACAATGCCCCACTGCGCCGCAGTGGGGATGCAAGGAGATGACTGCGCCGCAGTCACATAAAGAAGAATTCAAGACGTGGATTTGAACTGCGCCGCAGTGATGAATACACAAGCCACTGCGCCGCAGTCGCTCGAGGTCAAAGGTCAACAACACCCACTGCGCCGCAGTGGGGATCGCACTAAGTTAACTGCGCCGCAGTCATCAACAACACCCACTGCGCCGCAGTGGGGATCGCACTAAGTTAACTGCGCCGTAGTCAATAGACCAAGAAATAAAGACGTGGAAATATATTGCGCCGCAGTGGTGGTTTGCTTAGCCACTGCGTCGCAGTCACCTTGAAGTCAAAGTCAACAATGCCCCACTGCGCCGCAGTGGGGATCGCACTAAGTTAACTGCGCCGCAGTCAATAGACCAAGAAATAAAGACGTGGAAATATATTGCGCCGCAGTGGTGGTTTGCTTAGCCACTGCGTCGCAGTCACCTTGAAGTCAAAGTCAACAATGCCCCACTGCGCCGCAGTGGGGGAGGACACAAACGGACTGCGCCGCAGTGAAGACACGGAGCTGAAGGGTTTAGGTCGGTTTTGCATCAGATTTTTGGAGGAGTATATATAGAAAACCATGGACGAATTTTAGGTTATCAAAAGTCTTTCTAGGAGCTGTTCTATCAGGTTTTCTTCCTTCTCCAAGCAGGTTTTCACCTAGGCGGATTCATCGAAGATTCACGGGCACCCATCTAGATCGTATCTACTTTCTTGTCTAGCAATTTATTTTTCATCAAACAATTGGTACATCATGTTTCTCTCTTTTAATGATTATTATTATTATTATTTGATCATGAGTGGCTAAACATTTAATCATCCACCTTGATGTAACAAGACGAATGATGTGATTGCAATGTTTTTAATTCAAGAGTTTATTAATTATCGTTGTTCTGAGATCTTGATGATTTAATTCTTTTAAATAATTATTATAATATTGGTTGTGTATTAATTCTTCGTTAGTGGTACTAGTCGAATTGATATGTGATTTGAAAAGATTTGTTTGTCTATAAGCAATTGTCACTAGTTCATGGTATGATAGTGAATATTATCTTAATGAAAGAATTATTTTGTCAACGTAATTTATAGCGGTTGGTGGTACCACGTTATTTTTACATAGGAATAATTGGTAATTTGATAGTCAGTTAAACTGATTATTAGAAAAGTTGTCTTAAGCTTTGGTGGTACCGGCTTGGGTAATTTAACTAGTAAATTAAGTGAAGCGGTGATTTGTTCACGGTTGGTGGTACCACGTGAGCACCTTATTCATTTCACGACTATCTGTAAACTCAAATGAATTTGGTCTTAATTAAATGCAATCACATTTGAAGTCGAGTAAAGTCAAGGTGGATGACCTTTTATCATATTGTCTGAAGTTTATTTTCATTATATGTTCTGGTTCCAAAATCAATTTAATTTTCTGTCAACGGAGATATTAAGCAACACCCTTTTTTTCCAAACTACTTTACTGAACAACTATTTCATACCAATCCCTGCGAACGAACTCGAACTTGCTTCTTAACTATATTACAAACGATCGGGTCCACTGCCCGTGAGTGCGTAGTAGTGAGTTTTTAGGTGATTCTAGTTTTATAAATTTTAAGACTCGATTTTGCACATCATTCCCCCTATGTCGGATCCTCCTAAGTTTCCTCCTGGTACTACTTATTTTAAGCCAGCTACAGACCATGCCCATGCCCAGGACATTCCTGATGCCTCAGATGATGTTCCTAAACATGATGTTTCCCCGAATGATCTTGGTGGACATCATGATAGCCCCAAGACTCAGCAGCCTCGCTCTTATGCCTCTATCTTTCAGGATGCTGCAAACATTCGTAAGAAAGGTACATTAAGGTTCATTCCTCCTGTTGTTACTGATTCGGGTGTTTCTAGAGCTGTTATTCCAAGAGATCTTTTATTAAAACAAAGTGAATCTTGGGCTAACACTCTAGTTGGTCATTTCATTGGCAAACGTCCTGCTTTCCCTTTTGTGCAATTTCATGCTAATCGTTTGTGGAAAAAGTTTGGTTTGGAGGATGTGATTTTGAATGACCAGGGTTTCTTTTTGTTTAAGTTTAAGTCTGATCAGGGTCAGTTGCATGTGTTTGAGAATGGGCCATGGTTGTTTAATGATATCCCCATTATGCTTAGGAAATGGCAGCCTGAAATCTGGTTTGACAAACCAGCTAATGACAAGGTTGCCATCTGGGTTAACATTTATGATCTACCTGCTATTATGTGGGATTTTGAGATCCTTAGCCATTTGGTCAGTTCTATTGGTATTCCGATTGCTGTTGATAGATATACTGCTGAAATGTGTGAAAATAAGAAAGGTAGGGCAGTATTTGCTAGAGTCTTGGTTGAGTTTAACTCTCTGAGAGATATTCCTTTGTTTGCTGAGGCTGAGATTTTAGATTCTGTGAGAAGGTTCAGACTTGAGTATAATTGGCTACCTCCTAGGTGCTCACATTGTAAGATTTTCGGGCATAATTTTGATAATTGTAGTGTGAGACCAAGGACACAGAAAGAGATGGAAGCCCGTATGGCTACTGCAGCTCCAGCATCACAGGTTGGTCCATCAGGGACTAAGGTTGGCCCATCAGGGGCCCAACAGGCTGATCCACTAGTGACTCAGGCAGAAGATGGGTTCCAGAAGCCCAAGAGAAGAAAAAGGGGGCCCAAAAAGCCTCAATCATTTGCTATCCCTAAGTCCAAAGTCATTTATGTTCCTAAGAAGACCCAGGATTCAAAGGGTAAAGCTCCAGCAATAGCTACATCTCCCATAGCCACTACAGATCCATCAGCACCAGTTAGATTTCCTACTGCAACAGCTACAGTCCCTCAGAGACCTCTTCAGATTCATACAGATACTCCTACTGGCCCAGATACTCATTCAGGTACACATGCTCATACTGATCATGATTCTATTCTTACTCCTCCTGGTCCTGCTGTTGAGATTCGAAACCAGTATGATGGACTTTGCCAGATTACCACTGTTGAGGCTAGTACTTCCTTAGTTGAGCCTATTGCTCCTACTGAGGATGATTTTGAGGACGAGTCTGATAGCGATGAAGTGTTCTGCGGTGAAGGTGATACTGCTCAGTTCATGGGTTCATAAAGATTGACTACTAGCTTTATTTTCATTTTATTGTTTATATTGCTAGTTTGATTGTCTTGTTGTTCTGGGCATGTCCAGTTTACTCAATTGATTCATTTCTTGCATCACGGGTCCCCTTTATTATTTGCGGGGGGCCCGTGAGGGCATTTACTTTGTAAATGTTAAGTCAACTGGCATTCAGCCATGTTGCATGTGCTTTCTTGTGATTAATACAAATTATAACCAGGGGTGACGGCATTTTACCGGAAAAAAAAACTCAACTAGCAAGACGCTAGTAGTAACATAGTACAAGTTAAGAGACAAAATAGAAAAAATAAATCAAGTAATACAAGGTTTGTTGCACCAAATTTCCCAATCGAACTCCACTTTTCTAGCTCTATTTAAAATCCATAAGAACGCCATGTAACGAATTTCTTCAAAGATCATTGCAGCCGTAGAAAAAATCCTATTGTGAACTGCATCATTTCTCGCTTTCCAAAGACTCCAAATAGCAATAAGAATAATGGCATTCAACATTTTCCTCCAATTTTTATCCCCCGCATGAGAATGATGAATGGTATGTAAGTCATGGACGTGAAAAGCATAAAGCGGGTTTACCTTACACCAAGACCCAATTAGCTCACAGACCTCCATGACAAAGGGACAAGCAGTGAGAATATGATCAATAGATTCATCAGCAAGATTGCACCTAACACATGACAAAGACTCGATCAAACCCCTCTCTTATTGAGTTGAGTTAGAGTAGGGAGTCTGTCACGACTTGCCCTCCAATTTCTTATGTTCACTTTCTTTGGGACCCAGTTATTCCATTGATAGTTGTGATGCATATTGTGATCAGTGGTCGAGTCGAACTTCAATCTTAGATCTGACACCATGAACTCATTTGCACATAGAATGGGCTGTAACTCAATGTTTCTTTTGGAAAATACATCTCTGGCTTTAAAGATTGATTTCCATATGCCTCTCATTTTCATGTTGACTGGTATTTCGTTATCCTCAGTTGGGTTTCCATGTAAAGCAACCACCACTCGTCTCCAAATTCTGTCCGGCTCATGTTTTAAACGCCACCACCACTTCAAGAGTAATGCAACATTGGCACCTTTCAAAGACCCCAAACCGAGGCCACCCAATTCGTGATTTGCTCTAACCATTTGGCCTTGACACTTTGTATCATCTTAATGTTGACAAATACTTCAACCATAACTTGTCCATAAAATATCACCATTATAATTTCCATTTTTATATTGTCACAACCAAATCACATTATATAACTTCTAAAAATACCATAAACAGAATTAAAGCTACATATTCTTTTGCACCGAAATGACATTGAATTCACATTGACATTCATATATCTTAACTCCGAAATGTACCTCACAAAAAGATTTTCGCAAAACAATTTTGGTAAGAGGGACCAAAAGTATTAAAGACCTCATTCAAAAACAAAACATGCAAATCCTACAATAGCCCAAGGACAGCTATTGTAAAAATTTTTGTTCACTCTTGTTTTTTTACAAATCAAAAACCTTTGTTAATTCTGGCGGCCTTGCCTCGTGGTTATTTTTCATCTTTTTTGAAGACAGATAACTTTCAAATTTTCTGTTTGTTCATCAGATTGATTTGGTCAAAGTCAAACTTCAAAAATCCCTATTATTTTCCAGCTCTGGATCTGCCTAATATATAGTTTTCCTGGACCATATGTTTTTTTTTTGTTGAAAAAGTTATAAAGTTATAACCTATTTTTTCTTATTATTTCCTGAATTTTGATCAACACTTGGATTCTTCTAAAGTTTGATCATTTTAGAAATTGTGTAAGAACTCAAAGTTTGAAGCTTTTTTAATATTTTTTGATTTTTGATCAATTATATCACTTGGGCTCTTGTAAAAATTTGAACTTTTTGGGTTATTGGACCAAGATTTTGGTATGATGGTGTTATGAGATGAGCAGAGTTCTACCCATAAAGATTTACAACTCAATACAAAATGGGCATTCAAGAGATTTCATTTTTGGTAATTTTTGTTCTAGTTTTCCCTTTGGCAGCACTTTCAAGCAACAAAGATCCACAGTATTACAATTTGGATGAAGTTATTGATAAAGATATGGTATTATACTTTTACACATGTAATTTCTTTGCATTTTAGTTTGTTTTTTGTATATATATGAACTTTTTGAGAAAGAAAATAGTATAGTTGTTGAGCTAAAAGTTTGTTTTGAAGATTTGATTTTTATGATGAAAATGGTTGTTTGCAGGCTGAATTAGTATGGAGGAATTGTGGGACAGAATTAATGCATTTATTGGAAGCTTTTCAAGATCTTCAATTAAGTAGCAATGATAGGTCACTTTTACAACATGACAAAGTATTAAAATCATTAGCTTTCCAAGATCTTCATATCCAGAAAACCATATTAGACTGTTTAGGTGTTAAAATTGGTGCCTCTCCTAAGTCGGGTGACGAAAAACTTCCTAGAAAATGGTACGCGGAATATTTAGAGTTATTTTCACTTGAACCTAACCGTGCTCGTAGAACCCGTTGGCTAGCTGAAGCAGATGCACCTGCCCCCAGTCCTGGTCCTAGTATTAGTCCTGGTCCTGGTCCGGCTATGGCACCAAGTGTGATGAAACCGCCCAGTACTCCGTTCTTTCCTTTACTGCCTAATGAACCTAATTCGGGTAGATCTGTACAAGGGCCTGTTGGTTCTGGTGCTAATCAACAGTCGAGTAACGGAAATAATGATACTCATAAGAAGATTGTTATTGCTGTTGTTGTTACTGCTACAGTAACATTTCTTCTTGCTGCGTTGATCTTCTGTTGTTATATTAGAACGTGTGGGAAACGACGTGGGCAAAATGATGAGAGGCCTCTTCTTAGCTTGAGTTTGAGCGATTATTCCATTAATGGTATGTATTAATTGATTTGTGAATAATGTTGGCATGTTGCACATAAAAGGAACATACTTTCTGTCAGTTAATATTTTAATGAACATAGTTTACGAATGGTAGGATGATTAAAGGGTTATACTGGTATCTACTTCCCTTATTTGACCATAAAGTTATGTCTTAGGCGCTTAAATGCTGTTTTGAAGTACGTATCTTGTAATTGAAATTGACTGAAAGTATGTTCTTACTAGTTACTATAGGTGTAGTTGGCCTACTTTAGTTTATTTGTTTTGTGTTGAGTTGGTAACAATGTTTCAGGTGCTTCGTATAAATCTTCATACAACCTAAATACGTCCGTGCACAATGTTGGGAGTACGGGAGATGAATCACTATATGCTAACTCAAATGCGCATAAAATGGATTCTAGAATTCCAGTAGGTATTCCGTTACATCCTCCACCAGGGAAGGTAGATTCATCATTACGGCCTCCTCCTGGAAGGGTTGAATCTTCTAAACGGTTGCCTGTGAATGTAGCTCCTACTCCAACTCCTCCATCTGCAGGTCCACCTCCTCCTGCACCGCCTCCTGCACCTAGACCTCCTACCGCTGGCCCACCGCCACCTCCACCACCTAGAGGAGGACCACCGCCTCCACCAGCACCTAAGCCTTTTGGCATGAATGCAGGTCCACGCCCGCCTCCTCCACCAGGTGGTGGTCCACCTCCGCCACCTCCACCAAGTGGTGGTGCACCTCCCCCTCGACCACCAGGTGCAAGCCTTAGACCCCCACGCCCGTTAGCAGGCCCTAGTCACTCCAGCGGCGATGAAGCTGATGCTTCCAAAGCTAAGTTAAAGCCGTTTTTTTGGGATAAAGTTATGGCTAACCCTGATCAATCGATGGTTTGGCATCAGATTAAATCAGGATCGTTTCAGTAAGTTTACTTTCTTTAGCTCTATAAATATCTATGCAGATATGAGAAGATCCCGTAACATGATGCATTTGTTATTTAACAGGTTCAGTGAAGAAATGATTGAGACCTTATTTGGGTATAACGCAACTGACAACAACAAAGACCACGCCAGGAAGAATTCTGCATCTCAAAATCCCACTTTCCAGTATATTCAAATTATCGATCCAAAAAAGGCGCAAAACTTGTCTATTCTTCTAAAAGCGTTGAATGTGACGACTGAAGAAATATGTGACGCATTGAAAGACGGTAATTAATTTAAATAATACTCTACTTCCGATTTTAGTGCTGGAAGTTGTACGAATATATGAATAGGCTACATCAGTGGTGACATTTGACCCAGTTACATCTGAGTGGGTGGGTTCTCTTTTATATCTAGCTGGCTGAACGGGTAGCATTGAAAGCGGTAGCTTGAAAGGGTCAAATAGGTCACAAGTCTGCCAAAGTGTTCTTGAATGCATTAAATCTCCTTAATCATTTTGTTTATAAATACTTTATTACTTCGTGTTAAAGTAATATAATTTTTGCAATCATATCTGGTAGACTAGTTATTTATGAAACATACTACTCTGGACAAAAAGTCTTCAGGGTCAACTTGACCCCAGCCTCTTTTGACTGCACAAAGTTACTAGTGTAAACCCAAACCTGATACTAGACCCGCAATCTTGCCACTTCTACTCCTGGCGATATTAGATCGAGTCTTGATGTTGTTTGATGCATTGGCCAAGTTCTAACATTAAAACTGAACCAGGAAATGAGCTTCCTGCGGAACTTGTCCAAACATTGATAAAAATGGCACCTACTGCTGATGAAGAACTGAAGCTAAGGATGTACAATGGAGATCTTTCGCATCTTGGAACCGCAGAACGGTTTTTAAAAATGTTAATTGAAATCCCATTTGCTTTCAAAAGACTAGAATCGCTGCTCTTTATGTGCACATTCCAAGAGGAAGAATCAATGATCAAAGAGTCCTTCACAACTTTAGAGGTAAGACTTTGAATCTCTGCAATATGATATTATATTAATTTCTTACTTAGAGAATAGCAAGATGCACTGGTTGGGTTAAAATGGGTTTGGTTCAAAACAAACAATTGTAGATATCAGTTGAAACACATTGGGTCGGTCCAACACTAATTAGTGTATATGATTACTGAAATTATATCATTTCAATAGATAATATAATATATGTAAAAAAGATATCAGATGTTCCAGATTATTAGTTGTTATTAGCTCACTCTTGGGTCTAGGCAACTTTTGACCTATGCGGCCTGAGTCATGTTAAGCTAATTTTGATTTGCTAGTCTCATTGGCAGTAAAAGAAAATGCCAAATTAACCCATACATAAGTAAATGTAAATCTAAATGGGTCGAAATTGGCACCTCTGCTTCTTATGAATGGTGACTTCGCGATAAAAGTTTTGTTTTTTGTATGCTAATTTTGATATTTACACGTACTTTGTAGGCTGCATGTGTAGAACTTAGAAAAAGCCGTTTGTTCCTCAAACTTCTGGAAGCCGTTTTGAAAACTGGGAATCGTATGAATGATGGAACATTCCGTGGCAGTGCACAAGCATTTAAACTCGATACACTGTTGAAGCTATCAGATGTTAAAGGACTCGATGGGAAAACAACACTTTTACACTTCGTCGTTCAGGAAATCATCCGGTCAGAAGGTATAAGAGCTGCCCGAACTACTCGAGAATCGAAAAGTTTCAATGCCGATGATCTTCTCAAAGAAACTTCATCTTCTTCCCAAGAAACTGAGGAACGTCACCGCATGCTCGGGCTTCAGGTGGTTTCAGGTCTGAGTAGTGAGCTTGAGAATGTGAAGAAAGCAGCCATTGTAGATGCTGATGGGCTGACAAGTTTGGTGTCAAGACTGGGTCAGGCCCTAGTAAAAGCCCGTGAATTTATTAAAACAGATTTAAAGACGGTGCAAGAAGATAGTGACGAGTTTCAGAGAGTTTTGGGTAGTTTTATGAAGAATGCAGAAAAGGAGATTACGTGGATGCTTGAGGAAGAAAAGAGAATAATGTTGTTGATTAAGAACACAGCGGACTACTTTCATGGGAAGTCCGGGAAAGATGAAGGGTTGAGATTATTTGTGATCGTTCGTGATTTCTTGATAATTTTAGATAAAGTTTGTCAAGAAGTTAAGAGTAATCCTGTAAGAACACCAAGAACCCAGAAAAACGATGATTTGCAGGCAGGAAATCAAAGAAAAAATGTTCAGCCATCGGATGGAGGTCCGGCAGAACCTCCCCAGTCCCCGTTTTCTGAACAACGTCAACGGCTGTTTCCAGCGATTTTAGGGCGTCGTATGGACAGTTCTAGTTCAGATGAGGATTAGTGTTTAGGTTTTTGTAAGGAATGACAATGATTGATTTTTTATTTTTCATTTTTTTTCTTAAATTTACTTGATGAATATGTAATGGTGGCTGTGCAGGCTGGTTCGTAGGTGCTAAAAATGTTGTATAGGAATATAAATTATATCTCACTTGTAATATCTATTGCAAATCTTAAAATTCACATAAGCATAAGAAAAATAAAATAAGATCTAATCATTACTTTTGGAGCCAGTTCCTGAAGAAGCTTTGTTAGGGGCATGACACCGCCATTCGCAATGGTAAGTGGTAACAAGTAATTTACTCAACTCTTCGTCGTTTCTAACTGCCAACTGAATGTGACGTGGGACGACTCATGTCTTTTTTGTTGTCTCGAGCTGCATTGCCAGTTAACTCCAATACTTCGGCTGCAAGGTACTCCATTGCTGCAAGATACACAGGTGCACCTCCACCTTTTCTGTCTGCATACTTTCCGTTCTGACTATGGCATAATGATTTGGCAAATTTCTAACGTAGATACCTGGCCTTTTTTATGACTATGGCATGATGATTTGGTAAATTTCTAACGTCAAAAATTAACGATATTCGTTTTATTGATCAAGATTTGTAAACATACTTCTTTTTATAATCAAAACTTAAATATATTCTTTTTATTATAGGTAAAAAGATTACCTTTTTTACGGATTTAAGTTTATATTAACATGAATAGTTGCAACTTTTGGTATATTATTGCAACCTGTTGCATACCAACATGTCTAGTTTAGATAAAAGATGCAATCTGTTGGTGAAGTATACACAAACTTTGGAGTGTTGGCGGGGATATACAATTTCGAATCTCATACATGCGATTCCATTTTGGAGTGTTGGGTTAAGGGAGAAGCGGGAGCTTTCCTTTGAACCTGGACATTATCGTATTCAAAATCAAATTAACTTATTCAAGAATGTACTACGCCCTTCTTAAATGTGTTACAACTTAACTCCAAATCCGTTTTCGTCTTAATTGAACGAAAGCATCTGAGAATACTGTGCATTTAACTTTCAACTTTTAAGCATGTATGTTACGTGTCATCTAGCTCACACCTGACATCCATATAAATTATTACATCATTGAAAGTATTAGCGAATACATACAATAGCCATATTTGAAAGTCCAATAAACATAATAGAAAAGTTTTTAAGTTCGATACACAATCGAATTTTCATTAGATAGATACATTTCTAAACACTTGGTTAAAAAATGCTTAACTGCAAAGTCAAAATCATCCTTCAAAAAATTTTTCTAATGAAATAGTAACGCAACAAGTTCGAATACATAACTCATGTTTTCCATTCACACTTAGTAAGCATGAAACATACAACGGAGGAACAATTATATAGAGCAACGGGAAGAAGGTCGTCGTCTCTTTGGGAAGAGTCCAGCTCCAAGTACGCGGTTCAAGCACAGCTAAATGCACAGAGACAACAGAGCACCCGGAATCAGCAAGCCATCCAGGGGCCGGGGCCGTCCCCCACTTAACAACCTCAAAAACCTCCTACCCAATCGCAACCGAAAAACCCAGCGCAAGCTCCGCCCAGACCCGCTTATAACAACGCTGCGCCTCCGGCCAATTATGATCCTCAGCAGCAACAAGGTGCTCCCAAGCGACCCTGGGGACCCAATAGAGCTCACTACCCGCCATTAGCCCTACCCATTCCTACCCTATTCTCCATGCTTCTGACCTGTAAAACCCTTTCTCTGCCCAGAGATAAACCACTCCCCTGGCCTCCTGGTCTCGACTATTCAAAGTTCTGTCCATTTCACCGATACGCAGGCCGTACCATCGAAGAGTGTCATACTTTGCGTGATGTCATCTAGATGAAAATTCCTATACGCAACCTAACCAGAATAATACACACATTGCTATAGCCTATAGATAGACATTCGATCTCATTCCAACATTACACCATCAAAAGGATGATCCTATAACTTGTAGACAACGACGTGACCAAGCTATCTCCAACATGATCACTACACATCCTACCTAAACACAATTCAATTATGATTTCATGATTTGCAGAGCATAACATCAAAAAGAATTCTGATTTGCAAAGCATGAAACATCACCTAAAAACTGGTCAGCTGCATAAAATTTCAATATAACAATCAATCACCTTAAAACTCAGTCACAAACAGATTGACCCATCCATCTATGATCTATACTTATAAAAAAATCTGATGATCGAACTTCTGCAAATGAATGTTCAAAATTGTAGTTTTTTTTTTTGTTAACCTAGATATCCGACCTACTTTTCTAATCGAATAATAGCCGAGTTATCATACATTACTAACCCAGCATATCAGCAGAAACTAGCAAGAGAATAAAAGAATCCACAAGGTTATGCAAACATTAAAACTGCAAAAAATCTAGCAAATCAAATTAAAATTTAAAAATATAAAACACCAAATCTTAATAACCAAAGGATATTCATTATCATTAACCATATATAAACTAGTTAAAATAAAACCCCCACCTAATATCTAATACAAATTGATGAAACCCTAACAAACTAACATAAACCAGATCAATAATAATCCATCAAATACAATTCCCCAAAAAAAAAACATATTTATTTAATCATCATCATCTGCAGACGGCTTTGAAGAAACAAGCTTCTTTGGAAGCAATAAGTTATGAATATTAGGCATCACACCGCCATTAGCAATGGTGACGTCACCAAGAAGCTTGCTCAATTCCTCATCATTTCTCACCGCTAATTGAATATGCCTTGGCACAATTCTTGTCTTTTTGTTATCTCTTGCTGCATTACCAGCCAATTCAAGCACCTGCAAATTTTAACAAAAAAAATAGAAAATTAAAAAAAAAAACTAATTTCATAAAATCGGAAATTCAAACAAATTGAATGAAATTGAGGAATTACCTCGGCGGCAAGGTATTCAAGAACGGCGGCGAGGTAAACAGGAGCTCCGGCACCGACACGTTCGGCGTATTTACCGGCTTTAAGGAAACGAGCGATACGACCGACGGGGAATTGAAGGCCTGCTTTGCTGCTTCGAGATGTGGCTTTTTTAGCGGTTGCAGATCCGATAGATTTGCCTCTTCCAGCCATTTGGTTTACCGGAATTTGTTGCCGGAAAAATTTGTTAGATTTACGGTGAAAGGAAAAACGGAGATTTTCGGAAAGTGGTTTGTTTATGCGAGAGATTTGAAGGTGTTTGAATGTATATATAGTGGGGGTTGGTTGTTATTATAAGGTATTGACCAATGAGATTGATGTGTGCGGATCGTGATTTCTGGCCGTTAGATTAAGTCAGATCTTGCGGTCCAACTGGGAATTATTGATAAAGACGTTTTTATCCCTACAATTAGAGTCTAGGGTTTAAATGATGGTTTTAAATTTTTTTAACTAACTTGGGCTTTAAATGGGCCGGACCAGCTAAAACACTTTTTTTTTAAATTTTGTTGATATCCATTACCCTATGTGGGTTACAAAACCCATTTTTGTTTCTAAATATATTGAAACACATAGTGTGATTCACACATTTAAACTGAACAACTCTAAAATTCAGATATAGATATTGATTTTAAGATCATGAAATATCCAAATTAACGAAATTGATTATAATTTTGATTTTTGTGGGTTACACCCCATAATTAATAATAAAATATAAATTTATCCAACCATTATTTTAACCAAACAAAATAAAAATCTTTTGAATAACATACATGTTTTAGCAACATAGTTGTTCATGAAATTATTATTTATTTTTTCTTATGATCAAAATAACATAATGTTAAGACATTGAAATTTAATTATGTTTGATTTTCTTTTGAAAAAGTGATTTCTTTCGTTATCACATCTAAAATTACTTAGTTATTATATGTTACAATTTATTTCATGTCTTTTTATAATCATTACTAATAAAATTACTTAGTTATTCTTATCTTACAATTTATTTCACGTCTTTTTATAATCATTACTAATAAAATTACTTAGTTATTCTTATCTTACAATTTATTTCACGTCTTTTTATAACCATTATTAGTAAAATTACTTAGTTATTTGTATCTTACAATTTATTTCATGTCTTTTTATAATCATTACTAATAAAATTACTTAGTTATTTTTATCTAATATTTTGATTTTGCCTAATGTCATGATTTTATAATTAAAAGGATTTTTAGTAGGATGAATTATGAGGATATACTTTTACTTATATAAAAAAAAAACTTTCATAGTAATTATTTTAAGATGTCTTTATATTAACACAATAACACGTTTCCTTTATCTAGTGTCCCCAATTTTCAAGCGATATTAAATTTCTTATATGAACACTTTGGGCTTTATGATGGGCCGGACCAATCATACAAAAGAAAGGTTTGAAAGTAGTCATATAAATATTACTCGTACTTTCTTATTGACTAAACTATGTAAAGGAATTCAATCGTATATGTGTGTATTTAGTCGCTATATCAACTTTTTGATACAGATAGATTGCCATGTGCTTAATTAAAGACTATGTGTACAGACACACAGACTTACTTTAATTTTTTATTTTTTTACGATAAAATATTAATTGGTCATAGCACAATGCCATCAAAATATATGAGACCGCCTTGGGCAATGCCCGACCCATCACCACAAACTGCGTGTTCTTGGCTGGAAAGTTTAAAAAATTATACATTATGCATCATGTATCCACATGAAAACGATTCTTCTATTTATAACTTTATGATAGTTATGTTTTTTTTAGTGATTAGTTTTTACCCTAGCCAAGTCATTTTACATGTTGGAATGATATTTTTTGTAATTATAGCTGGTATGTATTTGTTAAACAAAAATATTCAAACGTGAATGAGACACGTAGAATGGCAACATATATATATACGGATATATCAAAAAAGCTATTAGGATTTAAAGAGGTTTTAAAACCCGAAGGTATCTGTTTCCTGAATTCTGATTATGTGATCATAGAATTCTAGAAGACAAACAAAAAAACCTTTTTAGTGTTAGTTGAGTAGGAAAATGACCAAATTTTAAAAAGTGTGATTGGATATCCTTGAAAACGATCACCTAATTTGCCTATACCATTTTTGTCCAAACCCATTTAACGGGTAGTATATGTGAAGTATCTAATTTATAATTATTGTTACAGAAAATTAACATCATAATATTTCCCCACTAAGTAATGTGCATAATAATAAAGTGTTTAATGTCTAGGGCATGTTTGTTTTTTTAGTCATTAAGTGACTGAATTGATAAAGTGACTGAATGGATAAATAATGTCTGTATGGATTAAGTCAAACAGTTATTTTTTGTTTATTAAGTCAAAAAAACAAACACTTTTGATGACTTAATTAATTAAGTATTTTTGATTAAGCCACGACTTTTTTTTACCAATCATCAATAGATGGATTGGTATTTGGTGGGCCTGAGACTGAGAGGTCTTATGTTCAAATCCTGATGTGAGCAAAATGTTCTCAGGAATGGAGACAGGGGTTTTCCCATAATGAGTTTCCTCTGGAATTGAAGTTGGGTATATGAAGAGGCATGCCGCTGAGCCCAAATTTGCCGTTCAAAAAAAAAGTCATCAAACAAACACCACCTAAGTCTTATATAGTTCTTGATTTGTTTATTTTGGGACATCAATTTTTTTCCCCCTAGTCTTTTCGATGTCATTAAAACTTTAAATCATGCTCCTATAAGTCCAGTTTGTAAACAACGATGCCACTCTGGTTCCCAACAATGGCCTAATAGAAACACATTTTATAGTTTTATTCACTTGAAAGAAACGTTTGAAAAATACAAATGGTCTGGAATAAACTTCGGTATATAAAAGAAACAAATCAATAGATACATGAAAATTGTACACATTAGGTTAAATGTACATGGTAATCATTTTTTTATGCAACATATGATGAGCGGAAAACATATAATTTCCTCCATATATATCCACCATACAAGCTAAAGCTTTGGTTCCCACTATATTTGGTTGTTAAAAGTCGCATCATACAATCAGACCAGTACACGGCATCAAAGGATCATTATGTCAATACGAGTATACAATTAATAAATTGGTCGACTAGAATTATACAATTAATAACGGGCCAGATACCCCGACCATGGAATGTTGGGTAACCCGACCACACCCCTTTAGGAGCGACAGTCGCTCCTAAAGGGGTGACCCATTTATTGCACGCGGATCCCCATGCTTATACCCGTTAGAAACGTTACAGTCGCTCCTAAAGGGTGACTCGAAACCGTTGACCGTCAAACACCCCTTTAGGAGCGACCGTCGCTCCTAAAGGG
>CM067174.1:26178937-26221437 GCA_034093135.1 Erigeron breviscapus
GACGGTAACGAAACTTCACTAAACCTTACACACAACTAAATGGATCATAACTAAACTTATAGAAACTTTTAGAACGAAATTCTAACGTGTAGATTTCACACAAACTTAAACCGAAATTTACGAACAATATTTCTACATAAACTTCAAACGAGAGCTATAATCAACCAAACAACAAATTGTAACTTGCACTAAACTTTTAATACAGTGACTAGATGATACAAAGTGATTTGGGGTGTTGGTGATCGGAAATTTGATCGGAAAATGTAACGAAAGCTTCGTGATCAACAATGGTAACTTGAAATTTACTTCACGAAAGCTTCTTTAACTTTAACATCCCAAACTTTTCTTTAAGATTTGACTAACGCTGTTAAGTCAACCCTCATGTGTGTCGTTAAGTCTAGTTGAATATATGCATATACGTAGTTAATGTGTGTTATGTGTGAGGTTTGAAAACCTAAATGTTAATGTAGTATAAATGTGTGAAATATGAAGAAATTATGTCTATGTAGTGACATTTAATGAAGGGTTAATGTTGTATATGGGCAATAAAGAAGTTTGTGACCAATAATGAAGATTAGGAAGCCTAGGGACTAGTTTTGACATGTGTGGAAAGTCAAAAACGGGATTAGTAGCTTAGAGGCTTTCATTAGGAGGTTATTTGCAGATCTCACTTCTTCTAAACAAGCCCTAACTGATCCTAAGTCATTCCATAGTCTTCTCTCATCAATCTCAAGCCGAAAAGTCGTTTTGTGTGTGAATTGGTGGTCATTGTCAAGAGTATTTGCATTCTATTTGTCATTTGCAGGTAATAATCAATTCATTGATCGTATTTTCAGATCATGAGTCGTGTGTGTTGAATCAAATCTGATTGAAAAGGGGTTTGAAGGAATTAGGGTTTCATTGTGTTCTTGGTTAATTTATGTGTTTTAATCAAGTATTTGGCCTAAAACGATTGTAAACGATGTTTTAACGATTTGGATTGATAAGAGATGTTTTGATGATCAAAGATTAATGTTTTTGTGTCAATTCGATCGGTACCTAAAGAGTTTTGGGGTCATTTTCTGGAAAAAGGTCGAAAAACACGTTTCTGCACTTCGAACGAAGATAACCTTCGTAAGACTTCTATTTTCGTACGCAGTCACTATCTTCGTAAGAACAAACTATCTTCGTAAGAACAAACTATCTTCGTAAGAACAAACTATCTTCGTAAGAACAAACTATCTTCGTAAGAACAAACTATCTTCGTAAGAACAAACTATCTTCGTAAGAACAAACTATCTTCGTAAGAACAAACTATCTTCGTAAGAACAAACTATCTTCGTAAGAACAAACTATCTTCGTAAGAACAAACTATCTTCGTAAGAACAAACTATCTTCGTAAGAACAAACTATCTTCGTAAGAACAAACTATCTTCGTAAGAACAAACTATCTTCGTAAGAACAAACTATCTTCGTAAGAACAAACTATCTTCGTAAGAACAAACTATCTTCGTAAGAACAAACTATCTTCGTAAGAACAAACTATCTTCGTAAGAACAAACTATCTTCGTAAGAACAAACTATCTTCGTAAGAACAAACTATCTTCGTAAGAACAAACTATCTTCGTAAGAACAAACTATCTTCGTAAGAACAAACTATCTTCGTAAGAACAAACTATCTTCGTAAGAACAAACTATCTTCGTAAGAACAAACTATCTTCGTAAGAACAAACTATCTTCGTAAGAACAAACTATCTTCGTAAGAACAAACTATCTTCGTAAGAACAAACTATCTTCGTAAGAACAAACTATCTTCGTAAGAACAAACTATCTTCGTAAGAACAAACTATCTTCGTAAGAACAAACTATCTTCGTAAGAACAAACTATCTTCGTAAGAACAAACTATCTTCGTAAGAACAAACTATCTTCGTAAGAACAAACTATCTTCGTAAGAACAAACTATCTTCGTAAGAACAAACTATCTTCGTAAGAACAAACTATCTTCGTAAGAACAAACTATCTTCGTAAGAACAAACTATCTTCGTAAGAACAAACTATCTTCGTAAGAACAAACTATCTTCGTAAGAACAAACTATCTTCGTAAGAACAAACTATCTTCGTAAGAACAAACTATCTTCGTAAGAACAAACTATCTTCGTAAGAACAAACTATCTTCGTAAGAACAAACTATCTTCGTAAGAACAAACTATCTTCGTAAGAACAAACTATCTTCGTAAGAACAAACTATCTTCGTAAGAACAAACTATCTTCGTAAGAACAAACTATCTTCGTAAGAACAAACTATCTTCGTAAGAACAAACTATCTTCGTAAGAACAAACTATCTTCGTAAGAACAAACTATCTTCGTAAGAACAAACTATCTTCGTAAGAACAAACTATCTTCGTAAGAACAAACTATCTTCGTAAGAACAAACTATCTTCGTAAGAACAAACTATCTTCGTAAGAACAAACTATCTTCGTAAGAACAAACTATCTTCGTAAGAACAAACTATCTTCGTAAGAACAAACTATCTTCGTAAGAACAAACTATCTTCGTAAGAACAAACTATCTTCGTAAGAACAAACTATCTTCGTAAGAACAAACTATCTTCGTAAGAACAAACTATCTTCGTAAGAACAAACTATCTTCGTAAGAACAAACTATCTTCGTAAGAACAAACTATCTTCGTAAGAACAAACTATCTTCGTAAGAACAAACTATCTTCGTAAGAACAAACTATCTTCGTAAGAACAAACTATCTTCGTAAGAACAAACTATCTTCGTAAGAACAAACTATCTTCGTAAGAACAAACTATCTTCGTAAGAACAAACTATCTTCGTAAGAACAAACTATCTTCGTAAGAACAAACTATCTTCGTAAGAACAAACTATCTTCGTAAGAACAAACTATCTTCGTAAGAACAAACTATCTTCGTAAGAACAAACTATCTTCGTAAGAACAAACTATCTTCGTAAGAACAAACTATCTTCGTAAGAACAAACTATCTTCGTAAGAACAAACTATCTTCGTAAGAACAAACTATCTTCGTAAGAACAAACTATCTTCGTAAGAACAAACTATCTTCGTAAGAACAAACTATCTTCGTAAGAACAAACTATCTTCGTAAGAACAAACTATCTTCGTAAGAACAAACTATCTTCGTAAGAACAAACTATCTTCGTAAGAACAAACTATCTTCGTAAGAACAAACTATCTTCGTAAGAACAAACTATCTTCGTAAGAACAAACTATCTTCGTAAGAACAAACTATCTTCGTAAGAACAAACTATCTTCGTAAGAACAAACTATCTTCGTAAGAACAAACTATCTTCGTAAGAACAAACTATCTTCGTAAGAACAAACTATCTTCGTAAGAACAAACTATCTTCGTAAGAACAAACTATCTTCGTAAGAACAAACTATCTTCGTAAGAACAAACTATCTTCGTAAGAACAAACTATCTTCGTAAGAACAAACTATCTTCGTAAGAACAAACTATCTTCGTAAGAACAAACTATCTTCGTAAGAACAAACTATCTTCGTAAGAACAAACTATCTTCGTAAGAACAAACTATCTTCGTAAGAACAAACTATCTTCGTAAGAACAAACTATCTTCGTAAGAACAAACTATCTTCGTAAGAACAAACTATCTTCGTAAGAACAAACTATCTTCGTAAGAACAAACTATCTTCGTAAGAACAAACTATCTTCGTAAGAACAAACTATCTTCGTAAGAACAAACTATCTTCGTAAGAACAAACTATCTTCGTAAGAACAAACTATCTTCGTAAGAACAAACTATCTTCGTAAGAACAAACTATCTTCGTAAGAACAAACTATCTTCGTAAGAACAAACTATCTTCGTAAGAACAAACTATCTTCGTAAGAACAAACTATCTTCGTAAGAACAAACTATCTTCGTAAGAACAAACTATCTTCGTAAGAACAAACTATCTTCGTAAGAACAAACTATCTTCGTAAGAACAAACTATCTTCGTAAGAACAAACTATCTTCGTAAGAACAAACTATCTTCGTAAGAACAAACTATCTTCGTAAGAACTATCTTTTGACTGATCATCCAGTCGGGTGTGATGCAGGGCACACTTATATGCAGTTAACGAAGATACGTGTGACAATGTGTGAACTAATGCAGGATAGGCACATTTAGGATGATTATCCTAATTAATATGAAGTCAAAATGTAGTATATGTGTGAACGTGTGATGTGTGTTGTGCCTAATAAAACTTGTCTAATAATGAAGATTGTTTTAATTGGACAAATGCTTTTAATTAAGTGTTATCTTACTTAGCTATTCTTATAGCTAACACTTGCTTCTTTAATGTGGTTGTTCCCTCAGGTTTAGCTTTATGGAATTAGACGAAGGATGTGTGAGCTTGGGTAGATTCATTGAAGGAGCCTTAGTTATCCATAGACGATTCTTTGCTTAGACATTTATTTACAATTTCGTACTTAATGTCGAATTTATGTTGTGACTTGTGAACGGTTGTTTTATGTTGGGCAACCGTTGGGTTTTCATTTGAACTATTGTTTGATATGGCATGTAACACCAAATAAATGCAGAAACCGAAATGTTTTTATCGGTTTTGACTTTACAGTCTTTACTTCCGCAATTTAACACCGTTAGGTGAAAAGTTTTGAAAACCCATATTTTTAAACGACGGGTGTTACATTAACTTTAGGACATGACTTTGGCACTGGTTTGGAACTGTTTTGTGACTGGAAACTGAATGATAACTTACTTTGGATCCCAGTGCACACTCTTCATCTTCGATAACGTCTTCGTTTTATAGCCGTGGAAAGCAAACGAGCCTCGTCACTATGACATTATTGATGGGATAGCATGTTCCCCATTAAGAACAATAATGGTGGTCTTCAACAGCTCCATTAAAGGTGGTCATATCAGATCATGCGAAAACGACGAAAGACTTTAACTTAAAAACTTGAATCTGCACGTCCCTCTAACGAGGCCAAAGTCCTCTATCGAGGTCGACCTCTAACGAGGTCTGTCCTCTATCGAGGTCGACCTCTAACGAGGTCTTCCAAAGTCCTCTATCGAGGTCGCCTCTAACGAGGCCAAAGTCCTCTATCGAGGTCGACCTCTGTCGAGGTCCTCCTCTAACGAGGTCTGGATCCCTCTAACGAGGTCTTTCCTGTTTTGTCTTTTAGTGCAGCTTTGACTTTCTTTTCCGTTTGACTTGTTTTTGATCCGTTTCTTCACCGATTCTTGTTCAATCTTTATTTTTACCTACAAAACACTTATGCAAATAATAAGTACTTAAAATACATTCATTCATGATCAAATGTGTGTAAATATTCTTTAAAAAGACCAGATAACGCTTAATTAAGTATGTATAATTTTAGCGTTATCACTCACCTAGATCCGAAATGGACGCCTTTGACCGACCGATGGTGGAAAGGACGAGAGCCGTAGCACTTACACCGGGATCGGCTATAGTTCCACCAAACTTAGGAGATTCGTTTTCAGTCAAAGGCCACCACCTTAAACTAATCCAAGACAACCAATATGACGGCCGAGCCAAATCCGGCCCCCATAAGCATGTAAGTAGGTTCACAAGTTTGTGCAAAATGTTCAAATACGGAGGAGACGTCACCGATGACGATGTGAAGCTTAGCTTAGCTTATTTCCGTCATCTCTCATGGGAGAGGCACGTGCGTGGTTCGATGAGCTCGATGAAGGTACCATCACTACATGGAATCAACTTCGCGAACAGTTCGTCTCGCGATTCTTTCCCTCGAGTTTAGCAAGGAAAATGCTTCGAGACATCAAGGCTTTCAAGCAAGACGAGGGTGAATCACTAGTTGATGCATGGAAAAGGCTTAGGGAAATGATCAGAAACTGTCACGGGAATGGACTAGACAAGGACGAAATCATGGAGATTTTCTTCTATTGTTTAACCAAGAGTTCCCAAAAGGATTTAGACCTAGCCGGCGGTGGTAACTTTTTGTACAAGTCTACCTATGACGCGTACAAAATGATGGAGGATATGGTGCAAGCTAGCTTAGCGCGAGATATGGATGATAAGGATCGAGATAGGAGGACGAGAAGGACCGTGGCTAGCATCGAGAGCAGCTCCGACAATGAGGTAATTCATGAACTTAAAGCTTTATCTAACCATTTTTCTACTTTTGAAGATAGGTTGGACATTATGGACAAAGACCTTAAGGTGATTGCACACGGGTGCAACAATTGCGGAGGAATGCACTATACCAAGGAATGTGAAGAGGAGGCTACCGAGCAAGTCAATTTTGTCCAGAACCAATACCGAGGAGGCTATCAATGAGGACTATTCCAAAGAAACCTCGGTAATTCTAACTTTAATTCTAGTTATGCTAGAAATAACTTTGGTTCTTTTCAAATAGGTGGCAAATGATTAATGGTCAACCCGAGCAACCAAAAGTGGAGAATGAAGTCAAGGAGGATCCGATTGTCAAGCTTACCAATATGATGGAGAAGTATATGGACATGAACGACCGGAGACACGACTCCCTGGACAAATATACAAGGTTCTTGAATGAGAAAATTGCTAACCTTGACCACAAAGTGGATGCCGTGGTGAGAGATCAACAATCCGCAATCAAGGGTTTAGAAAGAAATATGGAGAAATGGATGGAGCAGGGTGCTAAGAGGGAACATGGTGTTCTTGCAAGCAATGCACAAGTTAATCCAAAGTCGAACCCTCAAGGAAGCCCGAGCACGAGTCAAAAGTACCAAGCACCAATCGGACGCAACGAGAATGTGAACGCCGTGTTCACCGAAGGTAATGACTCTACTGAGCTTTCTAATGATTTTTGTGAAGTGTCCAATCAGGTACATGTCATACGGGAGCCAAACGAAAAAGAAGCAAGCAAAAACGCAAATCTAGAATCTCTCCAGGTACCACCAGCGCCGCTGGAAGCCACCAGCGCCACTCAGATGAAGCCAGCGCCGCTCCTGGACCAGGCCCAACACCGCTGGCAGCTCCGTTAGCCCAGATTCGCGCGAAACTTCGTTTTCAGCTGTTTTTCAAGGAGATATCGAGACCCAATTCGATTCAAAGTGCAAAATTAAAGATGGGGACGACTCGGACAGTAGGGATGAAATTCAAGATCCCGAGGCACCGGATGACGGGACACAGCTACCACAAGCATCTGAAGATCCAGGAAGTTTTCTCATCCCTTGCACTGTTAATAATGAATACTTTTCGAGTGCATTAGCTGATTTAGGGTCAAGTATTAATGTTTTGTCTACTGTGATTTATGAGAAACTTACCCTTTGTTTGCTAAAACCCGTTAACATGAGCATTCGGTTAGCCGATCAGACTTACCGACAACCCATAGGGATTGTCGAACGAGTCCATGTCAGGGTTAAGGGATTAAAATTTTGGACTGAGTTTGTTGTGCTTGATTTGGTAAGTGAAATAGTGACACCCCTAATTTTAGGCCGACCATTTCTGCATGCTACGGATGTTGTCATCCATGTACTGAAACGTGAAATATCTCTGTCAAATGGTCAAAATAGGGTTAGAGTATCTGAATTAGAAGAAGATAATGAACTGATTAAGGGAGAATGTATTAGGATGGAGGTAATAGATGATGACCAGAACCCTAGTAGACAATTAGACATGCCAATAAGAGAGGAAACCATAGAAACTAAACCTAAAAGAAAAATATTTTATGAAAGTTTCATAGAATTAAAAGAATTAAAGGAGAAAGTAGAAGAACAACTAAGAAATGGTAGAGAAGTAGCCAATAGGGTTAGGAGAATCCTAGGAAATATTAAGTGGGAAGAGCGTGTAGCCGACCTAGAAAGAGATAAGATGAATGAGATAATAGCTAGAGAACCAAATGGTAAGTTTTATGGTGACCCTAGCATTTTTCAGATCCCTTGCTACATTAGCTCTAACTGTTTTGAGGATACCTACATAGACCTTAGAGCCACATCTAATATCTTGCCCATAGGAATTTACAAGAATAATTTGAGGAAATATAGAGATAGGGTAAAATGAGAAGATTTAGAGATTAGGTTAGTAGGAGGAGCCAAGGTTTTAACTAAAGGCTTCATAAGAAACTTGGTCATTAGGATAGAGGGATTGGACATCCCCACTGATTTCTTTATAGTTGAAGACGATTCAATTACTAGAGATCACGTGATTTTAGGTCAACCATTCTTGCTTTCGGTAGGTTCATCGGTTAATGTGAAAGCAAAGAAAATAACCTTGACCATGGGATTCAACCAAGTCGTTTTAACTAAGGAGGACATTAGTAAGACCAACCCCTTCGGAACTAGATGCAAGGCTAGGAGTTTTGCATGGGAAATTAAGAAAAAGAGAATCGAATCGCACCTAAAAGACACATCCGACCTTTATATTCGATACAATCCAACGGGAACCGGCCCCCGGCCGACCCCGTATTCTTCCTCAACCTAGTTCCTAGGCCGAGTCTGGCTGAAGACTCGTTAAACTTAACGCTTCTTGGGAGGCAACCCAAGCCGTATTTTTATTTTCATTTTTATTTTTATTTTTATTTTAGGAATATGTGACTAATTGCAATTAAGTGAATTGTTTTAAATTTTATCATTTGTCACCTATTTTATGAGTTATATCTTTAAAATCACAGATGCAAGCTTTCAATGGATCAAGGAAACAAGTAACTTATTGCAATCGTATTTCGTTTTTATTTTTATTTTTATGTTTTAGCTTGTTATTTCCATTTTGATATTTTGATTGAAGTGTGCAGGAGTATTTAGCTTTGTATTCTGAGGAAAACCATGCACTTGGTCAAAAGCTAAGTGTGGGGGAATTCCCGAAGCAAATCGTGAAGGAAAATCAGACGTCGAAGCATGTACAGGACCTCAAAGCGCCGCTAGAAGACTTCAAGCGCCGCTGGGAAAGCAACTGGGCTTCCCAGCGCCGCTAGGAAAGCACCTGTGCAAGTCTAACGCCGCTCAAGCCAAGCCAGTGCCGCTCTCATCAGTCCAGCGCCGCTCCAGGCTTAGCCAGCGCCGCTCCCAAGTCCAGCCAGCACACCAGATCGCGAAAAATCAAAAAAAAAAAATCAGAAAACCCAAAAAATAAAAAAATCAGAAAATACCAAAAAAAAAAGAAGGTGGAGAAGCATCAATGGATCGCCATCAAACGGAGCCGACTCAAGTCTTTGAAGATCAAAATCATTCAAGTCGCTCCACAAATGCCATCTTCAACAGCAATTCATGCAATTTAAGCCCGGGAAGTTTCGTTAATCCTTTATATTTTCGTGTTTTTCCTATTACCCTTTCTGTTATGTAATTGATGATATACCTTATACGGAGTTCCACCTCCGTACCCGAAGCAGATACGAAAACACCTTTGCACAGGTAAAAACTATTTATTTACGGAGTTCGACCTCCGATTAATATAATCACTCCGGAGCTCCCGAGGTAACAAATACCCAGCTCCGAGGAAACATATCAAGGAGATTGGATGAAGATCCTTTCCATGATTATCTAATTAAAACAATACGCTTAAACCCGAAGGTTCCGGATACGGCTCGTTAAGAGATCATCACGAATCTCCCTAAAAGATAAAATATATTCTTAAAAGAGGAAGAGATTTACCCTAATTCTCTTACCCTCCTCTCCAAGTTTCTACCCTCTATATAAAGAGGAGATATCATACGGCACAAATCATCTTTACGCATCACTCATACATAATACTATACCGATCCTCAAGGCTCGGTAACAAACCATAACATCAATCTGGCGTAAAGCGGCCGCAACCCTATTACCAGTAGGGAATCGCCTACAAAACACCCCCAAAATCCACACACTCCTCCGGTTGTGCCATATTGCGATTATTTGATCAAACAAATTGGCGCCATCCGTGGGACATAATCCCTCAAAGACAACAAATCCTGAAAACCCACCCACGATCAGAATAATCAGCTATCATGACCGACAGAGACATCAATTACTCACCAAGAACACCCAATTCGGGAGGATTTCGAACACCCCCCGGAGGACTGAATTTTCGGGAACAATTTTCCTTTGACACGCCAGTGTCAAGCTTCAATTCACCTGTTATTACAGGCGATTACGGTACGGCTGCAGGCGGAAGGTCAAGTACACAAGAAGGTCTAGACAGATCCGCAACATTGGGTCAAGGCTTAGAGAGATCCATGATTACGTCGCAGGGTCAAGGTCTAATAGATCCGCATCACCGGGTCAAGGTCTAGACAGATCTGCGACCACGTCGCAAGGCCAAAGCCAGGATAGACCCGCGCCACAAGGCCAAGGTCCAGACAGACCCACACCCTAGGGTCAGGGCCCGGATAGACCCATAACGACCTCTCAGAGCCAGGATGCAAATAGACCGATAATCACCCCATCCGAGGGTCGGAACAACTTCTTATTTACACCACTCCAAGGTCAGGGCCAGGGACAGAACAGGTCAAACACCACTCCGCCCAACCAAGGAACATCACGGGCCCCTGGAGATACTAATAGAGCATCGACATCAGCAGAGCACAAAATAAATGATGCATACGTGCAAGCTAATTACGATGTGCTGAATACAATCATGCATCGTCTAAGAGAAATGGGTCAGATCTACAACGTTACTAGAAATCTAGAAAACGACTATGACTCAGACTCGATAGATGAATACATTGAGATGGAGACCCCCTCTGGGAAGCCAAACGGAAGGATGCAGTCACAGCAAAGGAGGCGCACCTAAGCTGTCACAACCCCCGCGATAAGAACAACTGAGGTACGGATAGGAGAGAGAGATGCACCAATCAACGCTGAAGGAGCGACCATCCAGAGAACTCGAGTAGGGTGCTTACCTGGCTTCGGTGGAGGTTTGGAGAACACCCTACTACCTCAGCGGAACCGGAGTGCACCAAGGAGACATCAGCAAGGAGCTATGCGCCCCCGGAGGGATACAATTCACCCAGATTACGATTCATACGAATGGGAGGATCCAGAACCGGTCGACCTATCTCACCTGGTAAATACGGACAACCCATTTTCCATAGCTATACAAAGTCATCCATTACCAGCGAAAATGAAATACCCCCAACATTTGGGGTACTACGATGGAAAAAGCAATCCGGACAACTTCTTAAAGAAGTTCGTCAGGGCAGCTCTGATCCAAAGATGGGATATGCCAACCAAATGCCAGGCATTCTCCTACTCACTAACAGATGATGCGCGGGAATGGATTGACGGCCTACCCAAGAATAGCATTGATAGCTTCGAGGTGCTCAAAAACAAATTCAGGTCCCAGTTCAGTATGCAAAAGAAGCACAGAAAAACTCATATTTCTGTGCACAATATTAAGCAAAAAGAAGGCGAAAAGACAAGGGACTTCATTGTCAGGTATACTAATGAAACCCAACAAGTACGAGGACTACCGGAGAGTCAAAGAATTTCAGGGCTCATCCACGGACTCCGCACAATAGACCTCATTGAGCACCTAAGCACTGATCTACCTGAAACATACGATGGGTTAACCGATAAAGCCCATATCTGGTTGGATGCAAGGGAAACAACGAACGTCGATTACTCCTCAGGAAGAAAAAGGAAGGAGTACGGAGGAACGGAAGGATGCAGTCACAGCAAAGGAGGCGCACCTAAGCTGTCACAACCCCCGCGATAAGAACAACTGAGGTACGGATAGGAGAGAGAGATGCACCAATCAACGCTGAAGGAGCGACCATCCAGAGAACTCGAGTAGGGTGCTTACCTGGCTTCGGTGGAGGTTTGGAGAACACCCTACTACCTCAGCGGAACCGGAGTGCACCAAGGAGACATCAGCAAGGAGCTATGCGCCCCCGGAGGGATACAATTCACCCAGATTACGATTCATACGAATGGGAGGATCCAGAACCGGTCGACCTATCTCACCTGGTAAATACGGACAACCCATTTTCCATAGCTATACAAAGTCATCCATTACCAGCGAAAATGAAATACCCCCAACATTTGGGGTACTACGATGGAAAAAGCAATCCGGACAACTTCTTAAAGAAGTTCGTCAGGGCAGCTCTGATCCAAAGATGGGATATGCCAACCAAATGCCAGGCATTCTCCTACTCACTAACAGATGATGCGCGGGAATGGATTGACGGCCTACCCAAGAATAGCATTGATAGCTTCGAGGTGCTCAAAAACAAATTCAGGTCCCAGTTCAGTATGCAAAAGAAGCACAGAAAAACTCATATTTCTGTGCACAATATTAAGCAAAAAGAAGGCGAAAAGACAAGGGACTTCATTGTCAGGTATACTAATGAAACCCAACAAGTACGAGGACTACCGGAGAGTCAAAGAATTTCAGGGCTCATCCACGGACTCCGCACAATAGACCTCATTGAGCACCTAAGCACTGATCTACCTGAAACATACGATGGGTTAACCGATAAAGCCCATATCTGGTTGGATGCAAGGGAAACAACGAACGTCGATTACTCCTCAGGAAGAAAAAGGAAGGAGTACGGAGGAAACGGAAGGTTCCCCCGGTATACACGAGACGACAACCAGTGGGCGGGGAGAGACAGAGACAGTGGGATTGATATCCTGTCCAGTCTCACAAAAACCCCAAAGCAGATTTTGGCTACGGAGCGAGTTGCATCCACTTTCCCGATCCCAAACAAACTTATAACAAAAAAGAAGAATATGGATAAGTACTGTGAATACCACAGAGACCATGGCCATGACACTAACAATTGCAGAAACTTAAGGAGAGCCATAGAAGAAGCTGTAGAATCGGGAAAGCTAGACCATCTGGTCAAAGGAATCCGCCAAGCAACAAGGATAAAGAATGAAGAGAAAGTAGAAAAAATAGCGCCAGCACATATCCTCATGATACGCTCCGAGGTACATAGAGAGCACCCACAGGAACAGAATTACCAGTTCCCGCCACTGGGGCAGATAGTACCATCTAGCGGGCCAATCGTCATTGAAGCTACGATCGCAGGCGCCAAAATGAGGAATGTTCAGATAGATGGGGGAAGCGAATGTGACATCCTCTACGAAAATTACTTTTCCAAGTTGCCAAGAAGTGTCAGAGAAAAGCTAAGAAAAGTGGAAAAACCGCTAACAGGATTCGCAGGAGAACGAATATGGCCAATTGGAGAGCTAAGGACAGAAGTAACAATAGGAAAATATCCAAAATGGAAGACAGAAAGAATCACCTTTATGGTCATACCAACAAACTCTGACAACAATGCAATACTTGGAAGAGAAGCAATGAGGAAGTTCGGGATGATAGCATCCACAATCCACTCACAAATAAAATTCCAAAGTGAGTCGGGGATAGCAACATTATCATCTAACCCGATCAACGAACAAGGAAAATATGAACAAAACCGAAGCTCAGCAGATAAGAGAAGCAGGAGGGCTCCGATGCAGCCAGAAAGAAAAACAAAGTCCCCAGAAACAGCAAAGTTCAAAAGAAGAACACGCAGAAGGAATAGAGGGGCCAGGAAAAATAATGCACCAAGGAGCTTCGGGGAAAAGACGGAGGATCAGAAAGACCTCCGTCAAAAGGTAAATTACCTAAAAAGGCAACGGGATAAGTCCGATTAGCTACCGGATAAGTCCCAAGAAAGAAAGCTAGCAGCTAGGAACTTTACTATGTAATGTCCTCCTGCCAATTATTTTAAAATAAATAAAGCTTTCAACATATTTTTAAGATCGATCAATATATTCTAAACGCGCGTAAAAATAAATAAAAAAGACTTCATGTAAATGTTCAAGGGGACGCCCATCAAGACATTCATGAAGCAACAAAAAGAGCCTCCCCAAAATAAAGGGAACGGCCAAATATAAAACCACTCAGAGATGGACTCGTTATAACGAAGAAGTCAGGGGTATGGTTAAGCAGTTCAAGCACCAAAATAATATATATACAAAAACCTCCCCCAACATAAAAGGAGGTTAGCCAAAGTTCAAGGTTAAATTATCCGAAGGCACACAGGCCACAAAGATTGTTTACAGACCACAAGCAGTTATCAGAAAGTTTAGAATCCAAACAGAGGAACATCAAAAGGATCAAGGAACAACCTGCAGAAGGTCAGATGGAGGCTTCAGGATTGGATGCTAATTTACAAAGGTATGTAGAGTCAACATTATCCAACTCATCCAAAGCAGAGTCCAGACGCTCGGATGTATCTTCAGGAATATTGCGACCTTCCAAATCAATAACACCTTCATTAGCCAAAGCGCGCATCAAACCTGCCTCTGCGTCAACTCTATTCTCATTGCAGACCTTCGACACCAGCAACCCAACCTCAGGACCATTCAGGAACGACTTGCAGACATGGGGAATAACTTCAACAATTAACCTCCCATACTTCCCAGATTGTTCTGCAAGTGCGTCCTGTGCCTCTTTTAGCAGCAGATCCTTTTCCCGAATTTGGTCTGAAAGAGCATCCACCTCCTTCTCCTTCTCCGAAATGACCCTCTGCACAGTTGCACGCACGGTATCCAGTTCAGATTGAAGAGCCCCACAGTCCACCTCCAGCTCAGTTGCCTTCACTTCAAGAGCATGCTTCTCCGACATCAGCTTCTCATATTGCTTCTTCGATGGCCCAGATTGCTCAGAAACCTCCCGCAACCTTGCATCAAGAGCACTACCAACAACAACACTACAGAAGATTGAGCGGTTAAAGAAGGCAGAAAGCTCTGGGATCTCCATATTCATCAGCCCGGTGACCCATCCAGAGGGAGCGATACTCTGAAGAGAGCGATGACACGAAGCAGCATCAAGAGCCTCCCCAAAAGGGTTGAAAGCTGCACAAAAAACAGATAATCAATAACAAGTGAAGGAACAAACAAAGGAAAGACTAAGAAGAACCTACAAGTAGATTGCTCGGGCACTTCAACACTCCTGGTTTTCCATTTCTTAGATCAGGAACTACTGACACCCTTGGTCGATTTCTTCCTCTTCTTCAAACGGTTGGCAACAGTGTTCTCCTGAGCAACATCTTCTACATCTTCACCAATACCATCAGACACATCCACTACAACCTACTCTTCAACAACCCGCTCCTGAGCCAAAGGAACAGGTGTCTCAGCCAGCACCTCTGCAGAAGAACCCTCCTGTATAGCAGAGGATGGGGTAGAGGGTGGAGCAAGAGCCACCGGCTTGAAGACAAGGCTAGACAACACAGGTTGCCTATCAATCATCTGTTTAAAAGACATCTCTGCAGAAAAAGATACAACAAATTAAAGACCGCAATATTCAACAAACAAGGATGAAACAAGACAAAGGAAGGAGTAACCTACCCTGACCACCACATTTAATGATGAAATCCTTTACACCATGTTCCCAAAACGAAGCAACACGAGACTTAAATAAAACAGCCTCAGGATATATACAAAGCTTAATGCCATAAGAAGAAAGACGATCGACATCAGACTGCCTCACACCATAAGTACTAGGAGCGCCTATGGACTTATACTTCAACTTACCCACATCCAACAAGCCCCTATGTCTAGGAGGTATCACCGAAATGACCAACAAAAACAAACAAGTCTTTCCAGTCCCTAACCTCTGTACCACCAGCAATAAACAACTCACGATCACTGTTCTTCGACATAGTAACCCAATCACCAGACTCTTTGAGTTTATAAAAGAAGTTAAATAGCATTACGAAAGGTTCTATACGGTTAGCACTGTAGAGGACCTGGAAAGCAATGATTTTTGCTATACCGGTCGGATGAACAGTAGATATATGGCCTTAGTAGTAATCTAAGACAGCCAGGAAGAAGGAAGAAAGAGGGATCCTAAGATTACCAAGGGTAAACGCCTTCACATACAAACCAACAAAGCCAGCAAGAGGATCACAAACAGATTGCCCTCTTTCCGGGAAACGGATTAATTTAGGGTTTCGCGCAAAATAAGTGGACACAAAGTTCTGATAGGCAGAATGACTTAACACATTGGTGATACTCCTTATTCCTCTCTTCGTCATTACTAAAAATATGGAATAAAAGAAGAAGAAGAATGATGAGTTTACCTGGTGAAGATCGGCGAGGAAGCAGCGGAAGAGGATTTTTTGAAGAAAAGAGAGGCAAAAAGCCCTTTTTTTACAAAGAGTTGGTATTTATATGGGGTAATAATCACGGTACCAACCAGTGAAAAGTTACCCCGAGTTCCGTGCCAACAAGTTGTTATAAAGGGATAAGCCGTAATTAAGACTTCTGAAATAAGTAAATGCCGAATAAATGATTGATTAGCTGATAAGATGGGCAAGTTGCGACACGGAGCAACGAAGCACATTTTCGAAGTCTAAACGGACATTCTGCAGACAGCTTCTCCAGTTAGACTGGGGGGCTTGATGATATACCCTATACTGAGTTCCACCTCCATACCCGAAGCAGATACGAAAATACCTTTGCACAGGTAAAAACTATTTATTTACGGAGTTCGACCTCCGATTAATATAATCACTCCGGAGCTCCCGAGGTAACAAATACCCAGCTCCGAGGAAACATATCAAGGAGATCGGATGAAGATCCTTTCTATGATTATCTAATTAAAACAATATGCTTAAACCCGAAGGTTTCGGATACGGCTCGTTAAAAGATCATCACGAATCTCCCTAAAAGATAAAATATATTTTTAAAAGAGGAAGAGATTTACCCTAATTCTCTTACCCTCCTCTCCAAGTTTCTACCCTCTATATAAAGAGGAGATATCATACGACACAAATTATCTTTTACGCATCACTCATACATAATACTATACCGATCCTCAAGGCTCGGTAACAAACCATAACATCAATCAGGCGTAAAGCGGTCGCAGCCCTATTGCCAGTAGGGAATCGCCTACAAAACACCCCCAAAATCACACACCCCTCTGGTTGTGCCATAGTGCGATTATTTGATCAAACAGTAATGATTAGTACAACGAGGGCGTTGTACAATTTAAGTGGGGGGGATGGAATAGGAAAAACCCGTGGTTTAATTGCTTGATAAATCATAAGTTTTCTACTACTTAATTCATGCAAATTTAAAATTTTTCTTGTGTCTGAAAAACATTTTGAGAATATAAGCTTTGCAAGTAGACAAAATATGACAATAACTAAGCAACATTAGCTTTGGTAGATGAACGGTTAGTTAGAATTGTTAGTTTGACTATAGATTTGTGGCTGTTCATTCTTCCAACTGGATTAGAGCTTAGACTGAAACTGTATGCGATTATGTTTGCCATAGCACATTTAACCGGACTTTAATATGCCTAGCAGTTAGAGATATCTATTCATTAGTATAGGTGTATTAACTGGACTTAATTATACGTGCTTGTGTAGGAACTAGTCTAGACGTATGGTTCGCCTTAATTCTTACACTATTGATTGTAAACTAGTTGCATGCGGAGTAAGTGTATGAGTCATCTGGGGTCTCTGATAATGTATATTGCATGAAAAATGTAGTAATCTTAAAAAGGCAATCAATAGATTAATTAAAAAGAGTTCAAAGAACTAATAACGAGTAAAATTTATACGCATCAAGTTATGTCGCTTTGCGCGTGGGGAACCACCGACCTGTCACCGCTGTCTTGATGTAAGGTATAAACTCTAACCATTAGTTGAGTTATGTCGCTTTGCGAGTGGGGAACCACCGACCTGTCACCGCTGTCTCAACTATTAAAGATGATAATATCGTATAACTGCTTTAGTGTTTAGCTAGTGAGCATGACTGTAGTGTGAGAGTATGTCTACGTAGTGACTCATAAGTATACGAACGATGAAATGTAAATGCCTTGCTAGTAGCTAGTAGTTTTGATTGCTATACAAACTTGAATTAAGTGCTTAACTAGTCAGCAGAAGGAAGTAAGATTGAGCTGTAAGACATGTGGAATTATAGAACGGTTTAGAGGTAATAACACAAATATAAGGTTAACTTTTAGTTTTGATTGACTGATTATCTTGCCTCTAGCTATAGCTTACTGATTTTGTCTAAAGCTTTCTCAAATCATTTTGCATGACTAATCTTTCAAATGTTTTTAATAAAGTAGAATAACTTGAACACTTAAGTTGTCCGCTCATCATTGTTTTATTTTCTTGGACTATTTGCTTGAGGACAAGAAAAGACTTAAGTGTGGGGGTATATGATGAGCGTTCATTTTGTGATAAAAACCCCTATCGAAAGGCCTCATTTTAATGTCTTAAATGAGTTAATATTCCGGAACTATCGGTACTTAATGGATTCTATGTTTACGCAGGTTCACGGAAGATGCGAGTGAGGGTAAATGGCATCAAGTGACTCAAGATGAAGGCCTATGAAGTTACAAGACACAAGGAGGTGATTCGGGAGCCGAACGAAGCGATACGAGAAGCAGCAGGAGCTGCCAGCGCCGCTGGCACCTTGCCAGCGCCGCTGGCCCAAGCCCAGCGCCGCTGGAGCCCATCCAGCGCCGCTGGGAAACCCAGTTCAGCAAACCGACTTTAAACACTATTTAAGCCGAAGCAACCCTAAAAACCCTAAGGGAGAGCCAAACAAATATTTTAATTTAATTACTGTTATTTGTGATGTGTCGTATTTTATACCATTTCCCACATGATTTTAGTACCAATTATTCGTGATTTTTATAGTTTTATATCCAACTTTCGATGCTTTGAGGTAGTGTTGAGTGTTTTCAGGTTGGAGAATGAATATACGAATAAATTGGTTCATTTTGATGATTCATGGAAGAAACGAGAGAAGGACTCGGTTGAAATCAAGTGAAAGACAAAGAAAACGAAAACTGGAGCTTGTAACTGCAGTTAGCCATGTAACGCCCGTTACATGGTTCCTTTCTGTAACGGGTTCATAACTGCCGTTAGAAAAACTTCAGAGGTGTAACGCCCGTTAGCCAAGTAACGGCCGTTAGGGCTTGTAATTAACCTAAATGATTAAGGGCCGTTACATGTAATGCCGTTACAATGATTAGGGCTCGTTACTGTAACCGTGTAACGGCCGTTACACCTTGTAACGACCGTTAAACGGGGTTGTCATATATATACTTGGCTAGGGTTCAGATTGAAGGACGAATTTTGTTAGACTTTTTCTTAGCATAACTCATAGTTCTTGGTATTTTGGAGCAAACAAGCTGTTAGGGCTTTCATCTTTCCAGCCTTGGATCATAATCATTGTTGCTACCGGATTTTCTTCAATTCATTGGTATAATATGATTTCTTCTATTCTTGTTTGTTTTGATTCAATTATTATGAGTAGCTAAATTATTTAACACCCGCTTGGGTAGTGAACATGTCATAGGGTCAATTTAATGTTACTTGCAATTGTTGAATAAGATTTTTATGTTTAATCGCAGATCCGCATTTATTTGAGTTTAAATATTTTCTTATCTTTTATATTAATTAATTGATGATTGTAATTAGAAGTTCGGGAGAAATCTATGTCATTGTCAATTGGTTTATGAAACGGTTAATCGGTCTTTAATTAACCTAAAGTCGTTGGAGTTCGGGAGAAACTAGCGATAAAGATTTTAAACAATTAAATTCATTTTGAGTGTGTAAACATCTATGATAGAGGGATCTGATTAGGTGAATAAGCAGTTCGAAAGAAAGCTTTTAAAGATTAAATCATAAAATCAACTTAGGTTCATAATGCTTAATTGTTTTGAGTAAAGTTATTCGCGGGAGCGATAACTATATTTCGAGCAATTAAAGTTTGAAGTATAACGGGAGTTCATCTTGACTACCTTTTAAGTCGTTCAATAATGCAAGTAATGTTTAGACCCGATGATTGACATGTAAGCTGATCCAAGTGGGTGTCTTTTAATATTATTGTCTTTAAAAATCATTTTTACTTTCGTCTTCCGACGAACCCTGCCCCGGTCATACCGGATTCTTTTTTCGATTAATCTTTCGGGATTACTAACAATTTACTAATTTTGCAACGTGACAATTCGGTCACAAAACCCCTTCTTTTACTGAATTACTTAATTTGAACAATTGCTTACAAAGTCCTTGTGATCGACCTCGGATTACCAAGTTTACTATACTGCATGCGATCAGGTTCACTGCCTGTGAGTGTGTTGTAGTCAGTTTTCTAGTGGGTCATGTTTTATAAATTTTATAACTCGATTTAACACATCAAGTTTTCGGCGCCGCTGCCGCGGACTTTTGTTTAAGTAGTTGTTTTATTTTGTGATTCGATCCTTTTTCACATTCATTTGTGAGAAAGTTATTGCTTACTAGATAGTTTGTATTTTATTTCATTTCAATTATACCACAGGTGCGGTTGACGGTTTGTTTGTGGTGATTGTGCAGGTTCTTGCTAGTTGATGAACACAAGAGCTTCTGGCCGACCTTTGCTTAGCCCTTTGTCTAATCCAGGGAAAGTCAGACGTCGCTTAGTGTCAAGAGACGACCAGGAACCATCCACATCAGTCAAAATAGATTTAGAAATCGCAACCAGTATTCCACCCGCCCAAAACTTGGAAGATCAGTTGGTTGATCAGTTGGCCGATCAGTTGAAGAAATCATCGGAGCTTTTCAAAACAGGTGAAGATTCAGATTCAGAAGTAGAGGAGAAAATTCAGACACCTGAACCGAATAGTTTTCTCATACCTCGAACCAACATTAATATTAATCAACAACCAAGGGGTAGAAGAATGGGTGATGAACAACCGCAAGATCCGAACACCCGTCCTTACGGGGAGAGAAGAAGAAATATACCGGCGGACCGGGGCACAGCTATTCGCCCTCCGGCTATTTCAGTAGATTTTTCTTTGAAAGGGAATCACCTCAAAAGTGTGGAAGAGGATAAGTTTGATGGGATTCGAAGAAATGACCCATATGCACATCTTGAGAGGTTTGAGAAGATTTGCAGGTTATATCAGTATGGAACAGGGCAAACTGAAGCTGTTAAACTTGAGCTATTTCCATTAACTCTCATTGGAGATGCAGCTGCTTGGTTTAAGGAGTTACCCGATAACTCATTCACCACTTGGGCCGAACTTCGTGAAGGATTTATTGATGAGTTCTATTCATTAAGAACTCAAAGGCAATTGGAAAATAAAATCAGAGGTTTTACTCAAGACAGTGGTGAGGATGTTGTTGATGCATGGAAACGGTTCAAGGAAATGCTAAGGAATTGCCCCGGACATAGTATGGGTACTGAAGAAAGTTTTGAGATTTTCTATGATGGCTTGGATAGAAAGACCAAAAGGGAGCTCGGTTATGCATTTGGGGGTAGTCTAAACAACATTTCCCCAAATGAAGGATACAAGATCCTTGAAGATATGGCAAAGGAGTATTCAACCAGAGATGAGGACCGAGATAATAGATCCAGTAGAAGTACCGTGGCTAAGGTTGAGAGTAATGAGGATTCAAAGCTTATTACTGAAGTCAAGGCTCTCTCGAAGCAAATGAATGAGAGGTTTGATAATCAAGATAGCAGATTCAAGAGCCTTGAAAGAGATGTTAAGGTTATGGCTGACGGTTGTGATCATTGTGGGGACTTGCATTATACGGAGGATTGCCCGGATAAACCAGTGCAAGATGTTAGTTACGTTCAGAATCAAGGGAATTTCAACCAAAATACCGGTTATCAAAACCGGCCATCAGGTAGTTCTTACCCTACTTCTTCTTCTTTTAATACTAACAGTTCTGGTTATGGTGGTAACAGATTTAGTAGGTTCAACAATCAACGAGGCTCGGATCCAGAACTAAGAGAGATAGTGAAGGATTTCATTAGTGCCCAGAAGGCAACTAATGAACATGTTGCAGAAGAGTCCAAGAAGGTGATTTATGTGTTGGACGCTTTGACTACTCGTTTGGACGGATTGGGGCACAAGCTGGATCAAAATGCGAAAAACCATCAAGCTTCAATCAAAGATTTGGAAGGAAGGATTGAGAGGCTCGGGAACTCTAATAGACCACTCGGTACTTTACCGAGTAACACTCAACAAAACCCGAAACCTCAATCAAATAACCAAGGGCAAGGGCAGAAGTATACCCCTCCTAATGTTAGAAACGAGCAAGTGAATGCAATCACTACGAGGGCAGGTAAGACTTATAATTCTGAAAATCCTTTACCTGATGATTCTACCCCACTTGTGCAGGTTAATGAAGCTGATGAGACTGTCGATGATGAGATTGAGATGGAGCCGAACCCAGCCGTGAAGACACCGGCCGTTCCATCCAAGCCCGTTGAGAAACCGACGGTGAAGCCATATCAACCCAAGATCCCATTTCCTCAGAGATTGGCGAAAGATAAGCTGAAGGAGCAAATGGACAAATTTGTAAGTCATCTAAGTAAGTTGCACATTAATATACCATTTTTAGATGCAATTGTGCAGATGCCAGGTTATGCAAAGTGTTTGAGACAGATTTTGATGAATAAGAAAAATCTGGCGGGGGTGGCTACTACAGTGCTTGAGGATGTTTGTTCAGCAGCAGTAACAGGTAGGTTGCCCGAGAAACGCGGGGATCCAGGTAGTTTTACTATCCCTTGTAAGATTGGTAATTTATTGGTAAAACGTGCCTTAAATGATTCGGGAGCAAGTATTAATCTGATGCCTTCATCGATTTATTCTAAGTTGAATTTAGGAGAACCGAAACCGATTAAAATGAAAATCCATTTGGCCGATAAATCTGAAATTAAACCAATGGGGATTTTGGAAGATGTGTTAGTCAAGGTGGGTGGTTTGGTTTTTCCTGTAGATTTTGTCATTATTGATGTAGATGAAGCATTAGATGTGCCCCTTATTCTAGGAAGACCGTTCCTTGCTACTGCCGATGCTAACATTGAGGTTGGTCGTGGTAAGCTTACATTGAGAGCAGGAAATGAGTCAGTGACATTCTTGAATACTTGTTCTATTTCTTTACCTAATGCCGCTAACTCTGTTGAGATTGCATGTGTTAGCTCTATAGATTTGCAGATTGATGCATGGTTAGACAAGAAGCTGGGGGAAAAGGAAGTTGAGGTGAAGTCAACAGCAGTGCCTGTTTCTAAACAAACGGATAGCCCGTGTGCTAAGATCCGTAAACTTTACAGTCGTTTGAAGTCTGCTGTTTCTCATGGTAATGTTAAGTTGTCTGAAGAGTTGTGCTCGAATTTATCAACAAAGGAGAAAGAGGAGTTGATGATGGTTGTTGATACTTCCGGGCGAGCGAATGATTGGATTTCTGAAAAGGTGAAAGGTAACTGTTTCTCTCCTTTCAAGGGTAGACCGCCCAACACTTTAAGTGTGGGGGCGTCAGAGACCCCACCATGGTAATTATTCGGGGTAGGAGTCTAGCTAACGACTCGGAAATAAATTAAGCGCTTCTCGGGAGGCAACCCGTGTCTTTTATTTTGTTATTTAAATTTTAATTTTGCATTTTTCCTTTTTATTTGTGTTTTTGAATAAACTCTTTGATGAATGGTTGTGGTTATGCTATTTGATTGGTATTTATGTTATGCGTTGATTCGTTTGTTCATGCTTGATAGCAAGTTTTGTCATATGCATATGCTGGCAGTAAGTTCAGCGCCATATTTTGTTGGCATCATATTCAGGCATGGAACACACGTCATACCCGACAAGTTTTTCTTGTTCTTAATTTACTTTTTGTTTACTTTCCCCTATTTCCCATAGTTTGCCTTAGTTCATTGGACATTGAGGGCATTGTCCAACTCAAGTGTGGGGGGGGGGGGGGGGGGGGGGGGGGGGGGGGGGGGGGGGGGGGGGGGGGGGGGGGGGGGGGGGGGGGGGGGGGGGGGGGGGGGGGGGGGGGGGGGGGGGGGGGGGGGGGGGGGGGGGGGGGGGGGGGGGGGGGGGGGGGGGGGGGGGGGGGGGGGGGGGGGGGGGGGGGGGGGGGGGGGGGGGGGGGGGGGGGGGGGGGGGGGGGGGGGGGGGGGGGGGGGGGGGGGGGGGGGGGGGGGGGGGGGGGGGGGGGGGGGGGGGGGGGGGGGGGGGGGGGGGGGGGGGGGGGGGGGGGGGGGGGGGGGGGGGGGGGGGGGGGGGGGGGGGGGGGGGGGGGGGGGGGGGGGGGGGGGGGGGGGGGGGGGGGGGGGGGGGGGGGGGGGGGGGGGGGGGGGGGGGGGGGGGGGGGGGGGGGGGGGGGGGGGGGGGGGGGGGGGGGGGGGGGGGGGGGGGGGGGGGGGGGGGGGGGGGGGGGGGGGGGGGGGGGGGGGGGGGGGGGGGGGGGGGGGGGGGGGGGGGGGGGGGGGGGGGGGGGGGGGGGGGGGGGGGGGGGGGGGGGGGGGGGGGGGGGGGGGGGGGGGGGGGGGGGGGGGGGGGGGGGGGGGGGGGGGGGGGGGGGGGGGGGGGGGGGGGGGGGGGGGGGGGGGGGGGGGGGGGGGGGGGGGGGGGGGGGGGGGGGGGGGGGGGGGGGGGGGGGGGGGGGGGGGGGGGGGGGGGGGGGGGGGGGGGGGGGGGGGGGGGGGGGGGGGGGGGGGGGGGGGGGGGGGGGGGGGGGGGGGGGGGGGGGGGGGGGGGGGGGGGGGGGGGGGGGGGGGGGGGGGGGGGGGGGGGGGGGGGGGGGGGGGGGGGGGGGGGGGGGGGGGGGGGGGGGGGGGGGGGGGGGGGGGGGGGGGGGGGGGGGGGGGGGGGGGGGGGGGGGGGGGGGGGGGGGGGGGGGGGGGGGGGGGGGGGGGGGGGGGGGGGGGGGGGGGGGGGGGGGGGGGGGGGGGGGGGGGGGGGGGGGGGGGGGGGGGGGGGGGGGGGGGGGGGGGGGGGGGGGGGGGGGGGGTTGCATGCTTGTCCTTGTAGTTAATTGCTTTTGTCACTTAATTATAGATATTAATAAGCAATTTGATTACACCCTTGGTACAAAGTTTAAAATGTTGAATGTGTTTTGACTGATTAATTTGGCAATCCCTTCTGGATTAATAATATGACTAGCACGCTCAAAGCACCAAAACACCCAAATTGTGAGATTATTGATTCATTGCTAGTATGCTAGGTGTTACGGTTTTGGATTTATTAGCCTTGTAAATTTGTCCCTCTCGTAGGCTTTTGGATTTATCCAGGAGTAAGGGTCTCTTTTAGAGCTCTGAACTATGACGTGCAAGTTTGAGGTTGATTTTCCATTTCCGGATTATTTCATTTGCTATGAGTGTGCCGGTGATTGCGTTGATTCTAGAACTTGTCCTAGTTGATCGTTCCGTGGTTTTCTAGATGAAGAAGAGGCAAATTTAGGATTAAACCTTTGTTCTTTGTATGTTCACCCTTGTTTCGTAAAATATTATTATGTGCATGTTTTGTAATGTGCTTAGTAGCTAACTACACTGGTTAGTGAACCACCTGTTTAAACCCTTATGTTGCACTCACTTTTAGTGCAAGAAACAATAGAAAACATGATGTCATTAGCCTGTTCTTTGTTATTAAATACACCTAAATATACACCTTTCCTAGCCATACCGATAGTCGAAGTCCTGGTGGGTCATTGGTTGCCTATGCTAGTGGATGGTTTGGGGTTGTCCTTTATGTCGGGTTGGGATATTCTCGGTTACTGAGAATAGATTGATTTCGTCATGCTTGTTTGGATAAAGTCTGGATCGTTCATTTCAGCATATGAGTAAATGATTTGTCATTGTTCAATGTTACTTAGAGAATACCAATTAGTCAGAGTAAAAGTAGCTCACAAAAAAAAAAGAATAAAAAGAAAAAAAAAAAAAAGAAAAAAAAAAAAAAAAAAAAAAAAAAAAAAAAAAAAAAAAAAAAAAAAAAAAAAAAAAAAAAAAAAAAAAAAAAAAAAAAAAAAAAAAAAAAAAAAAAAAAAAAAAAAAAAAAAAAAAAAAAAAAAAAAAAAAAAAAAAAAAAAAAAAAAAAAAAAAAAAAAAAAAAAAAAAAAAAAAAAAAAAAAAAAAAAAAAAAAAAAAAAAAAAAAAAAAAAAAAAAAAAAAAAAAAAAAAAAAAAAAAAAAAAAAAAAAAAAAAAAAAAAAAAAAAAAAAAAAAAAAAAAAAAAAAAAAAAAAAAAAAAAAAAAAAAAAAAAAAAAAAAAAAAAAAAAAAAAAAAAAAAAAAAAAAAAAAAAAAAAAAAAAAAAAAAAAAAAAAAAAAAAAAAAAAAAAAAAAAAAAAAAAAAAAAAAAAAAAAAAAAAAAAAAAAAAAAAAAAAAAAAAAAAAAAAAAAAAAAAAAAAAAAAAAAAAAAAAAAAAAAAAAAAAAAAAAAAAAAAAAAAAAAAAAAAAAAAAAAAAAAAAAAAAAAAAAAAAAAAAAAAAAAAAAAAAAAAAAAAAAAAAAAAAAAAAAAAAAAAAAAAAAAAAAAAAAAAAAAAAAAAAAAAAAAAAAAAAAAAAAAAAAAAAAAAAAAAAAAAAAAAAAAAAAAAAAAAAAAAAAAAAAAAAAAAAAAAAAAAAAAAAAAAAAAAAAAAAAAAAAAAAAAAAAAAAAAAAAAAAAAAAAAAAAAAAAAAAAAAAAAAAAAAAAAAAAAAAAAAAAAAAAAAAAAAAAAAAAAAAAAAAAAAAAAAAAAAAAAAAAAAAAAAAAAAAAAAAAAAAAAAAAAAAAAAAAAAAAAAAAAAAAAAAAAAAAAAAAAAAAAAAAAAAAAAAAAAAAAAAAAAAAAAAAAAAAAAAAAAAAAAAAAAAAAAAAAAAAAAAAAAAAAAAAAAAAAAAAAAAAAAAAAAAAAAAAAAAAAAAAAAAAAAAAAAAAAAAAAAAAAAAAAAAAAAAAAAAAAAACTTTAAAAGTAAGTTAAGTGATAAAAATAAGAAACTATAAAAATATACAATCGTAAAAAAAAAAAAAAAAAAAAAAAAAAAAAAAATTAAGTTGGTTCATCAATTACACCAACAAATGCTTCATTGTTTCTACAAATTATCGAGTTGAGTTGGTACATCTTTATAACCAACAAAAGGTTTATATTGCATACTTTTCGATTATCATATTTAGGTTGGCAAGTTCGTTTAAGCCAACATGGTTAGTCTTGGTTGATAGAGTTGTTGATTGTCAAACACCACAATGGTGTCGGTTTTTAATCGTTCTATTGGGGGTATTGTCGGGACAACTTATCGGGTTTTGGACCGTTGGCAACTAATGACATGGGATTGTTTATGGACTAGACTATATGTGAAAACTTTGTTAAATGCTGTGTTATTTCTTTGTTAACACCATTTGTACCCTTGGCAACTAATGACATGGGATTACTGTTATTTGTGATGTGTCGTATTTTATATCATTTCCCACATGATTTTAGTACCAATTATTCGTGATTTTTATAGTTTTATATCCAACTTTCGATGCTGTGAGGTAGTGTTGAGTGTTTTCAGGTTGGAGAATGAATATACGGATGAATTGGTTCATTTTGATGATTCATGGAAGAAACGAGAGAAGGACTCGGTTGAAATCAAGTGAAAGACAAAGAAAACGAAAACTGGAGCTTGTAACTGCAGTTAGCCATGTAACGCCCGTTACATGGTTCCTTTCTGTAACGGGTTCATAACTGTCGTTAGAAAATCTTCAGAGGTGTAACGCCCGTTAGCCAAGTAACGGCCGTTAGGGCTTGTTTTGATAATTAATGCCATTAAATGATTAGGGCTCGTTACTGTAACCGTGTAACGGCCGTTACACCTTGTAACGACCGTTAAACGGGGTTGTCATATATATACTTGGCTAGGGTTCAGATTGAAGGACGAATTTTGTTAGACTTTTTCTTAGCATAACTCATAGTTCTTGGTATTTTGGAGCAAACAAGCTGTTAGGGCTTTCATCTTTCCAGCCTTGGATCATAATCATTGTTGCTACCGGATTTTCTTCAATTCATTGGTATAATATGATTTCTTCTATTCTTGTTTGTTTTGATTCAATTATTATGAGTAGCTAAATTATTTAATACCTGCTTGGGTAGTAAACATGTCAGAGGGTCAATTTAATGTTACTTGCAATTGTTGAATAAGATTGTTATGTTTAATCGCAGATCCGCATTTATTTGAGTTTAAATATTGTTTTATCTTTTATATTAATTAATTGATGATTGTAATTAGAAGTTCGGGAGAAATCTATGTCATTGTCAATTGGTTTATGAAACGGTTAATCGGTCTTTAATTAACCTAAAGTCGTTGGAGTTCCGGAGAAACTAGCTGTAAAGATTTTAAACAATTAAATTCATTTTGAGTGTGTAAACATCTATGATAGAGGGACCTGATTAGGTGAATAAGCAGTTCGGAAGAAAGCTTTTAAAGATTAAATCATAAAATCAACTTAGGTTCATAATGCTTAATTGTTTTGAGTATAAGTTATTCGCGGGAGCGATAACTATATTTCGAGCAATTAAAGTTTGAAGTATAACGGGAGTTCATCTTGACTACCTTTTAAGTCGTTCAATAATGCAAGTAATGTTTAGACCCGATGATTGACATGTAAGCCGATCCAAGTGGGTGTCTTTTAATATTATTGTCTTTAAAAATCATTTTTACTTTCGTCTTCCGACGAACCCTGCCCCGATTCTTTTTTCGATTAATCTTTCGGGATTACTAACAATTTACTAATTTTGCAACGTGACAATTCAGTCACAAAACCCCTTCTTTTACTGAATTACTTAATTTGAACAATTGCTTACAAAGTCCTTGTGATCGACCTCGGATTACCAAGTTTACTATACTGCATGTGATTAGGTTCACTGCCTGTGAGTGTGTTGTAGTCAGTTTTCTAGTGGTTCGTGTTTTATAAATTTTATAACTCGATTTAACACATCAATTTGCCAAACAAACATCCATCAAATACTCATGGAATCACGATAAAATGAAATCTCCGGAACCAACAATAATACCCATGGAATTGATATTGGTTTCTATCTAAGATGATCCAGCTCCATCTATTCTCCCATTAATGTATGTGTGTGTGTGTATATATATATATATATATATATGACCCGATTAACTTCGAAACCCCATATATATATATATATATATATATATATATATATATATATATATGTACATATAGATATATATATATATATATATATATATATATATATATATATATATATATATATATATATATATATATATATATATATATATATATATATATATATATATATATATATATATATATATATATATATATATATATATATATATATATATATATATATATATATATATATATATATATATATATATATATATATATATATATATATATATATATATATATATATATATATATATATATATATATATATATATATATATATATATATATATATATATATATATATATATATATATATATATATATATATATATATATATATATATATATATATATATATATATATATATATATATATATATATATATATATATATATATATATATATATATATATATATATATATATATATATATATATATATATATATATATATATATATATATATATATATATATATATATATATATATATATATATATATATATATATATATATATATATATATATATATATATATATATATATATATATATATATATATATATATATATATATATATATATATATATATATATATATATATATATATATATATATATATATATATATATATATATATATATATATATATATATATATATATATATATATATATATATATATATATATATATATATATATATATATATATATATATATATATATATATATATATATATATATATATATATATATATATATATATATATATATATATATATATATATATATATATATATATATATATATATATATATATATATATATATATATATATATATATATATATATATATATATATATATATATATATATATATATATATATATATATATATATATATATATATATATATATATATATATATATATATATATATATATATATATATATATATATATATATATATATATATATATATATATATATATATATATATATATATATATATATATATATATATATATATATATATATATATATATATATATATATATATATATATATATATATATATATATATATATATATATATATATATATATATATATATATATATATATATATATATATATATATATATATATATATATATATATATATATATATATATATATATATATATATATATATATATATATATATATATATATATATATATATATATATATATATATATATATATATATATATATATATATATATATATATATATATATATATATATATATATATATATATATATATATATATATATATATATATATATATATATATATATATATATATATATATATATATATATATATATATATATATATATATATATATATATATATATATATATATATATATATATATATATATATATATATATATATATATATATATATATATATATATATATATATATATATATATATATATATATATATATATATATATATATATATATATATATATATATATATATATATATATATATATATATATATATATATATATATATATATATATATATATATATATATATATATATATATATATATATATATATATATATATATATATATATATATATATATATATATATATATATATATATATATATATATATATATATATATATATATATATATATATATATATATATATATATATATATATATATATATATATATATATATATATATATATATATATATATATATATATATATATATATATATATATATATATATATATATATATATATATATATATATATATATATATATATATATATATATATATATATATATATATATATATATATATATATATATATATATATATATATATATATATATATATATATATATATATATATATATATATATATATATATATATATATATATATATATATATATATATATATATCTATATATATATATATAATTAGTTTATATTGCTTACATACAATGAACCCGAATAAAGTTTCTTTCTTACAATAGTAATTGAAGACAAGTTACATACACACACATATTCTTTTCCCCTCAGAATAATAAAGTCTTTACTGGTAAAGATCCCAATCCAAGACAACCGTTCAAAGACATAAAACATTAGACACTCTTATGGTTAACCGCGATATCAAAGTTCAAGGTGTTTGATTGGAATTCTTGGAATTCCTTTTATATTAACTAGATGGATGCCCGCACGATATATCGGTGATGGTGGTAGCGACAAAGGTGTGCGACGGCGGCAGTGGTAGTGGCGTGGTGGTGAATGTAAGTTAATTGATGTAAGAAGGGTTAATATGGTTCTATAAGGGTTGGAGGATCCATGTTGTAATTTATTTCATTAAGGGTATTATAGGTAAATAGGTGAAGATGTTTAAATTAGTGAATAAATAAGAGGGATAATATGGTCATTTCAAAATCTTAATTACTTAAAGGGATAGGGGGTAGTTTGCTTTATAGAGTAGTATAGATAATTTGTTTGGTTTTTAGTTTTTGCTTGTATTTTTCTAGCTTCAGGCTATTTATAAATTGTCGATTAAAAAACCGTTACATTATTTAAAATTTGAAAATTAATACTTTCTTCAAATGTTTACTAATATAATATTGGAAAAATTTATAAAAAGTTAACATTTTTACACAGTATTAAAATGTTTACTAACATTTTTACGAATATAGCAAAGATAAAATAGCAAAGATAAAATATTAAAATGTCATATGATACGTATGGACTTAATTTACGTATGGGAGGGGATTCTTTCAAGTTACCCTAACATGACATGTTAGGGCAATCTTGACCCTTAGATGAAAATCAAGGGTCAAGATTCAACAATCATCTTTAAATCTTGGCGTGGTGGTGAATGTAAATTAATTGATGTAAGAAGGGTTAATATGGTTCTATAAGGGTTGGAGGATCTATGTTGTAATTTATTTCATTAAGGGTATTATAGGTAAATAGGTGAAGATGTTTAAATTAGTGAATAAATAAGAGGGATAATATGGTCATTTCAAAATCTTAATTACTTAAAGGGATAGGGGGTAGTTTGCTTTATAGAGTAGTATAGATAATTTGTTTGGTCTTTAGTTTTTGCTTGTACTTTTCTAGCTTCAGGCTATTTATAAATTGTCGATTAAAAAACCGTTACATTATTTAAAATTTGAAAATTAATACTTTCTTCAAATGTTTACTAATATAATATTGGAAAAATTTATAAAAAGTTAACATTTTTACACAGTATTAAAATGTTTACTAACATTTTTACGAATATAGCAAAGATAAAATAGCAAAGATAAAATATTAAAATGTCATATGATACGTATGGACTTAATTTACGTATGGGAGGGGATTCTTCAAGTTACCCTAACATGACATGTTAGGGCAATCTTGACCCTTAGATGAAAATCAAGGGTCAAGATTCAACAATCATCTTTAAATCTTGGCGTGGTGGTGAATGTAAGTTAATTGATGTAAGAAGGGTTAATATGGTTCTATAAGGGTTGGAGGATCCATGTTGTAATTTATTTCATTAAGGGTATTATAGGTAAATAGGTGAAGATGTTTAAATTAGTGAATAAATAAGAGGGATAATATGGTCATTTCAAAATCTTAATTACTTAAAGAGATAGGGGTAGTTTGCTTTATAGAGTAGTATAGATAATTTGTTTGGTCTTTAGTTTTTGCTTGTACTTTTCTAGCTTCAGGCTATTTATAAATTGTCGATTAAAAAACCGTTACATTATTTAAAATTTGAAAATTAATACTTTCTTCAAATGTTTACTAATATAATATTGGAAAAATTTATAAAAAGTTAACATTTTTACACAGTATTAAAATGTTTACTAACATTTTTACGAATATAGCAAAGATAAAATAGCAAAGATAAAATATTAAAATGTCATATGATACGTATGGACTTAATTTACGTATGGGAGGGGATTCTTTCAAGTTACCCTAACATGACATGTTAGGGCAATCTTGACCCTTAGATGAAAATCAAGGGTCAAGATTCAACAATCATCTTTGAATCTTGGCCTTTGATTTTTATTTACGGGTTAAGATTTTCCTAACTCAAGTTGAGGAAATAATTTGAGGGGATCTTTTTTTTCCCTACACGTAGACACATCACATTCAAGCTTTTACACAGTATTTCCTTTCCAAATATAATCTTTAAAAAAGAAAAAATTCAAATCATTTCAAAAGGCCATTAAATTTAAAAGGTGACTCGTGAATGTCTTTTATATTACATAGCTGTCAGAAAATCTTTCATTTTTCATTTCACTTGTCATTTATTAGGCTTCATCTTCTTCCACTTCAAACCCATAAATAATTCAATTTAATTATTTTATTTCTCCATATTTTATATTCCAAAGTTTTCATATTTGGATAATGGGTGCAAAAGTGTTTCACTATTAAAAAGTTTCAAAAAGAGAAGACCAACAAGAACCACAACAAGAAAGAAAAAGAAAAAAAGATTTTCCCACGAAATGCCAACAGTTTGGTTTTCTTTGAAGAAATCACTTCATTGTAAATCAGAACCAACAGAAGTTCATGACCCAAAATCCAAAAAACATCTAGCAACAATCTTGACCAAGACCAAGAAACCAACAACTAGTAGCAGGTCTGGTTGTTCAAGGTCTATTGCAAATCTTAAAGATGTTATACATGGTGGAAGTAAAAGACATTCAGAAAATCCAGTTAATTGTAGTCCAAGATCTATTGGAAGTAATGAGTTTTTGAACCCAATTACACATGAAGTTATTTTAAGTGATACAAGATGTGAGCTTAAAATAACAGCTTTTGGTAATGGGCTTCATGATTATGGGTCAAGTTTTTTTGGTTCATTAATGCCTGGTACACCAGGCCCTGGTGGTGGTTGTGGTGGTCAGACAACAATGCATAGTTTAAAGCATCAACAAAATAGTACTAATGGTGCTAGTATTGTTACAAGAAGAATGGGCTCATTGTTGGGAAATATTGATGGGAATAATGCAAGTGTAATTTTAAATGGAAAAAATGGAACCCCATCAAAAAATAGAGGTTCTTTAGAGACAGAAGTTAATGGGTCTGGTGGTGGTGGTGGTGGTGGTGGGGCAGTTACTTGTCATAAGTGTGGGAAGCAGTTTGGGAAGTGGGAAAATCTTGAAGCCCATCATCTGTCTAAGCATGCTGGTAATTTTTAAAAAAAATAAAGTTTAGTCAATTAGTCCTCATTCAGTCCATTTTAGTCAATTAGTCCTCATTTAGTTGATGTTAATCATTAAAGGTTGAATCTTTATGTGTTTATTTTGATAAGAATCTTGAAAAAGTATGAAGCTTTATATGTGGGTTTTTATAAAGATTGAATCTTTTTTTGTTGTTCACATCTCTCAAAGCATGCTGGTAATTTTCTATTCAAATTTCAAATAATTAACTTTCATTTAGTCCTTAAAGATTCAATCTTTATGTTGCTAAGTTTGCATTTCATGATTCAGGATGCAAAATGGTGTTTATGTTTATATGAAACTTGAAAAAGTATGAAGCTTTTTTTGTGAATTCTTTTAAAGACTTAATCTTTATGTTGTTGCATTTGTCATTTTTTGATATTTTCCAGAAAATGGTGTTTGCTTTTATAAGAATCTTTAAAAAGTTTGAACTTTTAATTATATATTTTTTTAAGGTTCAATCTTTATGTTGTTAAATTCTCCTTTCTTGTTCTTCCATGAAAAAATGGTGTTCATATATTATATGAATCTTGTAAAGGTATGAACCTTTTTTGTAGAATTTGTGAAGAGTCTATCTTTATCATGTTAAATTCCCATTTCTTTATTCTTTCCAGAAAATGGCAGTCATTGTATATAAATTTTGAAAAAGTATGAAGTTTAAATGTAATTTCTGATTTTCTTTTGGTAGTTACTGAACTTATGGAAGGTGATTCATCTAGAAAGATTGTGGAAATTATATGTCGATCGAGCTGGGTAAAGTCTGAGAACAATTCGGGTCGGATTGAGAAGGTTTTAAAAGTACACAATATGCAAAAAACACTAGCCCGATTTGAGGATTACAGAGAATCAGTGAAAACCAAAGCTAGCAAACTCCCAAAGAAACACCCTCGTTGTCTAGCCGATGGAAATGAGCTTTTAAGGTTCTATGGCACCACAATTGCGTGTTCACTTGGAATCAACGGTGAATCTAGCTTATGTGTTTCTGATAAATGTTGTGTTTGTCGGATTATTAGACATGGTTTCTCAACCAGTAGAGAGTTAAAGGACGGAGTTGGCGTTTTCACAACTTCAACCAGTGCCCGGGCTTTTGAAGCTATAGAAGTGTTTGACGACGGACCTGATACACGAAAAGCTTTGATGGTATGTAGAGTGATTGCAGGGCGTGTGCACCGACCGCTAGAGAACATTCAAGAAATAACTGGGCAGACGGGTTTTGACTCATTGGCTGGAAAAGTTGGGCTTCATTCGAATATTGAAGATCTTTATTTGCTTAGCCCCAAAGCTCTTTTACCTTGCTTTGTAGTGATTTGTAAACTCTAGAGAGATGACATATTGAATGGTTTCTTTTTGGTAAAGTTTAGAGTTTTATTTAGAATTTTAGATTTTAGATAGGTTTTTGACCATTTTGGTTAGTTTGTAAAAGCTTTCCTTGTGTTTTTCTTTATGAATTCACCTACGAAGATGCATTCATAAACTTTTTTGAATTTGGAATCTTTATGATGGTGTAGATACCATTTACCTTTCTTTTAGATGTTTCTTTAACTCATACAAGTAAACAAAGAAAGATGTTTGTATAAATGACTTGTCTCTTAAATTCATCATTTGTTTATTGTGCATATAGATATAGATACCTCATTGCCTAGATTAGAGTAAACTATATGAAAATCAATATACAATGTCCATAGTTTCAAAGTGTTCCATGTGACTTGTATGCATTTCACATGAACATTAAATGTGACAATAAGAGTGACCAAATCATTCACAACTAAATTTAAGTGGATCTATTTGATTCACAATTTGCTAAAATTTGATGTAAAAGAATGCAATATACAACAAAACATTTACAGTTATACCATGTGCAATTTACTACACGTAACTTGATGCTCTCCTATAGTCCTATTATATTATCTTTTCAAATTTTATCTAAATATTATATGCCCAAGAAAAAGAGGAAATGGTCCTAGACTACAAACAAAAGTACATGTTACCAAATAGGCAACCTGGTGCAGTAAAATTTTGTTATTGTCCATTTTGATGTCTTTTCTGAGGAACAGCAATGAGGTTAGGAATCCAATCTCTTTTCCTAAAGATTTCAAAATTGAAAAATGATTAATGTGCCTAAAAAATAGGCTTAAAAGTATGCATTGACACATGATAAATTCATTGGTAAAAATTATGAAAAAGATGTAGAATCCATGTGTCAAAACTTGAATGTATTAAGCATATTTTTAGACACATTATTAGGCATATTTATTATTATCCTTTAAAATTTGATACTTTTTTACCAAAAGAAAGCTGAACTTCTCTATGTGTTAGAGGGATGGCAATATAGCTCTCACTTTTTTCTCGTCTCACACTTTCAACCAATCCTCTTATGTCACCTTTAGCTTTCCTTCACTCGCCCTCATTCCACTATTTTGTTGACATCCCATCTATCACCGCTCACACCACATTATGCCTCACGTAGAAAAACCTCACAAAAAACAATAATATACCATATAAAACAAAAAAAAGGACACTCCAAACGGTCACAAATCTTCGCTCCCCTCTGCGTGGAAGTTCCACTCACTTTTCCTCCCCTCACTCTCCCCTCATCGTCGGCGGCGGTGTTCCCACGCGGTGAAGGGGAGTCTTTCACCCTCCTTCTATCCATTGCCAACCCCCTTACCAAATAGGCATACTTCTGATTCAAAAAGTCTCTCTTTCCTATTAATTTGAGGCGGAAATCCGTTTACGAGTATTATTTAACTTTCAAGCAAATAAACATAAATCTTATGGAACCATTTATTAAAGAGCCACACTATGCTTTTATCCCATCTAAGTTGTAGCCAAAACATCATTGCCTGGCTATAAATGCTCTGTGGTACATGCAAAACCATAACTATGTCTAGTTTTCCAGTAGCTTATTATGGAGTGAAAGACACATTTTAAATGTATGAAAGCACTTTCAAGATAGATAGACAACAGAAAAGGATTTGTTGTGAATGCAGTTGTTGGCATTTACTCCTGTGATGTAGACTCATCAGTTTCTTGACTGGATGGCCTGTCTTTGCATTTTCATGACTGAAAAATAGTTGACAACTGCTTCTTATGTTGCACTCAATGCATTAAAACTAGTACCTTTTGAATACTAATTTGGTTCCTCTGTTTTGATTGAAGATAGGAAGCCATGGTCTATGCAACTATCAACTGCTTGATGTATAACTTCCTGCAATCCATGCTTGTACCTAAATCCCAAATCTTTCAACTTCTTTGAAGATATCTCAGTAGGGACTGATCCTATATCTCCCTCTACAACTCTGCAATCAATAATACAAATCAAAAACTTTAATACTCCCTTAAAATGTTAGATATTCAAAGAAAGAAGATACATAAATTCACATTTTTAATTGCTCTAAATGTAAACCATTGATTTTGAAATGTGTCAACAACGAATTTTTAGACATGTTTTCAGTACTACCAAATTAGTCTCGTGTATCATTTTTCGTTGATACCCTGTAAAGAAAGGTCAAACCTTTAAATGCCCATTAAAAAAAGGATTAAAACTTTAATAGAGTTCAGGGGTTTTAACCTTTGTATATTAGGGGCAGGATATACTTTTGCTAGATGTTGAACCAATTCAAACATTGTACAGCTATTAGTGCAGCAAATGTATCTCCCTTCTGCTTGATCACACTCCATAAGGTATATGTGGGCATTGCATATGTCTTCGGTATGAACCAAAGCAATCGAACCCATCCTTGAATTCACAGCTGACAATATAGGTTGAAGTACAGGATCGCCTACAAGCAGTGGAATTGGCACGTTAAAATGGTAATCATACAAAATCATTTATCCACTACATAGAAATGTCAATAACCTGTTACTGGTGAGAGTAGAACACAAATGCTCAAGGGAACCGTCGAAGTGAGAAAAGGGCCGGCAACAGTGGTTGTGATGATAGATACAAGATGTATACCGTTTTCATTTGCAAATTTAATTGCAGCATCTTCAGTTAAACGTTTGGAGAGTGCATAAACCTGCAAACCGGATGTTCCCGGATTAGGAAGATTTTAGGAGTGTTTGGATGTTGTCTTATAGCACAGAATGCTGAATGATAACAATAAGCATATAAGTGTAGTTTCTATTATAACATAATTATGCAACACTTTGTGACAAAATTTTGCAGCATTCATGGTAGCATGGCAAACAAACATACCACGACCAATACAACTAGACATAGGTACAAGAAATTGCTAAAGCAGCTGTAATCAACAAAACATGGTGTATAAAATAACTCCTCCACAAGCTGGTAACCAAGTAAAGGTGCTAATTGACTGCGCTAGTCCTTGGAGAAGGGTCGTTGGGTCCAAAGGGCCACAGGGTCAGGTTTTTTTGCCGATCTAAACCTTATGCTAGAAATGTCCTTATTCCACTCCAACTTTAATACGGTATTACTTATCATGGTGTTGATTCTTTGGAACATTTTGATTATACAAGGAACTGAAGGAAGACAAAATACATGTATATGTAAGAACTTGTACTCTACCCAAAATGTTTAAAGAATCACCACTCCAATAATCAAAATTGGGTGATTAAGCCATCTCTGAGGACCCAAACGTGTACCTAGTACATGTGTGCTTCCTCGTAGGTTCATAAGCCATCAACCACAACCATCTTGACAACAATGGCTGCAATACCTAGCTAGATCAAAATTCTTATGATATATGTAAATTATAATCAGTTTTACTTCTACTAAATCTTGTTTTAAATTGATTTTAATACCTAAGATATCATTTAACCATAAGCATGAGGGGATACCAAAACACTAAGGAGTGATCATCGACGCTTGAAACAATGAGGTAACCAATTTCAAAAAGACACATTTAGATACTCTCATTAACAGCTGATCAAAGTCATAGATTATGGATTTACCCAGCCACTTGATTTCCTGTTCCGAACAACATTGATCGGTGTCTGGCAAGATTCATCCACCATGGGCAGCCATTCACCTTCACTGTTACGAGCAGTCAAGGTGCTAATTGATGATGTGAAAACAACCCGTTTTACAGATTTTGACCTCAAACAAGATTTTAAGATGTTCAAAGCTCCTTTGATTGAAGGGTCAAGGACATTAGATTGAACATATTCATCTTCAAAATCATAATGAAAAGAAAAAAAAGGAAGATTTAGTTGATAATCGCAATATGAATGGTGTTATACTTTAAAAAAGATGGGCTTACCACTGAAATCAGTACATTGAACAATGGATTCCAAAGAAGCAGCGACATGAAAGACACCATGGCAGCCTTGTACGGCATCATCAAAGCTTCCTTCATCATGTAAATCAGCTTTAAACATTCTTAATCGGTCACCTCCTCGCCATAACGTTAACAGATGATCGCACTTTGCTGATAGATCAAAAAACTTCAAGATTATCAATGTAACAGCAACTAATCAGTTTTGTAGGAAATATTTAAGCAACATACAAACCAGGATTGCGGACAGCGGCATGAACTGTATGACCCTGTTCAAGAAGTGACTTGATGAGCCAGGAACCGATGTAACCTGTTGCTCCGGTCACGCAGTAAGTCTGACCTACGAGATCAAGGTTGTGTTGCTCCATTGGTGTAGAGTTGGGAAGGTTATACAAACCAAGAGATATAATTCAAGTTTTCAACTACATTTTCCATTTTCTTGAATTGAACTTTTTCAATCTGGGCATGTGACTGCTGCCAGGTGGCATGGTCTGGAGTCGTAGACTTGCACTGATTATTAAAAAATTCTGTCTTTTTGTTTATACATGAAAATTTGTGTTTTCATTAGTCCAAAATAGTTAGTGCAAATTACCAAATTTCCATAAACCAATATGATAATGCTAAAATTAAAGACAAAAGTCAATTTTGACCCTTTTCAATAACTTCTCAGTAATTTTTACCTGTGAATATGAGGATCAAAAAGAGGCCACATAGCATTACAATTTAACTCACAAAGCTACAAACAGGTAATTTAGTGATAAGAAATACAGATAACTTTGCAATTACAGTTTGTTCATTTGATAGAATCATGATGCAACGGTAATCTCTTCGGTTTTCTTCTCTCTTTCCTTGACTGCTTTCTTCCAGTTTTCTACACTGTCGATTATCTCACCAGTTTTTAGCAAAAATCGTACCCTTCTGCCATCTTCCAAGATCTTGTGACCCACCCGGCTTGCAACATTCTGTTCTTTCGAATACAACATCACATTTGAGCTATGAATAGGTGCTTCTATCTGCCCATGAAACACAAACAGCGATGTAAAGAATAGATGAGTACAATGAGTAGGTTCACTTTCAACTATACGTCGCACTAACGGATCGATTTGGTTTATAATTGATCCCCAGCAAGTCAAATGGGTACAATAGAAAGTTTAGTCAAAGTCAAAGCATGTCAACTGAGTTTAATGGTCACCCAAATTGTATATAAATGTTCATATCTTCCCATCGATTTATACAAATACTTGAGTACCAGTATTATAAGATATTGTTTCTGCACTCAAATTTGATGCATTCATCACTTATAAAAATAATGAAAAACGGGCAAGAAAGTGTTAGCGAATCAAACCAATCAGGTCCAACCAATTTGTACATTTTCATCCGCACTTAGATATGACACTACTCAACCCAACCCCGTCTTGACCCACCAATTGACCTGAACATCTTGCCATCTTTAAGCTTTACTAATCATGTCCGATTAACTAATTATTCATAAATGTATAAAATTGGGCAATAAAGAATGGCAGGTCTATCCAGCCCGTTTTGACTCCCCTTAAAAGCTACCTGCTATGACCTGTTACCCTATTCGTCTCGCCCCACCCCAACCCACCAATGTTTGAACATCCAGTTGTAACCATTCAACGTCAGATTTTAATAAAGCTAATACATCACTCCACCACTTTGTTCATCCTTTTTGTCAGAATTAGGTTTAGTAACTTTAGGCTATGTAGTTGTAACGGAGAAAAAATATAACCTTGATTATCTGGCCTGATTCACCCTCTTCCTTGCTCTTCACATGTTTGGTCTTCAAATTAATTTCTTTGACAACCACAGTGCTGTTGTGCTTAACAATCTTGGTAATCTCACCGATTTTTCCCTTGTCACGTCCTGCAATCACTTTAACCATGTCGCCAAGCTTCACATGCATCTTGTGTACTATCGGAAGACTGTTTGGCTTGCACTTAATCCGCTCCCATCTCTTTAGCTGCACAAGTCAAAATTCAAAGAAGATCAACGTCTATAGAAAGTTGAAAGAACAGAAAGTAATTATAGGATGACATGGACATTATATACTAACCTTCACTTGGATAGGAGGGCATAGCGTTTTTGTAGTCTTGACCTGACAAACAACGCATTCACGATATATTCAGTTCTCATGTATATCATACAACTAACTCTGCAGGTTTATTTTTTCATAAAGAAAACTACCACTACTAAATCAAGATTGAACTTCAATCAAATGAACTTGCAATATTTGCACTTTTATTCACATTAACAAACGCATATAAAAAAACGTTAGTTGTGCAAGATTTTTCTAGTGTTATAACAAGCACTCATGTATTGACAAAGCTTGAGTTTTGTTTGACTCAAAAAGTTATGATATTTAAGGTTTGAATTTTCACAAATTGCAAGGATTTCATAAAAGTCACAAACTAAAACTTAAACTTAACTTGAAAATGAATCCGATTTTATGTATATCAACATTTTAGACTAAACAACGTTAAAACTGTTCAACTCCATATTGGCATTTTCCTAAACTCTATAGTTAAGGTAGGATACTAAACATACATGCCAGATAAGAACACAATAAAATTAGCAGAACTAGAAATGGGAAAATGTACATTTAGTTAATCATGTGAACAAATATATTAGAATGCGGAATAGGCCTTGGGATTACATATTTTGAAGTGCTGAAGACTTAGAAATAAGCAGCACTCGGCAGCTTAAGAATAAGGTCTTTTTTTTCCCCTTAAAACAAGCTAAAACACATTTAACTTCAAACTATGTTTTGGCTGTCGAAAAACACAATAAGCTACACTCACCTATATGAACTACATAAAATAAAGTTACCCAATTTTTTTTTTATATAAAATCTCTTGTCATCATTCAAACATCCTAATTCTTATTTGTCCCTAAAATCTTGAATTCTATATCGATCCATTATCGGCCTCTCACCAACCGCCTCACGGAGAGAAAGTAAATCAAGTAACACTATGCTTAAAGAATTACGCTCTACGTCCCATCCACTAAACTACCATTGTGTGGACTACATATACACTTACATATTATATTAATATTAATATTAAAGACCAACCAAATACAATGTTGGGTTATATAAAAAGTACTAAAAAAACATACTAACAAAACAACACCCAATAGTCAAACGGGAT
>CM067174.1:26228937-26233937 GCA_034093135.1 Erigeron breviscapus
TAGTTGTTTTAATGAAATATGTTGTTTATGTCTTAAAGAAATATTCAACATAGATATAACAGAAGAACAATCAATACAAGTAAATACAGGAACATATAATGATAAAATAAAATTTTTAGAATTAAAAACAGAATTACATGATTATAAACTAAAAGAATTAGAAAATAAAATAAATCACTTACAAGAATTAATTGAAAAAAGAAAACAATTAGAACAAGAAATAACACAAATGAGTGAATTAATGCCAGAAGAAACTACACATTTACAAACAACTACAGGATTTACAAATATGATACATTTACAGTGTAGATTATGGATAGATAATAATACATTTTTTGATCTAACAGGAGTATTAGATACAGGAGCTACTAAAAGCTTAATTTCTTATAGCTTAATACCAGAAAAATATCATAAGAAATTACCTTATTTATTAAATAATAGAACAATAGAAAATAGAATAATACCAATTACTCATTGTTTAGAACAAAAATTAATTAGAAAATCTGAAAGTCCTCATAGATCAACAGCCTTTGTAGTAAGAAACCATAATGAAATTAAAAGAGGAAAAGCTAGAATCGTATACAATTATAAAAGATTAAACGATAATACAGAAGATATAAAGTTAGTAAAAACAATTAAAGAAGCAGTAAAACAAATTAAACCTTTAGAATTACCATTAGTAACAGATTATATAATTATAGAGGTAGATGGATGTAAAGAAGGATGGGGAGCAGTTCTTCTTAGTAAACCTGATAAATATAGTTCTAAAAATACAGAGAAAATATGTTCATACTCAAGTGGAAATTTTAATAAAGCAGGAACAAATTGGACAAGTTTAGATTTTGAAATACAGGCATTAATAAATGCAATAGAAAAATTTAAAATATTTTTACATAAAGAATTTACAGTTAGAAGAAAATTTTAAACCATGGACAGCATTTACATGTTCTGAAGGCCAATTTGAATGGAATGTTCTTAGTTTTGGTCTAAAGAATGCACCATCAATTTTTCAAAGATTTATGGACAGTATATTTCTTAAATATGATTTTTGTCTAGTTTATATTGACGATATTTTAGTTGCCAGCGAAACAGTGCAGGAACATGAGAGACATTTACAACAGATCTTCGAAGAGATTAAAAAGAATGGTATAGTAGTTTCAAAAAGAAAAATGGAGTTATTTAAAAGAAAAATATCATTTTTAGGACTAGAAATAGGTAATGGTAAAATAGAGTTACAACCACACATTTCTACAAAAATATTAGAATTTCCAGAAAAATTTGAAAATCTTAAACAAATTCAAGCATTTTTGGGATTAGTTAATTATGCTAGAAAATTCATCCCAAATCTTTCAAAATTAGTAGGACCCTTATATAGTAAAACTACTAAAAATGGTCAAAGGCATTTTAATACAGAAGATATAAAGTTAGTAAAAACAATTAAAGAAGCAGTAAAACAAATTAAACCTTTAGAATTACCATTAGTAACAGATTATATAATTATAGAGGTAGATGGATGTAAAGAAGGATGGGGAGCAGTTCTTCTTAGTAAACCTGATAAATATAGTTCTAAAAATACAGAGAAAATATGTTCATACTCAAGTGGAAATTTTAATAAAGCAGGAACAAATTGGACAAGTTTAGATTTTGAAATACAGGCATTAATAAATGCAATAGAAAAATTTAAAATATTTTTACATAAAGAATTTAAAAAACAGATACCAGAAATGTTAGAACAAAAATTAATTAGAAAATCTGAAAGTCCTCATAGATCAACAGCCTTTGTAGTAAGAAACCATAATGAAATTAAAAGAGGAAAAGCTAGAATCGTATACAATTATAAAAGATTAAACGATAATACAGAAGATATAAAGTTAGTAAAAACAATTAAAGAAGCAGTAAAACAAATTAAACCTTTAGAATTACCATTAGTAACAGATTATATAATTATAGAGGTAGATGGATGTAAAGAAGGATGGGGAGCAGTTCTTCTTAGTAAACCTGATAAATATAGTTCTAAAAATACAGAGAAAATATGTTCATACTCAAGTGGAAATTTTAATAAAGCAGGAACAAATTGGACAAGTTTAGATTTTGAAATACAGGCATTAATAAATGCAATAGAAAAATTTAAAATATTTTTACATAAAGAATTTACAGTTAGAAGAAAATTTTAAACCATGGACAGCATTTACATGTTCTGAAGGCCAATTTGAATGGAATGTTCTTAGTTTTGGTCTAAAGAATGCACCATCAATTTTTCAAAGATTTATGGACAGTATATTTCTTAAATATGATTTTTGTCTAGTTTATATTGACGATATTTTAGTTGCCAGCGAAACAGTGCAGGAACATGAGAGACATTTACAACAGATCTTCGAAGAGATTAAAAAGAATGGTATAGTAGTTTCAAAAAGAAAAATGGAGTTATTTAAAAGAAAAATATCATAAGAAATTACCTTATTTATTAAATAATAGAACAATAGAAAATAGAATAATACCAATTACTCATTGTTTAGAACAAAAATTAATTAGAAAATCTGAAAGTCCTCATAGATCAACAGCCTTTGTAGTAAGAAACCATAATGAAATTAAAAGAGGAAAAGCTAGAATCGTATACAATTATAAAAGATTAAACGATAATACAGAAGATATAAAGTTAGTAAAAACAATTAAAGAAGCAGTAAAACAAATTAAACCTTTAGAATTACCATTAGTAACAGATTATATAATTATAGAGGTAGATGGATGTAAAGAAGGATGGGGAGCAGTTCTTCTTAGTAAACCTGATAAATATAGTTCTAAAAATACAGAGAAAATATGTTCATACTCAAGTGGAAATTTTAATAAAGCAGGAACAAATTGGACAAGTTTAGATTTTGAAATACAGGCATTAATAAATGCAATAGAAAAATTTAAAATATTTTTACATAAAGAATTTACAGTTAGAACAGACTGTGAAGCAATAGTAAAGTTTGTTAAAAATGATCAAAGTAAAAAAGTTAATAGAACTAGGTGGATTAATTTAGAAAACATTATACAAGGATGTGGTTATAAAATAAATTTTGAATACATCAAAGGAAAAAATAATGGCATAGCAGATATGCTATCTAGAAACATTAACAGACTTTTTAATGCAGATGGATCCAAAGGATAGAGGCAAAGGAAAGATTATACAGCCTAGACAGTTTAAAGGATCAACAGATAAAACAGAAAAGTTAATGCAATCTAGTACAAAAGCATATACTTCTGAACAGAATTTGGGATTAGTTAATTATGCTAGAAAATTCATCCCAAATCTTTCAAAATTAGTAGGACCCTTATATAGTAAAACTACTAAAAATGGTCAAAGGCATTTTAATACAGAAGATATAAAGTTAGTAAAAACAATTAAAGAAGCAGTAAAACAAATTAAACCTTTAGAATTACCATTAGTAACAGATTATATAATTATAGAGGTAGATGGATGTAAAGAAGGATGGGGAGCAGTTCTTCTTAGTAAACCTGATAAATATAGTTCTAAAAATACAGAGAAAATATGTTCATACTCAAGTGGAAATTTTAATAAAGCAGGAACAAATTGGACAAGTTTAGATTTTGAAATACAGGCATTAATAAATGCAATAGAAAAATTTAAAATATTTTTACATAAAGAATTTACAGTTAGAACAGACTGTGAAGCAATAGTAAAGTTTGTTAAAAATGATCAAAGTAAAAAAGTTAATAGAACTAGGTGGATTAATTTAGAAAACATTATACAAGGATGTGGTTATAAAATAAATTTTGAATACATCAAAGGAAAAAATAATGGCATAGCAGATATGCTATCTAGAAACATTAACAGACTTTTTAATGCAGATGGATCCAAAGGATAGAGGCAAAGGAAAGATTATACAGCCTAGACAGTTTAAAGGATCAACAGATAAAACAGAAAAGTTAATGCAATCTAGTACAAAAGCATATACTTCTGAACAGAATTTGGGATTAGATGATATAATCCTACAGGCACAGTCACAGTCTCAACAGTTACAACAAGTTCCTACAGTTTATCCTAGTCCTCATTTGAGAACTAGATCACAGTTTCAACAGTATAATAATGCACAAGGAAGGCAGTTTGAAAAAGCAACTCCTTCACATGTGTCACAGTTTAAACAGCCTACAGATTCCATATTTTTTGGAAATTATGCACTTCAAAAGTGTACAGATATCAACAGAAAGTTCAGACCTCTTGTAGGTGTAGAACTTACAGAAAAACAACAGTGTTTAGTAGATAATCTTTGGCATATTCAAACAATACAGAATGCAGCATCTTTTAAAGTACAGATTTTAAATGCTCTATGCATTTATTTTAGTGAACAGACCATAAAACAGTCTGAACAGCAAAAGAAAAAATTTACTCATTATGTTATATTCCGAGGATCAAAACTTGGAATCTTTAACAAATGGGAAACAGTTGTACAGTATATAAGAGTTCCAAACCCTTTGTATAAAGGTTTTTACAGTTTTACAGAAGCTTTAACAGCAGCCAGAAACCAGTTTGGTTTACAAAATTATTTTATAGAACCTGAAGAAGTTAAATCTTTTTCAGAAATGGCAAAGACTCATCCTGAGCAAATTATAAAAGCTCAAGAAGAAACTATTGCAAATTTACAAAAACAACTTTTGGAACAAAAAACAGAAAAGTTAATGCAATCTAGTACAAAAGCATATACTTCTGAACAGAATTTGGGATTAGATGATATAATCCTACAGGCACAGTCACAGTCTCAACAGTTACAACAAGTTCCTACAGTTTATCCTAGTCCTCATTTGAGAACTAGATCACAGTTTAAACAGCCTACAGATTCCATATTTTTTGGAAATTATGCACTTCAAAAGTGTACAGATATCAACAGAAAGTTCAGACCTCTTGTAGGTGTAGAACTTACAGAAAAACAACAGTGTTTAGTAGATAATCTTTGGCATATTCAAACAATACAGAATGCAGCATCTTTTAAAGTACA
>CM067174.1:26241437-26287366 GCA_034093135.1 Erigeron breviscapus
CTTGTGGAATGGATTGAGAGTGGATTTTGCCGATATCCTGTATAGAAGCCTGGTATAAAAACTGAAGGGCACCAGGGGACTTTGTATCCCCTTCTCCAGGTTTCTCTTTCTTTGTTTTCTACAAATTCTGGGCAGTGAAGCATACTTAAGCACAGATTCACCGTATACTGTCCCAGATTTGTTGAGGAATCTAGACTCTCTAGTATCTGAAGCTGGAGAGGTCGAGATTCCAGATCGAATGCGGCTGGCATTCGCAAAAACTGATGCACCAATCGAAGGTGAGTCAGAAAGACAACCGGGTGGGCCTCAAAATAATGAGGGACCCTCCAGTTCGTCTAATGTTATGGTTGAGGATAGAGCAACTATAACTGAAGCAACCCCAATAACCTCTATCCCTGGTGAAGATACCTCGGTATCTGATCCTCCAACAGATGCACCCAACCAGGAAACTGGGGAAGGTCATCTGGAGACTGACCCATCTGGTCAGCCCTCAGTTACATTCATGGATCTGGACATGAATGTTAATGACGAGGAAATCCTTATTGAATCTTCGGATTCTGAAGGTACTGCTTCAGACTTGGAGATTTTTGATTCTGCTGTACCAGATCAAAACCCTTCATCTCCAGTCTCGCTTCCAGATGCTTCAATTTCACTTTCACCATCCCAAGTAAATGAGCCAACAAATATTCCTTTTCCCACTTATAACTATATGTCTGGAAACAGACGTATGGCACCTTCACCATCTGGGCAATTCTCACTCCTTCGAGAAATGCCACCCCCACCGCCGCCGTTGTTCACACCTGAGCATTCTCAGCATGAACAACACATTGAATTTCCAGTCCTTTCTTCAACCACCACTCCTACTATTTCTTCAACTGCTGCGATGTCAACTGGGGAGACTTATCTAAGTTTGCCTCCTCCAGTTGCTCCAGTAGAAACTGTTGCTGGTCCAGTGACACCTTCTCCTCCGTCACTGGACAGTCAAGTTGTCTCTGTTCAAGCCGATCTCCAAAACCTTCTCACCAGGGTGGATGAGATTCAAAAGACACTTGACAAAAACACCAAGTCTTTCTCCAGATACCACAAGGATCACTTGACCAATATTAAAGTGGTTGATCTGGGGATTAACAAGTTTTCATCAAATGAAGACTTGGTGTTGAAGAAGCTGAATGAGTTGGTCATTGGATGCAACAATCTGGCAACATCTTTAAAAGAAGCCTTTGACCTCACTCAGTCCAAGGTCACAACCTCAATCTCCAACTTGCTGGGCAACACTGTTAGAACATCTGAAGTGGATTTAAGGGAGATTGAAAAATAGGTAAAGGAATTGGTTGACAAGCCTGGGTTGAATGTGACTGAACTTGGGCAGCAGTTAATGACTTCAGTTGGTCAGAAAATAGATGATACGCTGGGTGCTAGAGAACAACAATTGATAGAAAAGGTGATGTCTGAGATCACCAAGCTGGCCACTCCTCAGGTTGATCTGGCCCCACTTACAAATGAGATCAACCAGTTGAGGGGCAGCATTGATAACTTGAACACCCAGGTATCACTTCATGCCCAGTCTCTGGATAAACTGACAACTGAAGTAGAAAGTTTGAAGAAAAAGGATGAAGAGGTGAAGGATAAGGTGGTTTCTGGTTTGGATGAAGATTCCAAGATTTTGAATGAACTAAAAACTGGTCAGGAACAAGTTGCAACTAATGTTCTGACCCAGTCTAAAGAAACCAACCACCTATGGAGATCTTTCAGGATGATGTGCACGATATTCAAAGAATGCAAGAACATGCAATCGTGGCAGCCTCTTGACCGGTTGCCAGCTCACCATTCTGAATGGGAAGTGATTAGGCAGGTCTAGATGCTGCCAAGGGGGAAAGAAGTGCAGTTCTTGCACAAACTCAAACTGAAAGTAATCCATCTGGAAGTCAAACAGGTAGGGAAATGATTGTGGCTGCCAGTACTGAAGCTGGTGAGCAAAGAATTGGTGAAACTGGTAATATAAGTGTTAGGGGGAATGTTGTGGATAAAGGAAAAGGTTTGGCATCTGATGTATCTGCCCAGCCGGCCACTGATGTACCAATGTTAGAAACTGGCAATGCTGATGTACTTCCTCCAGTTTCTGAAAGTGTGAGCAAACAACTGGCTAGACTTGGCAATGAAATTAAAGAAAGAAAATGAAACAAAGAAACCAAGCTGAAGCCAGAGCACATCATGCACAAATTAAATTGCTTGATATTAGTGATGCTCATCTTTTGGGAATCACTAAGGAGGAGTATGCCAGAGTAAAGAATGATCTCAGGATAGTTGACATGTTGAAAGAAATGCTTGATGTTGAATTAGACAGACACTATCCTGATTATGAAGCTGAATTTGAAGCCAAAAGTTTGAATATATCAGTGGAGAAGGCAAAAGAGAACAGGGCCAGTGGGATTCTAAAAAGAATTGAACATGTAAAGAAGGTTGTGAAAAGGGTATTGAATACACCAAGAAGGATCCCTCAACCAAGAAGACCACTGACCAGAGATGCTGACCTTAGCACATTTGTAGAACCAACTGGCGAGGTATCGAATGATGACATCAAGTCTGCTGTACTGGCTGCTGGAGCTGGGAGTATTAAAATATCCAATGAATCTGAAGCAAGAAGCTATTACTCCCAGATCATGGCAACCAGAAGACATAGTGGGACTATCAATGGTGTTAATGTAACAATTAAGCCAGGCACCAAGTACTTTCACGTTGAAGTTAGTTATACCAGAGGGCACTGGTTAAAACTGACAATCCTGGTGCAATGCAGTATGGGTTCTCGGAATGGGTGGAAATGGTGAACTTTTTGGATGCTAAGGCACAAAAGAATAGGTTTGAGAAAGCTTGGGTGAACTTCTTAAAGGGCAAGATTCAACACAAAGAAAATCTGGAGCTAAAGTTGAATATGGATCCTGAAGACTCTCAGCCTATCTCTTCAGTGACCAAGAGAAGACGAACTGGCGAAGGGCCATCTAATTAAGTTCTCTTTTCAGTTTATCTACTTGTAATTTTATTTACATTCTGTAACTTGTGTAAATTTCATTTCCTTGTATAAATGAAGTTACCAGTTTGTATCCACAAGGTAGATAATAGATTAGATCTAACAAACTTAAAAAGAAAAACCCAAGGCATTTATTGATCTATAAAAATGCCTTGGAAAACTTAGATAGATTTAATCGAACAAGTCTCTCCAGTTCACACTTGTACAGATACAAGAACTGAAAAAGACTTGGAAATATTTCAGGACAAATAGGGGGAATTTGTTAGGACTAGTTTCAGTGAAACTGGCCAGTCTCCAGTTGCACCTGGAGACCAAGAAGATTTGTCCAGAAATATATTGAAGTCCAGTTGCATCGTACAGTTAACGCAACTGAAGACTTCCTCCAGTTGAGAACTGACCAGTTGAAAAATCCTTCCAGTTGGAGTCAAAGACAACAAGTGGAAGATAGAGAATGACAATGGTAGCGAAGCCCAGTTGACATTCTAGTCAGTTACAAACTGGAGATCGTCAGTGGAAAGCTCTTACAAAGCTTTACACTGATTACGAGGAATTGACTTTTATGCTTTATGTGCTTTTACCCGGATAATAAGATTTATCTTATTATTTAAGTACAAAAAGGTACATAAAGCTGGTTGAATAAAGTTGCTTTATACTGCAACTTTACACAACATTTTAAGGAATTAAATGTTATTCCTTAAATGTTCTCAACCATATTTGTACGGCCAAAGTTAACATCCCAATGTTAACTTTGCCTATAAATACAAGTCATTGCACAACCAAGAATAATACTTTTACTTTTTAGAAGTCACACACTTTGCAAACCTGCAATAATTTTGGTGAACTTGTGCAATATTCTCTCAATCGTAAAAAGGAACATTTCACAACTTTAAGTGTTTCGATTGTTTAGAGAAATTCCAAGTGTAGATCAATTGTAGTTCATAGGTTGTTAGGATATTTACATACTTGTATTATCTTGGTTTCGCAACAACCTTGTAATTTATTTAAAGTTAATAAATAAATTATACTTGAAAATTACATATTGTCTCACCAATTTACTTTACAAGTATTTTGTATTATTGCATTGTTCTTTACTTATTGTCACTTAAATAAGTAATCTATCTAGAACTTGGTATATACTCTCTGTAACTGGTCGTCTCCAGTTCAGTGCTTATATTGCAAAGTAACTCCACCATCGACATAGAGGTGTCTTCAGGTAGTACCATCTATTGAGTTGGGACTTACAAACTCCATTTTGGTTAAAGAAGCTAAAACTGCAGAAGAATTTTTTTTGAAAGTTAAACAAATAACTGAGTCATGGTGCATTTGTTCTAAAAGAACTGTTAAGTGTGTAAGTGTTCAAATCCCTCATCAAATCCAAGCTATTTTTGATGGTGATTATGATAGGGTCATAGCCATAAGTGAAGTCTGTGCTATGGAGCCTTGTTATCAGCCTCCTTCACCACCCAAAGTCCAAACCAAAGGGAAAAATTCTAAACCAATCAAGTTGGTTCAAAAATCTGGTATTGGGTTTATTGATCCTGAAACTGTTGGTCAAACCATTGCTGAAGCTGTGTCTGAAGTAAGGCTGGCAATTTTGACACGAAACCTGTTAACACGACACGACACGACCTGTTCTTAACAGGTTTCGTGTTTAACCTTAACAGGTTTCGTGTCTAAACAGGTGTGGACCTGTTAAGACCTGTTAAGATTCATGTCTTAACTGATCCAGACCTGTTAAGACATGTTAAGACCTGTTAAGATTCGTGTCTTAACATCCAGACCTGTTAAGACATGTTAAGACCTGTTAAGATTCATATCTTAACAGATCCGGACCTGTTAAGACATGTTAAGACCTGTTAAGGTTATACATATATTACCTTAACTTAGGTTTCGTGTCTTAACAGGTCCAGACCTGTTAAGATTCGTGTCTTAACAGGTCAGACCTGTTAAGACCTGTTAAGATTCGTGTCTTAACAGATCCAGACCTGTTAGACCTGTTAAGACCTGTTAAGGTTACATGTTATTCGTGTCTTAACATATAGACCTGTTAAGATTCGTGTCTTAACAGGTCCAGACCTGTTAAGACATGTTAAGACCTGTTAAGACATATATATAAACTGTTATAATTCATGTCTTAACAGGTCAGACCTGTTAAGATTCGTGTCTTAACAGGTCCAGACCTGTTAAGATTCGTGTCTTAACAGGTCCAGACCTGTTAAGATTCGTGTCTTAACTATCCAGACCTGTTAAGACCTGTTAAGACCTGTTAAGATTCGTGTCTTAACAGGTCCAGACCTGTTAAGACATGTTAAGACCTGTTAAGATTCGTGTCTTAACATATCCGAACCTGTTAAGACCTGTTAAGATTCGTGTCTTAACAGGTCCAGACCTGTTAAGACATGTTAAGACCTGTTAAGATTCGTGTCTTAACAGGTCCAGACCTGTTAAGACATGTTAAGACCTGTTAAGACATATATATAATACTAAGAATTTAAGACAGGTCTCGTGTCTTAACATATCCGAACCTGTTAAGACCTGTTAAGATTCGTGTCTTAACAGGTCCAGACCTGTTAAGACATGTTAAGACCTGTTAAGTTTTTATATAAACTGTTAAGATTCGTGTCTTAACAGGTCCAGACCTGTTAAGATTCGTGTCTTAACAGGTCCAGACCTGTTAAGATTCGTGTCTTAACTATCAGACCTGTTAAGATTCGTGTCTTAACAGTCCAGACCTGTTAAGACATGTTAAGACCTGTTAAGACCTGTTAAGATTCATGTCTTAACAGGTCCAGACCTGTTAAGACATGTTAAGACCTGTTAAGATTCGTGTCTTAACTATCCGAACCTGTTAAGACCTGTTAAGATTCGTGTCTTAACATCCAGACCTGTTAAGACATGTTAAGACCTGTTAAGATTCGTGTCTTAACATCCAGACCTGTTAAGACATGTTAAGACCTGTTAAGTGTTAACATATTAAACCTGTTAAGACATGTTAAGACCTGTTAGTTCGTGTCTTAACTATCAGACCTGTTAAGATTCGTGTCTTAACGAGGTCCAGACCTGTTAAGACATGTTAAACCTGTTAAGACCTGTTAAGACCTGTTAAGATTCGTGTCTTAACAGAGGTCCAGACCTGTTAAGACATGTTAAGACCTGTTAAGACATGTTAAGACCTGTTAAGACCTGTTAAGTCCGTGACTGTTAAGACCTGTTAAGATTCGTGTCTTAACAGATCCAGACCTGTTAAGACCTGTTAAGACCTGTTAAGACCTGTTAGACATGTTAAGACCTGTTAAGTTATCTTAATTAACTGTTAGTTCGTGTCTTAACTATCCGAACCTGTTAAGACCTGTTAAGATTCGTGTCTTAACAGATCCAGACCTGTTAAGACATGTTAAAACCTGTTAAGGTTATACATATATATAAAATACTAAGACATGTTAAGACCTGTTAAGATTCGTGTCTTAACAGATCCAGACCTGTTAAGACTGTTTAACAGACCTGTTAAGACCTGTTAAGACCTGTTAAGACATGTTAAGACCTGTTAAGTCTCGTGTCTTAACATATCCGAACCTGTTAAGACCTGTTAAGATTCGTGTCTTAACAGGTCCAGACCTGTTAAGACATGTTAAGACCTGTTAAGTGTTAACTGTTAGACCTGTTAAGACATGTTAAGACCTGTTAATTCGTGTCTTAACAGATCCAGACCTGTTAAGACCTGTTAAGACCTGTTAAGACCTGTTAAGACCTGTTAAGATTCGTGTCTTAACAGGTCCAGACCTGTTAAGACATGTTAAGACCTGTTAAGACATGTTAACTGTTAACATTGACCTGTTAAGACCTGTTAAGATTCGTGTCTTAACAGAGGTCCAGACCTGTTAAGACATGTTAAGACCTGTTAAGACCTGTTATACGTATTAAACAGTTGACCTGTTAAACATGTTAGACCTGTTAAGACCTGTTAAGATTCATGTCTTAACAGATCCAGACCTGTTAAGACCTGTTAGACCTGTTAAGCGTTAGACTGTTAAGATTTATGTTTAATATAACCTGTTAAGATTCGTGTCTTAACAGGTGTGGATCCAGACCTGTTAAGATTCATGTCTTAACTGATCCAGACCTGTTAAGATTCGTGTTTAAAGACCTGTCAGGTCTCGTGTCTTAACATATCCGAACCTGTTAAGACCTGTTAAGATTCGTGTCTTAACAGGTCCAGACCTGTTAAGACATGTTAAGACCTGTTAAGTTCTGTTAAGATTCGTGTCTTAACAGGTCCAGACCTGTTAAGACATGTTAAGACCTGTTAAGATGTTAAACATATTAAGACCTGTTAAGACATGTTAAGACCTGTTAAGACCTGTTAAGCCTGTTTAGACCTGTTAAGACTGTTAGACCTGTTAAGACCTGTTAAGATTCATGTCTTAACAGATTCAGACCTGTTAGGACTGTTAAGACATGTTAAGACCTGTTAAGTTCATGTCTTAACTATCCAGACCTGTTAAGATTCATGTCTTAACAGATCCAGACCTGTTAAGTTCGTGTCTTAACATATCCGAACCTGTTAAGACCTGTTAAGATTCGTGTCTTAACAGGTCCAGACCTGTTAAGACATGTTAAGACCTGTTAAGTGTTATACATGTTAAGACCTGTTAAGATTCGTGTCTTAACAGATCCAGACCTGTTAAGACCTGTTAAGACTGTTAAGACCTGTTAAGACCTGTTAAGACATGTTAAGATTAAGATTTCTAAACTTGTTGAGTCCAGAATTGGTGAGGTTTCAACTGATGTCAATTTTCTCAAAAATGTGTCTGATCCTAAAATTGTTGATCAAAGAAAATTGAGAGCTGAATGTAAGAAATCTGGAATAGGCAAAGGTTTTGCTAAAAAGGAAACTCTAAATGTTGCAAGAAAGAATTTCAAATCTGGTAAAGGTCAGATCAAGCAACAATGGGTCTTCATCTCTGATAAGAGTTTATGTTCTGTTTCCCAGTCTGAGTCAGACCAGATGGTCATCTCTGGTGAACCCATCCTTGGATGGGTTCCCAAAAAGAACTAATCTCTTATTATAAATGTAGGGCAATCATGACGATAATACCTGGCACTTGGATAGTGGGTGTTCCAAGCATATGACCGGATGTAAGTCCCTGCTCTGTAGCTTTAGGATTCGCGCTGGTCCTAATGTTACATTTGGAGATGATTCTCAAGGAAAGACTGAAGGATTTGGTATACTTTCAAATGGTCCCCTTACTTTCAGAAGGGTCTCATATGTGAATGGTTTGAAGCACAATTTGATCACTGTGAGTCAATTGTGTGATGCTGGCTATGAAGTGAGATTCAGGTCTGATAAGGGAATTGTTCTTGATTTAGAAGGCAATGTGGTTCTTGAAGCAAAAAGGGATGAGTCCTTGTATTCTTTTGACATGAGGAAACCAACTGTGACAAGAGAAGTGTGTTTCATGTCAAAGACTCAAGATGAGCTGAACTGGTTGTGGCATAAAAGGCTGTCTCATATGAAATTTAAAGATATCAACAAGCTGTGCAAGAAAGAACTGGTGTCTGGTCTTCCTGTGATAAACTATGAGAAGGACAAGCTGTGTGGTGCTTGTGAGAAAGGCAAACAACACAAAGCTACTTTCAAATCTAAAACATGCTCAACCATTGATAATTGTTTGGATCTGCTTCATATGGATCTATTTGGGCCAATTAGTACTCCTTCATTCACTGGAATGAGGTACTCCTTGGTTATAGTTGATGAATATTCAAGATACACCTGGGTTTTCTTTCTCAAGCACAAGAGTGAAGCTGCTGACAGCATTATTCATTTTATCAAGCAAGCTAAAATTCTCTACAAGAGGCCTGTAAGGCAATTGAGAAGTGATAATGGTATTGAATTTAAGAATATCACTCTTAATTCATTCTGCAGTGAAAAGGGAATTTCACAAGTCTACTCAGCTGCCAAAACTCCTCAACAGAATGGTGTTGTAGAAAGAAGAAACAGAACTCTTATTGAAGCTGCCAGATCCATGATGGCTCAAAACAATGTCAAGTCTCATTTCTGGGCTGAAGCAGTTCACACAGCTTGCTTTACCCAGAACAGATCCCTTATTGTGAAAAGATACCAGAAGACTGCATATGAACTTCTTAGGGGGAGAAAACCAGAAATTGGTTTCCTAAGAATGTTTGGGAGTCCTTGCTACATTCTAAATCAGAAAGACCATCTTGGAAAGTTTGATGAGAAAGCTGATGAAGGTATCCTACTTGGATATGCAACAATGATGAAGGCCTACAGAGTTTACAACAAAAGATTCAAAACAATTGAAAACTCTGTGAATATAATCATTGATGAAGGTGTTCAAAGCCAGTCTATTCTCCTCCTGAAGATGAAGATTTCAATTTTGAAGAACTGGCTACATCTGAGAATGAGCCTCCAACTAATCCTCCAGTTGGATCTGATAATGCTCAAACTCAGGGGGAGCAACTCATTGAAGAAGAAGAAGATGTTCCAATCTTTGAAAATGTGCAAGCTGATCCAACTCCTACTGAAGAAAATATTCAGAATCCATCAAATGACACTCCAACTGGATCAGATCCTCCAACTCCAATCCAAGCTGATCAGTCCACTCCATAAGCTGATCATGTTGAACCTTCAAATCTGAATCAGTCTGTTGTCTAAGTTGCAAATACTCCATCTCATGTAACTAAATGGACAAAGTGTCACCCTATTAATCAAATCATTGGTGATCCTCTTTCTGGTGTTAAAACAAGAAGGAAAGCAACAGGCAATTTTTGCATGTTTGTCAACTTTGTAAGTAAGATGGAACAACTGAGGTTAATGAAGCTCTGGCAGATCCATCTTGGGTAAATGCTATGCAAGATGAACTGACACAGTTTGAAAGAAATAAGGTTTGGGAACTTGTTCCAAGACCTCATCATAAAACTGTGATTGGAACCAAGTGGGTCTACAGAAACAAAATGGATGAAAGGGGTGTTGTGACCAGAAACAAAGCAAGATTGGTAGCTCTTGGTTACAGACAAGAGGATGGGATTGATTATGATGAGACTTTTGCTCCTGTGGCAAGATTGGAGGCAATCAGAATGTTTTTAGCCTTCTCTGCTCACAAAGGCTTCAAACTATCAAATGGATGTGAAGAGTGCATTTCTGAATGGGAAATTGGAAGAAGAAGTCTATGTTGAACAACCTCTAGGTTTTGAAAATTCAAAGTTTTCCTGATCATGTTTTCAAGCTTGACAAAGCTCTCTATGGCTTGAAGCAAGCTCCAAGGGCATGGTATGACACTTTGTCTAAATTTCTCTTGGCTAACAAATTCAAAAGAGGTAATGTAGACAAGACTTTATTTGTGAGAAAGTATAATGGTGATATTCTTCTTGTGCAAATTTATGTAGATGATATCATATTTGGGTCTAGTAGTGAAAGACTTTGCAAAAAGTTTTATGAATTAATGTCTAAAAAGTATGAAATGAGCATGATGGGAGAACTAAACTATTTTCTGGGTTTACAAGTAAAACAGACTAAAAATGGAATTTTCATAAACCAAGGAAAATATGTTAAAGATCTCTTAAACAAATTTTGTTTTAGTGATTGCTCACCTATGAAAACTCCTATGGGAACTGGTGATAAGCTGGGTGAAGATAAGAATGGCAAAGCTGTTGACACCACAGCTTATAGGGGTATGATAGGATCATTATTTTACTTAACTGCTAGTAGACCTGATATTATGTTTGCTACATGTCTTTGTGCAAGATATCAAGCTAGTCCTAAAGAATCTCATCTTAAGGCTGTGAAAAGAATCTTTAGATACCTTAAAGGTAGTCCCAATCTGGGTCTTTGGTATCCCAAAGACTTAGGATTTGATCTAACTGGCTATGCAGATTCTGACTTTGCAGGCTGTAAGATTGATATAAAAAGCACTTCAGGAGCTTGTCAATTGCTTGGCAATAGACTTGTAAGCTGGTCCATCAAAAAGCAGCATTCAGTTTCAATTTCCACTGCAGAAGCTGAATATGTTGCTGCAGGAAGTTGTTGCTCTCAAGTCCTTTGGATGCAATATCAGCTTCAAGACTATGGTGTCACTGCCTCTAAAACTCCAATCTTTTGTGACAATACCAGTGCCATAGCAATCTCAAACAATCCTGTGCTTCATTCAAGGACCAAGCACATTGATATAAGATATCATTTCATTAGATATCATGTGATGAAAGAAGATGTTGAACTCCACTTCATTCCAACAGATAATCAGTTAGCTGACTTGTTTACAAAGCCTTTGGATGAATCAAGGTTCAACTATCTCATTAGTAAGCTGAGTATGTTAAATATGTAAGATACACTGAGATAAGTAATAACAAATCTGACTCCTTAAAATTTTTCTCAAATTTTGAGGGTAAGCTGTGTCTGACCCAGACTACCCCCTCACACTTGGTGATTTTCTAAGGAAAAGAGGGTAAGCTGAGTCTGACCCAGCTTAGTGGTTGTTTTTGTTATTAAATATCTCAGTGCGTTTTATTATTTACATTATTTTATTTAGTTTACTTATTTATCCATTTTCTATTTAATTGGTAACTGAAACGTGTAGTGGCAACATATTTTACTGCAAAAAGTACCCCCACTACTTGTTTCACCTCCAATCAAAATCTTTCTCTCTCCACTCGAACGGTTAATTTGAATTATTTATTTATTTAATAAAGTATATATACGCAAACTTAACCTAAACCCCAAATCACTCTTTCATTTCTTTCAATCAATCTCTCTCATTTTCTCTAAATCTGCATACTGTTTTATAAATTTCTTAAATCTAAGAATAATAATCAAATGGCATCATCATCCTGTCTCTCCTTTTTCTGCTAATAACTCTTAATCAGATTCTTCATCTGAATCTGATGTCTTATACCCAGCTCCGGTAAGCGTAAACAAGCTTTCACAATATGTGGTGGTAGATAAGGTTGTAGTTGTTCCTGCTGATCTTGATACAGGTAAAATCAAGATTGCCAGTCTCGTTTCTGCCAATGTTCATCCTCCTGCCTGGTCTAAGGGGTATGGAGAAGTGGTGTCATTCTTATGGCATCATCCATTTGGCAAAATGTTAATTGAGCAACCATCGGTGGTATTCAAAGATCTTCTTTGTGAATTCTGGGCAAGCTGTTATGTTGGACAGAACAAAGAAGGGGATCCTGCAATCTATGGCACAATCCTCAATGGTAAGAAAAAGGTATATATATCTCTTAAGAGGATTAGGTCTGTGTTTGAGCTCTCTTGTATGCCTGATGATATATATGAAAGTTTAGTGTCTCATGCTGAAGCCAAAAGTGTTTTACAAGATGTTGGTTATAATGGTCCATTGGCTTCAGTTGTTAAAATGAAGTACTTAACTGGAATATGGAACTATCTTTTGAGCACAATTTCAAAATCTTTACAAGTAAAGGCAGATAGCTTTGACCAACCTAATGCTTTAGAATTGCAGATTTTTTATGCTATGGTCACTATGACCAGAATAGATTTTGCTGCTGTAAATTTTAGAGACTTAGTTGGCCGAGTCAATAATAAGAGTCTTACCATACCATATGGTAGGATTCTTGCACTCATTATTGAAGCTATTCTTGATAGTGATTTCAGTCTGGCAACTGGTCAGACTGTTGAATGTAAGGCCATAAATAATAACATTTTCAATAGTTCTAAGGTAACTGCGCAGGGTCTGACCCCAGCAATGCAGACCTACCTTAATTATTGCAGGGCAAGGGAGAGAGAGGAAGCTATTAGTGAGGAAGCTGTCCCTTCTTCGACGCGATCTGAGTCTGACACTCAATCTGCCAATCAGGGGGACCAAGGTACACATGCTTCTGAACCCTCAAACTCTTCCAAATCTATTCATTCTTCTTCTCCTTCAAAAGAGGGTGAAGGGTTGGCCACATCATCAGCCACCCTAGCCACACCCTCATCCATTCTTTCCAAATCCGCTTCTAAAAGACCCATTGTCGAGGACTTAGTACCTCACAATGTTAAAAAGCAAAGATCCAAAAGGAAGTCTGTATCAGCTTCTGGGTTGAAAAATCAACAACAAAACTTAAAGTCCCCCAAGGTGCATTAGAAGCTATGGCACGTTCCAAAGCTGACTCTGCCACCCAAGCTGATAAGCCGAATTCACAACGCCCATCTGCACTCTCCCAAAAGAGTGTAGACGAGTTAAAGGGATCAACTGATACTACCCAACCCTCCAAACAGGGTGAAGGTATTGAAACAAAGACTTCCTCCCAAGCTCATACTTTGTCTGAACCTAAATCGCCATCATCACCCTCTAAAAAGGATGATGATATCATTAAAGGGACAACATTGGATCCAGCCCAGATCCAAAATGAGTCAGAGTCTTTGCACATCATTTCTGAGAATGACCAGCTGAAGGAGAGAAGTATTGAACGCATTGGTGACACTGCTTCTCCTCCCCAAGCTGATCAGACTCTTCTATTCTTACACTTTGAGTCTGCACAGGCTGCCAATGCCCCTTCTATGTCACAAGGAGGGGTACATGCCTCAAATATTCTCCCTCGGGATGCTTTGGTGCAACAACATACCATTGTTGAAGGGCAATCATCTACCCTTAACATTACACCTGCAGGATCTGTGTCTGCATCTGTCCTTGGACAGAGGGATCCTGTAGGTTACTTGGCCTTCTTTAAAGAGGTCATGACAGCCCCATGTGCAGCAATGAGAACCATCGGTGGTCCTCACGATGCTGATGAGAATAAAGTCACTATCTTCGGAAGTGACTCTTCATTCGATGATGTGCTTGCCCATCCATCCTCAAGGGATGCTCTGATGGAAGATGTCAGTGGAGGAGTTGATCAACATCATGATCAACATATTCCCACTGAAACTCAGCCTGAATTAAAAGTCAATCCTTCTTAGGCTGATCAGCACATCATCATTTCTGACAGATCTGCTCATGAGACTCACTCTCATGAGAAAATTCACCAAAACTCCCTTAGCCTCCACCCCCTTCTATATATGCCCAATGACCCTGATTTTAAGGATTGCAGGCTGCTCTTTCCAGAGTCAGTGGCCTTTAGGCCAACTGCAAGTCCTTCCCAAGATGCCACTATCTCACTTTCAGATGTGGTGGGTCAGCTCACTGAGTTCACTTCAACCTATGAGGTTGAGAGCTCAAAGCTGACTGAATGCTTGGAAAAGATCCAAAAGGATCAGGAATTGACGGATAAGAAGATAGAGAAGCCGTGTCAAGATCAGTTTGCACTAGAAGAAAATGTGAGGAAGGCAGTTGAATTGATGCAGCAGAACCAAATCAAGATGACAGAGTCTCTTGATGGTCTCACAAAAGCCATCAATGAATAAAAAGAGAGAAACAAGAGCACTCTGAGTCAGTTTGAGAAAAGTGCAACCAAGTTCACTAGAGAAGTCACCATAGAGCTTCAATCTGCCAACAGATCACAAGCAGATTTCAAGAAAGAGTTGATTGAAGTCTCAAAGGGTGTAAAAACAAACATTGGATCCCTCTATGCTGATTATGTTGATCTATTTAGAGCCTGCTGTGTGAATAATGTCAAAATTGACTTGCTCAATCACAAACTCAGTGGAGTCTTTGCCACTCCAGTTAGCTCTTTCTCTGCTGATGATGACAAAAAGGGGGAGAAGAGTGCTGCTAAAGTAGAGCAAGAAGAACTTGAAAAGAAAAAGAGAGAATTCAAGTTGAAAAACAAGTTGCTGAGTATTTGAGGAAGTTAGATGAGAGACAGAAAAAGGCTAGAGCTGAGAGGGAGGCCAATGATAGAAGACTGGTTGTGTTTGGTTCTAATGTGGAAGAGGTGGAAGGTAAGAAGGAAGTTGATGCTAAGATAAAAATGCCAGAGTCTGAGTCTGGTGGTGAACAGAATGTTGGTATTGTGAATGAAGAGGCTGGAGAAAAGGGTGATACAATTGAGGGGGAGACTGATGTGTTTATGGAAGATGCTGGAGAGATAAGGGTGGAAAAAGTTGTGAAAAATGTTGTGGTGGTTGATAAGGGAAAGTCTTCCCAAACTGACCCTGTACAAGCTGTGTCATCTCAAGCTGACCCAACTCCCAAAGAAAAACTTGTAGAATCTTCTTCCAGTGAAGACAACACTACCCTGAACCAGTTTATCTTGAAGAAAAGGCCTAATGAAGCTGGTTCAAGTGGTGTTAAAGTACTCACTATAAAAGAAAAAGAATGGGAGCTGCCAAGGAACAGGCTGAACTGCTTGGTGTAACAGTTGAGATGGCATACAATATGATAAGGGAAGATAGCATTAAGGAGAATGCGAAAAAGACCCAATCTGATCCAGAGATTGCCAAGATTCTTCAAGAAACATTGAACAAAGAAGATGAAGAAGAACTTGCAGCTGTGGGATCGAAAAAGAAAGAGGGCAAAGGCAAAGGCAAAAAGAAAGTGGTGGTTCACTCAAAACCATCACAAAAGATGAAAGATGTGAAAACAAGTACTGAATTCCATGATCAGTGGGAAGCTCTGGAGAAGAGAAAGGTGACTGAGAAAATCCGTTATAGAAGATATCCAGAACTGATCACTGGGTGTCAATTAAAAAGGAAAAGAGGACAGTCCATTCCCTACATCAGGATCACAAGAGAAGGATATGAGAAAAGCAATGAAACTTTTGATCTTGATAAACTGTTTGATTTGGGATACACAGAGTGGGTTGAATTGCATAACATCATTACTGGTGCTCCTACTATTCATCAAGAGACAGTCCTGGAAGCCATTGAAAAGAAGTTTGCTATAATTGTTAAATTCAAGATTGATATCACTGGTCTTCCAAGACCAACAACTTATGATATGGATGATGAAGATGAGTCAGTTGAGCCACTTAAGAAGAAAAGGAGAAGACTTGGAAGAATTAATGCTCCTGAAGGTGATCATACAGATTTTCTCAAAAACTTGAATCCTTCAGAGTTGCTTGATCTATTGTCTCCTGAAGCTCTTGACAAGATTCTGAGTCATCTTGATCTGTCTCTACCTGCTGGTGTTTCAAATGCAAGAAGTGGGCTGTTCATCACTGAACCTTAGCATGGAATGTATTTTGGTGAATGCAAGAGGCCAATTGGTGTTTCAAAGGACTGCTGAGCTAAAGAAGGTACCACATATGCACCTATTTACCTTGTACAGATTCTGTGTCAATTTTAGTGATCAAGGTAATGGGTATGAGCAGTTCCTCATCAATGAGGGTCTAGATAGGAATTTGAATGTGACTATTGCCCCATCCTATGAAGTCAAACAAGAAGCTGTAGAAATGATTGGGGAATAGTTTCTTATATTGTAATATTTTCATTTCTCAATATATGCAAAAGTAGTTGTACAAATTCAATTTCTTTGTTAGAACTTCATATCAGATCAAAAGAACCCAAAAGATTCAAAGGGTCACAAGCTGTTAGTAATATTTTACTTCGATTCTTTGTATGCTGATAGTTAGAAGTGTGTTGGGTTTTGTCATCATCAAATAGGGGGAGATTGTTGAGTCCTAATGTTCATTGTAAATTTGGTGATGACAAATCTGACTTATAAACACTTAGAAATCTTTTTGGTTCTTGTAATCTGATATGGGTCAGACTAAGCTGACACAGCTTACGATATGTTTCTGACCCAGTTCATGCTTCATATTTTGTATTGTAATAATTCATGGAAGCAAGTGTTGTTCAAGCTGCATCAACAGTGTTTTAGCATTCAATCCAAGTCGAAGAGGAGGATTGAAGATAGAAGACCAAGCTGGTAGTGGAAGACAGCTTGGGATTAGCAGTCAGCTTGGAAACACTTAGGCAGATTGGTGCTTTGATAAATGGCCCAATCTGTGTCTGATAATCAAGTGAAGATAACAACCTGGATTGAAGATAAGGACAAATGACGTGACTATGAAGAATCCTAGGATCCAGGTTGGTGGTTGGATTTACATATGCGTGTCCATACTCTTATTGGATGAAAAAGAATGAGTGGCAGTACTTTGGGGACCACAAGTACTATGAGAAGGCACGATCAAATATTCCTCTGTTATCCAATAGAAGATCAGTACGTGGGTGAATTGGATACCAAGTGAAGAAGGGCTTTCGCCTATAAAAGCCTCATTACTTGATTGCATATGTGTGGCATTCCAGAGAATCATTCTTCACATTAAGTTTTCTTTGCTCTTATACACAGCTTAGTCTGTTAGAGATCAGCTTGGGCTGATTCTCTTGAATAGAAACTTGTTGATTGTAATTTGTCATTTCAGAGGGTTGTTTAGATATCTATAGGCTATCTTTGTTCCGCAACAACCCTGTAATTCTTTGTATAGATTATTTCTTAATAAAGGATTACATTGAAAATTACAATCTATGTGCAAGAATGTCTTTTAATATTTACTTCTTTACTGTTTTATTGATTCATGTTCTTTACTTAGTTCATATATAAACTGAGTCTTTAAAACATTTATCAAAAAGTTTGTAAAGATCGAATAAAGTTGTATTAACCCCCCTCTACAACTGTTCTGTGTATAATATACTTTGGTATATTAATACACCTTGGGACGTGTCAAACACACTCTCAATTCAGGTAACATCAATTGCGGAGGAGGCAATTTCATTCAGTTTACTTACCAATGGGTCAATTTGGGTTGTGTTCATGTAAATTGGTTCAAATTATAAGCATATAGCTTAAAAGTGAAGAAGTTGTTGCCCAAAGCCCCAAAGTCTATAATAATGCATATACTACCTGCTAATTCAACTATATCCAAGGATTTAGATCATTATTGACATAATATAATAATTTTTTTAATAAAGTCTAGAACTTCCTTTTTTTCTCCTGTTGGAAAGAAGTAAATTGTTTGCGGGTAAAAAAACAACCATCCATCATGTCACCCGAACGTTCGAGTATATCATTATTTTCAGTGCCGTTATTGATTGTATTTTATCCTTTTAAAGATTGATAGGTTAAACCAAGGAATGGGAGTCCTTAAATGTGATTGTTTGAATTGGCCGGAACTCAAACATGAAACTTTCATCACCCTTCTTGACCAAGTAGAAGAAGTTGAGAGAATTCTTTTTGATACAACTTGTTTGTTAATTGGTATGTGGCTTATACACAAAATATGTAAATTCATTCATACCCGCTTAAAGAGCCAGAGTAAGAAGTTAATACCCATTTGAAGTCTCATTCCACTGAACCCTGTTTTCAAAACTTTAAACTACACTCCAACTGTCTGATAGTGTTTGGTGTCTTAGTTCATGATTAGAGGTGGTAAAATGGATGGGTCATATGGGTTGGGTAATGGGTGAAAACGGTTGAGCTAGGTTGGTCCTACCCAGAAACATGCTTTTATCCATCTCTATATACTTCACGTGCTAAACATACTTGCAAAACATATGTAATTATGAAATATTATGACTTCTGTAATAAAGTGATTAACAATGTTTTATACATTTAAATACATTTCAGATGACTTTTAACCCATTTGACATGTTAGACACATTTGCTTTCATATAAACGTTGATAAGAGACCGATCCGAGATGGTCAATCTCCCAAGAACATAGAAAGAAACAAGAAACTAAACACCAATGGGCGTTTAGTTTTGGAAAACACTCGTGTTTTATTTTTGTATTTTAAGAAAACATAAAAAGTAGAAAACGTGATCAAATTATAGTTTTTCAAAATATGTATCTAAGAAAACAGAAAAGAATATTAAAACACTCTTTTCAAAATAGTTTTTCAATGGAAAATTTAAAAACATTTTCTTTATCGATTTTTACTTTTCATTTTTTAAACTTTAGAAACCTAAAGCTACCAAACCTAATATTTTGGGCCCTCACAGATCTTGAGCCCTATATTAACTCTCATGCGTCCGCCCTTGCCCAATAATAAGAAGATTAGAACATGGGCTAGTGATCTATATGATTACGGTAATTAACCCATAAGATATTCAATATTAGTGGATAAAAACATTCAAATACTAAATGAGAAAAAAGTCCCCATTATCTGCATGGACTTAGGTCACGTATCAACCGTTCAACCTAATTTGGTTAACCCGTCAAAGTTAAAAGGTGACCCAAATTGACCCATTTAGAGGTATATGGGTCAAAATTGCCACTTTTACACTATATGGTCGGTTGTACAAAAAGGATTTGCTCTTTTTTTTTGGGTATGGATTCTCTAAAGTTGTTTTCAACTTGATAGATCAAGTTGGAAACATCTTGGCCTTTGGATAAGAATCAAAGGTCAAGATTCAAATATGAACTTTGAATCTCAACCTTTATTTTAATCCAAAGGACAAGAGTTGCTTAACATGACTAGTCATGTTAGGCAACTTTAAGGAATCCTCTTCCTTTTTTTTCCCCTTTCTTTTCTATCTGCCAAGTAATTATATATACACGAAGCAACGTTACAAACTATTTTCAATGTTCAGTTTGACATTCCCAAACACCTACTAGTTAGACAATGAAAAACTCCTATGCTATATTGCTATACACCAAATCCAAAAAAAAACAAATATAAATCAGTACTATATCTACCAACACCTATATGCAATAAAACCTTAACCAAATGATTATCAACAAATAGCATTCTTCATTCCATAAGCCCATGCCAAATCTTCACAATTGTAGTAATAGAACCCATAACCTGCAACCACTTCCAATAGTCTATCGTTTCATTTTTCACTCTGCGCATATAATCAATAGCCAACCAGTAACATACATTGCCCAGCTATGCCATTTTCCATTTGCTGAATTAAATCATGAAGCATCTTCTAACATATCGCTTTCTTTAATCATTTCTTCTATAATTTCTTATCAGGATTTTAATTACATTCCAGATAATAATTGAATCCAAATGGCCAACAGAGTTTGTTTTGGAACCAGATTTGCAAGGACGAGCGCCATTCCCGTAGGAATCTGACAAACCCAAAGACAATTCAAATCTCTCCAAACCAAGCCTACCTTCACGGTTGGAGGAATTGATACAAATATTTGTATGGGCAAGTGGTTAGAAGAGGCAATACAATGGACAACTCAAGAGATTGATAGGCAAGGTCGGATCTATATTGTTCTAACCTGGGTGTATGGACCTAGGTTAGATTAGAAATTTTTATGGCAAATATATATGAAATTATATTTGGATTTTGGACGCATGTTATTCAAGGCTTTGGACCTAGATAAATTATAAAGTAAGTTTCTTTGAAAGAGTTGAAGTGAATGAATCATAAATTATACAGTAATTTATCATTCTTAAGGTAATGATACACTGTTACAGTTCTTTAATGGCGGATGTGTTTATTTGGGGAAGATGACCAAAAGTGTAAGTTAGTAGTTTACGTTTATACCCCTTAGCAATAGCTTTATGCCACTTTAATCCTTTTATAATATTATATTCTTATTCATATTTCTGTTTTTAATATAGACGTGTTCTGATGGTCAAGTGTGGGCCGCGTGGCAGTGTTATTATTTTAACTAGAAAATTTTATTTATTAAAAATACCATAAATATTTAGTGTAAAATAAAATAATTCGTGATACATGTTTTACTTTTATTGCATTTTATTATAAGTTGTGTTATTTTCTGTATTTTTATAAGAAACGGGTGTTACAATAATAATTTAATCTAAGTGAATGGAGTATATTTTCTGTTAAATAATAAATAAAACAAGTTGTTTGTGACTCGGACTCGTTTTTATTTGAACTCAATTGATACTATTTTAAAAACTAATCATATTTCTCCAAACCAGTTTTGACCCGGATCCGTTTTGATCCATTATCCGGCCCGACCCGAACCGTGCATTTTGTCACCTCTAAAATTTATATCTGGATATACGTGATTTTCATTCCTGGATCCGCCATTGTTGATAGGTCCACAAACTCGGTTCTAGACGGTGCGAAGAGTAGAAAGAAACATGTTGAGACATCTATACTTATGGAATCAATGATGAAGTGATGCAAGGAGTCGCTTCTTTTATAAGATCGTTGACATTAAAGTGTACATATTGTTTAAACTTGTTTACTGGTTATCTTAGTTGAACACGGAAGACTGGGCGCTTGGTTGGCAGTAAAGATTTCATATTGATGACATTGTCTTTGGGAATGGTTTTTCTGTAGTATGTTTTGATGTCTATCAAAAGCGAACGGTTTCATTACATATTATATATATATACTAAAAAGTAAAGTTGGAATGTGAGGGGATGTTACTGTAGCTAAAAGTACACCCCCTTTAGCATAAGGTACAACCCTTTAAAGCATCCAATATAAATAACGGACTTAACGATCGTTAGGTGACGGACTTAACAACCGTTAGGTATTGTTTGGCTAACTAACGGTGGTTACAAAAGGGTATTTAACGGAGTTTGTTTTGAAGTTTACATTTTTTAACTTTGCCACCAAAGTTTTGCTTTAGTTTTTTTCACATAAAGCTTTTCCCATCAAAAGTTTATTTCTTTCTTATTTTTACCACATAACTTTTACCTTTTTAAACTTTCGCCACGAAAACTTTTTTTTTATTTACATTTCCCCTTTTACTTTTCGTCACATAACTTTTGTTTTTTAAATTTCGCCACTAAAACTTTTTTTTTATTACATTTCCCCTTTTACTTTTTGCCAAATAACTTTTGTTTTTTAAACTTTCGCCACACAAACTTTGTTTTCAAGTTTAAGTTTCTTAACTTTTCTAATTTTTTCCACATAACTTTGTGTTTTTTAAGTCCTTTACCACATAACGTTTGGTTTCTAAATTTTGTTACCAAAATTTCATTTTCTTTACTTTGACCACAACTTTTGTTTCTTAACTTTTGCCACGCAAATTTCGTTTTTCGGCTTAATGTTTTTAGCTTTTGTCACTAGAGTTTTGTTTTTCTCCCGGGGTAACGTCCGGGTAAAAATACTAGTTTTTATTCATACATTCGTGTAGTATTCAAAAGAAATTTGGACTGAACCTTCTAGGATGTAAAAGCACTGATTGAAGTGGTCATATCAAGTACATAGATGGTGGTGAACTGAAGATGATACCCTGTTTTGTTCAAGTTTTCTACAGATACATAAATACAAAAACAAAACAAAAAATAATCTTAAAAATGAACCAGAAGACAATTTTCTTTCATATACGTACGGGACATGCCCACACCCGTATGAGCCCATAAAACAGATCCAATCAGCATCCCACGGTATAATGTTGCATTACATTGCCATCTCACTCTTCTCAATTCAGTACCACACATATTACAAATCAACAATATTCACCAAAAACACGGTGAGATAAAAACTTTTCATCACCAAGTCAGAACTAACTATGCCTATACATATACTAATTAGCGAAAACCCCGGGAAAGAAACCCAACAAGAAAAACCAAGATGGGGACAACGGAGAAATCAACTCTTGAAGACGGTTTCCAGTGCTTCGAAAAATAGTGGAGCCATTTCAGGGTTCGGAGTTTTGATGGCACATTTAAGTCCAGGAACACCGAGAACTGCTGTAAGCTCAATCAAGAAAGGGACAGCTTGAGGAATTTTGGCTGATAAATACAAGACATCTTGGTTGGCATTTTTACGCTTGGCAATAAAGAACATATTTGAAGCAGATAACTGTTCTAAGGTTGTATCAACATTGTTTATCACAATGCCTGGAATGTCTCTTGAAACCTCGTTGGAATCCGGCAATGACTTCCATGTCTGCAATCACAGAGACAAGACTTAGTTTTGTTTCACACATGTTTCAAAAGAAAATCAGGTACACTTTTGACCTTTTACAGTCAAATGTAATTGATGCTATAAATTTGACGTGATAGGTACAGACTCATGGAGTCATGGCCAACAATTTTCTACTTTTAGCTTACATCCAATTTAGATAATAACTATAAAAAGTAAACGGGTCACCGAATCTCGAATTATTTTACTTGGATACACAGCAGATGAACCAACTGCTCTTGTGAAATTGCAAGAAAATTGACACCAACTGCCAAAAACAACTCAATTTTGGCAAGAAAAGCATTTTGCATAATTACATTTCAGCTAGGATAGTTCCTATTAAGAAAAGCCAAGCACCATCATTCAAAAGTTAAACCATTTAATACTAAGATATTTTAATAGATGTATATAAACAAAAGTAAAACATCTAAAATTAGCCTAAAGATAAAGTGCATCTGAAGTGTGAGTTCTAGAAGACACTGTACACCTAGTGATGATATACTAGAATTCATTTAATCTCCAAAGTTAAATTTCGCCTTTATGTATTGTGCTTCTTTACAGAGTATATTTAAAAACCAAAAAAAGAAAAAAAACATATTACCTCAAGGAAGGTGGTACGTTCCATTCTTCCATCCTCCGTAAACAATACAAGCAACGAGACTCTATCATTAAGTACCACATAGGCTGTTGATTGTTCTTTACAGCAACTTGCAAAAGCGAGTTTGGGGGACCCGGTGCTATATTCTGAAACAGAACCATAGGAAGAAGGGTCCTTTCCGATGTTCCTGGTTGCACTTGGGGAACCTGATTACAGATATATGTTGTTTATCGACAAGATATAGAAAAAGTAGATAAACATATTGGAGTCGATACTCGATAATGGATACCTGGAGGGGTCCACCAGCTGCAAGACCAAATGTGTTCTTATTAAACTGAATCATAAATCCATCTAGTGGAATTTGTGTGTTGTTCTCAAACATTTGAGCACTGATTTCCAGACCTTGACCAGTTGCAGCTGGTAATAAAACTGGCAGTGGAGGCCTGCAAGGTAAGTGTTGTTGTAAGACAAAATTCCTATTGTTTGAACTCATTTAGAGGCAGCAAATTTCACCCCTTACTCATAAATCAGGCAATTTGCGTTATGTTTTTATCTCTATAGTCAAATGAGATGCTTTTCAGCTAAACAGAGAACAGGTCAACGGGTTGAAAGTCTCCGAAAGTGTATTCTTAATACATCAAACTTCCTTGAAAATTTATTCAGGAAACTAAACTATTATGTACATATATATAATATCATCTTGATAATCGTATTTCAAACGATTACTGCTTAGAAAACACTTTGAAATTTGGCCAAAAATGTGTTTCAAATCAATCCAACCTGACCAGTTTCAACCCAGGCAATAAAAAAGCCCGTTGTGACTATGTACCCAACCTACCCATTTTGCCATCTCTAAGTTCAATCATGTATTCTAACAAGCTGATTCTGATCTGCATCTGAGTGCCTAACTTACCCAGTAGGCTTTACTGGCTGGTCGACTGATACAATAGCATTATCTCCACCAGCATCACCATCAAGACCCATAAGATCAAGTAAATCTGGCACGGGAGCAGCAGGTGCAGGAGCTGATTGCTTTACTGCAGCATACTGTGAGGTGCCTGAAGTAAGTGGCGGTGATGCACCATTATCAGCAACTTGTGCAGATGATGTCTCTGAATACCCTCCCTCACTACCTTCTGGAAACTCCTCTTCTTCTGTTTTCTGTAAGGTCCTCACACGTGTTACAATTGTTTCTTAACATCGGGTTAGTCTTAATCAATTTTTTTTTTTTTTTTTTTTTTTTTTTTTTTTTTTTTTTTTTTTTTTGAAATGGAATCCTTTTGAACATAAGTCCAAGTGGCCGTTTTTTTTTTTTTTTTTTTTTTTTTTTTTTTTTTTTTTTTTTTTTTTTTTTTTTTTTTTTTTTTTTTTTTTTTTTTTTTTTTTTTTTTTTTTTTTTTTTTTTTTTTTTTTTTTTTTTTTTTTTTTTTTTTTTTTTTTTTTTTTTTTTTTTTTTTTTTTTTTTTTTTTTTTTTTTTTTTTTTTTTTTTTTTTTTTTTTTTTTTTTTTTTTTTTTTTTTTTTTTTTTTTTTTTTTTTTTTTTTTTTTTTTTTTTTTTTTTTTTTTTTTTTTTTTTTTTTTTTTTTTTTTTTTTTTTTTTTTTTTTTTTTTTTTTTTTTTTTTTTTTTTTTTTTTTTTTTTTTTTTTTTTTTTTTTTTTTTTTTTTTTTTTTTTTTTTTTTTTTTTTTTTTTTTTTTTTTTTTTTTTTTTTTTTTTTTTTTTTTTTTTTTTTTTTTTTTTTTTTTTTTTTTTTTTTTTTTTTTTTTTTTTTTTTTTTTTTTTTTTTTTTTTTTTTTTTTTTTTTTTTTTTTTTTTTTTTTTTTTTTTTTTTTTTTTTTTTTTTTTTTTTTTTTTTTTTTTTTTTTTTTTTTTTTTTTTTTTTTTTTTTTTTTTTTTTTTTTTTTTTTTTTTTTTTTTTTTTTTTTTTTTTTTTTTTTTATATAATATCATCTTGATAATCGTATTTCAAACGATTACTGCTTAGAAAACACTTTGAAATTTGGCCAAAAATGTGTTTCAAATCAATCCAACCTGACCAGTTTCAACCCAGGCAATAAAAAAGCCCGTTGTGACTATGTACCCAACCTACCCATTTTGCCATCTCTAAGTTCAATCATGTATTCTAACAAGCTGATTCTGATCTGCATCTGAGTGCCTAACTTACCCAGTAGGCTTTACTGGCTGGTCGACTGATACAATAGCATTATCTCCACCAGCATCACCATCAAGACCCATAAGATCAAGTAAATCTGGCACGGGAGCAGCAGGTGCAGGAGCTGATTGCTTTACTGCAGCGTATTGTGACTTTGTGAGGCGCCTGAAGTAAGTGGCGGTGATGCACCATTATCAGCAACTTGTGCAGATGATGTCTCTGAATACCCTCCCTCACTACCTTCAGGAAACTCCTCTTCTTCTGTTTTCTGTAAGGTCCTCACTGTGACAACTCGTAATTAATTAACATCGGGTTAGTCTTAATCTCAATTAGACAGTCATTTGACGTGGAAATTATTAGACTTTTGGACTTTTGACTTAGTCAAATTAGACGTATCTTGATGACGTAGACTATTAGCTATCTAGGCGAATGCCGAGTCTTTAAAAATAACTTTAAATGAATATTTAAAGGTTATGTCTTGTACAAAATAATTAGACTGTCTAGACTTAATATTATAAAGTTCACTTTGACGAAACTTTATTGACTTGTCTTAACTAAAATGAGACGAGGGAAAATACTTTACTTTAAATTATAACCTTTTGGTCAAACGGTATCTAATTGTAAGCATTTTATCAAATTAAGGGTACCAAAATATCTCAAATAAGGCCACGTGGGCCGGCCTCTCAGTGTGTGGGTAGAAAATAAACACCAAACACCTCCTTTTTCTTCTTTCCTTGTTCCTGGTCGACACACACCACACAAAACACTATTCAAAATCTCTCCATCTATTCTTCTTCAAATTTTGGGTCTTTGCAAAGGAAGAATTTAAGGATTTATCAAACTATAATATTGGAATATTATCATCATCTTCTTCATCAAATTTAATTCAAGAAACTTCAAGTTGTGGTAAGTAATTCTTTTAAATTGAACTTTGACTTTGAATAGATTCAATTAAGGGTTTGTTTCAGTTTTGTAAATTGAATTAGAAGCCTTTGAACTTGATATAAATTTAGGGTTTTGTTAATTAAATGGAATTTCATTAGAATTAGGTCATGGAAATTGAAAATGGTCGAAATTGTGAAATGGTAGGCGAAATGGATTGTTTCCTGGACTATTGAACATGTTTGCACAGGTTGAAATGAAAAGAAATAAATTAGAAGTGTTTTGGTTTGGCAAAAATGGTCAAAAAACTGCACCTTCTCGTGTGCAGGTCGTAGCTACACATGTGCAGATGGTGGTTTCACATGTGCAGGTCGTAGCTACACATGTGCAGATGGTGGTTTCACATGTGCAGGTCGTAGCTACACATGTGCAGATGGTAGTTTCATATGTACATGTCAAAAACGTTAAATTGAACGTTTGAACTTAGTGAATATCGAATGGTACTTTAGGTTACCTTATAATGACTATGTCATTGATATTACCAACTAAAGTGAAATGAAATAAAAGTTTAAAACACATTTTCGGTTATGGCATTCTAGGGTCTATAGCTAAGTAGTGGTACGTAGGATACTTGTCGTCGTGAGATTTGATCCTCACCATTGGTACTCATATCCTAGGTTTTGGATAGACGTGGAGACTAGACTGCTCATATTCTCGGACTACTCATACTTTTAGCTCTGTGATCGCTAAGGTGAGTTTATGGCGCCCTTTTTCCTTTTACTTTGGGCCTGAAAAGCATGTACTGTATACACGAATACTTTATAAATGATTTGTCTTTGTCTATGCCATGTGATTTGGCTACTTAAATCATTTGTCTTATGTCTTGCCATGTTGACAATTGTCTAAAAATGTGTATACATGTCTTATGAAAATTGATATATATGTCTTGACTTGCCATGTAATTGGCAGACTAAACTGTTCTTTGTGTTTGACGAACTAAAATGATCCCCCTTATGTAGTTTTACCATTATGAGATTTTAATGGTAGTCTTGTCAGCTTTCGTATCTGGCAGTCTTGGTTCTGGTCCGTACCCCATTGTTGAAGGGAAATCCTGTACGAGGCATATTGGTCTATTTGTCAGACTTCGGTCTGTACAGTCATTATATCTTTGTCGGACTTCGGTCTGTACAGTCATTATATCTTTGTCAGACTTCGGTCTGGACAGTCTTGTCTTATTTAACTACATATCATTGTGTGCTCACAATGACAACTGGTCTTTTAGTCAAACACACTGTAAACTCACCAACTATTTCGATAGTTGATCCTCTCAAATTTCATGCTTTTCAGGTAACCAACAGTAAGTCTTGGATCATCTATGGCATTATAGGGCCATTCTTTTGACATTGGACGTACAATTAGCATCAGACATTTGAGGACTCTCATGTTATTAGCTTTAATTGTATTAGGCTGTTCAATTTATTGAACTCGTATTTAGTGGGCCCAGTTCCAAATGAGGATGACTTGTATCCGTATTTTGGGGTCCACATCTGAACGATTATACTTGTAATAAACTCATATTTGGATCAATGGATGTAATCTCTATTTACCTTCTGATTAGTACGCAATTATTTGTTAACCCTGTATTTCCGCTACAACGGGGTGTGACAAAAAATTGGTATCAGAGCCAAGGTTATAGTGAATACGGAGTTATTCCTCGTGAATAACTCAATCTATAGCCATGGTCGCTTCAAATAGGAAATCTAAGTCTTTAAGGTTTAGGATGCTTATCTCGAGAGTTATACTATTTGTTAATAATTAGACGTAACCCGATCAACTACGTCCCAATTATGTGAAATAGTATAAGGCTCGAAATAAATATCCTAAATTGTGTATATACGTGTTAGTTGAATTATATTCACAACATACTGTAAATGTGGTGGGAAGGCTGCGGGTGACCCTATACATAAGCATTGAAGGTATGTTAGGAATAGAAACTCAACTCGTATGTGTATGCATAAGGTTTATATACGTGATAGTTTGGGTTATATTAACAACATATTTAAATGTGGTGGGAAAGCTGCGGGTGACCCTATATATAAGCATTTCAAATATGTTGGTAATAGAAACCCAAATCGAATGTGTATAATCTAGACAAAGATCTCTTTGAAACTCTTGTTGCGTACTGTCTCATCCATCAGACTTATATGGATGCTATGACTGTCTTTTCGGACTAGTCACGTCAGACGGAGTTAGCTCTAATGCTGTTGTACCTTGTACACCTCCGTTTCCTGTGGTAGCTAATTTCTACCCAAGTGTTCCTCACTCTGATGAAGAGGAACCATTTGACTGCCAGAGAAATTGAATGTTTACTAGATGTCGACAATGAAGAAGGTGAGCCAGTGTATGATGAAGATGAAGAAGAAGATGAAGAGTCTTATGTTGGTGCAGATGTTGGAGAAATGTTGGTTGTCAGAAGAGTGATGCATGCTGATGAAGTTACCACTGATACTGCCCAAGAGGGAGAACATTTTTCACTCCAGATGCACAGTCAAAGGAAAAGTTTGTGATCTGATCATTGATGGTGGGAGTTGTGCAAATGTTGCTTCAACTTACATGGTAGAGAAACTGGCGCTACCTACAGTTAAGCACCCTCGTCCATACAAGTTACAATGGCTCAGTGAAGGATCAGAGGTAAAAGTTAACAGACAAGTTACTATTCCTTTTTCCATTGGATCTATTTATCAAGATAAAATTGTTTGTGATGTTGTACCTATGGATGCTTGTCATATTTTATTGGGTCGACCATGGTTATTTGATAATTATGTTCTTCATGATGGTCGATTGAACTCGTATTCTTTGAGTATAAGTGGAAAGAAGGTCACACTGACTTCTTTGAAGCCTAATGAACTGATGAAAGTCAAGAAAGACCAGCCCAGTAAGCCTTTGTTTTTATCTCAATCTGAAGTCGAAGAAGAGTTATCTGAAGGCTCTCCAGTTATGATGTTACTGGTCGTAGAAAAATCTGAAGAGAAGGAGTTCACTGGTGTCCCCAGTCTCCTGAAGACTTTACTGAAGGAATTCACTGATGTTTTCCCAGAAGACCTACCTGAAGGTTTGCCGCCAGTAAGAGGAATTGAACACCAGATTGACCTGGTTCCAGGTTCAGTCCTTCCAAACAAAGCTGCTTACAGATGTTCGCCTACTGAAGCAAAAGAGTTGCAGAGGCAAGTAGATGAGTTGGTTGCCAGAGGTTATGTCAGAGCAAGCATGAGTCCTTGTTCAGTTCCAGCTCTCCTGGTTCCAAAGAAAGATGGTACAATGAGAATGTGTGTTGATAGCAGGGCCATCAACAATATAACCATTAAGTATAGATATCCCATTCCTAGATTGGATGATATGCTTGATGAGTTACATGGCTCCAGATTGTTTTCCAAGATTGATCTCAGAAGTGGCTATCACCAGATAAGGATGAAGGATGGAGATGAGTGGAAAACTGCTTCAAGATCAAGGGAGGGTTGTATGAATGGTTAGTTATGCCTTTTGGCTTATCTAATGCTCCCAGTACTTTCATGAGACTGATGAACGAAGTTCTCAGGCCACTCATTGGTCAGTTTGTTGTTGTATATTTTGATGATATTCTGGTATACTCAAAATCTGAAGCTGAACATGTTAATCATCTGAAGAGTGTATTTGAACTGTTGAGAAGACACCAGTTGTATGGCAAACTGGAGAAATGTGATTTTATGTTGGAAAGTGTGATATTCTTGGGATATGTTGTGTCTAAGAATGGAATTTCTATGGATCCCTCTAAGGTTGATGCCATCAGATCATGGCCAGTTCCAACTACAATCACTGAAGTAAGAAGTTTTCATGGACTGGCTTCTTTTTACAGAAGGTTTATCAAGAATTTCTCTACAGTTGTGGCCCCAATCATTGATTGTCTGTAGAAGGGTGTATTCGACTGGCCTAAGTCAGCCCAGTTGGCTTTTGAGTCACTGAAGGAAAAACTCAGTTCAGCTCCAGTTCTATCTTTGCCAGATTTTGATCAATTATTTGAATTACAGTGTGACGCCAGTGGAGTAGGTATTGGTGCAGTTCTGGTACAAGCAGGGCGTCCAGTTGCATATTTCAGTGAAAAGCTCAATGGCTCTAAACTGAAGTATAGCACTTATGACAAGGAGTTTTATGCAATTATTCGTGCTATCACTCACTGGTCACATTATCTGAAGCCAAAGCAGTTTGTCTTATTCTCTGATCATGAAGCCCTGAAGTTTATAAATGGTCAACACAAGCTTAATGCCAGACATGCAAAATGGGTGAAATTTTTGCAGTCTTATTCGTTTGTTTCTAAACACAAAGCTGGAGTAGCTAATGTTGTTGCTGACGCGCTTTCCAGACGATATTCACTGTTGTCTATCTGGAAGCAAGAGTGCTGGGGTTTTCATTTATAAAAGAGTTATATTCTGCAGACCCAGATTTTTCTGAAAAGTTCACTGAAGCTAATCAGAAGGGACATTTACTGTACAAGATGGTTTCTTATTTAAGAATGGCAAATTGTGCATTCCCAGAGGTTCGATTAGAGATTTACTGATTAGAGAAGCACATGGAGGAGGTCTAGCTGGTCATTTTGGAATCAACAAAACTGGAGAGATCTTGACTGAACATTTCTACTGGCCAAGTCTACTGAAGGACGTCCAGAATATTATCAGTCGCTGCCCAACTTGTCACCAGGCCAAGACGACTTTTCACAAGGGTTTGTATACTCCTCTTCCAGTCCCAAGCCAACCATGGGAGGATCTCAGCATGGATTTTATTGTTGCACTGCCAAAAACCCAGAGGGAAAAAGATTCAATTATGGTGGTGGTTGATCGATTTTCAAAAATGGCACATTTTGTTGCTTGTAATACAACAAATGATGCTTCAGCAGTGGCGAATCTGTTCTTCAAAGAAATTGTCAGATTGCATGGGATTCCCAAATCGATTGTTTCAGATAGAGATGTAAAATTCTTAAGTTATTTCTGGAAGACATTATGGAGACTGATGGGTACCAGATTGTTGTTCAGTACGTCTCACCATCCTCAGACTGATGGACAGACTGAAGTCACTAACAGAATGATTGGTATGCTGTTAAGAACACTGGTGAAGAAGACACTGAAGATTGGGATCTGAAGCTTGCTCATGCTGAGTTTGCTTTCAACAGAGCTCCTAACTATTCTACCAGTAAATCCCCATTTGAAGTTTGTTATGGTGTCAATCCACTGACTCCTATTGATTTAATTCCATTTTCGATTGAACCAAAAGCAAGCATTGAAGCTGAAACCAGAGCAAAAGAAATAAAGAAAATTCATAGAGAAGTGAAGGCCAGAATAGAGAAGGCAAATGCCAGTTACAAGGCCAGAGCAAACAAGAATAGAAAGCAGCCCAGTTTTTCACCAGGTGATCTTGTGTGGGTGCATCTTAGAAAAGAAAGGTTTCCAGCGAAGAGAAAAAGTAAACTGATGCCCAGAGCTGAAGGTCCGTTCAAGATTCTGGAGAGATATGGCGATAATGCTTACAAGGTTGAATTACCTGGAGATATGGCAGTTTCTAGCACGTTTAATGTGGGAGATCTGATGCCTTATCTGGAGGATGAGTACCTCGAAGACTTGAGGACAAGTCTCTTTTCAGAGGGGGAGAATGATGCGGAAATGTCCAGATTCACTGAACTGGAGGAACCCATTGAACTGAAGAAGTCAACTGAGCTGAAGGAAACTGAGCTGATCATGCCATCTGAACAAGCCATGTTGATTCTGCCAGCAGTGGCCCATTTCAGACAAGTCTTTTCTGAACCAGTCCAGTCACCAGTGGTAACACTTCTCCAGTGATCAACACTGATAATCCACCAGTAAAGTTCTCCAGTGAAGCGCTCCAGATGACTGCTCCAGATAGATATTCCAGTGACCACTACTGAAGGCCACCAGTGAAGCTCTCCAGATGTTGTCTCCAGTGAAGGTCCAGATGTTGTCTCCAGATGCAGTCCAGATGTATGTTCCATTGTCCAGATAATAAAGTCCCCACTGAAGTCCTTTGTCTGTGGGTCCAATAAAGAAGGAATGACAGCTGTTAAGGAAGGCGCGTGTGACAAGACGTTTCTAACGGTATTGTGGGACCACTTGCAGGGGAATATTTCTAGAAGCTTACGTGTCCATTTCTTAGTGGTCCAAATTAATTAGTGGCTTGCACATGACAACTTTTATTGTAATATTTTATTATTTCGATGATTCCTAGGAAATAGCTTGTGCTATAAATAGAGACTTATTTTCATTGTAAAAGTTAGTGGATGTTGAATGAAAATTAATAGAGCAGCCTCTATTTCTTACAAAAATCTTCTTTTACCTTTATAGATCTTAGATCTTGGTGGTTAGGAGTGACCCCTTTATCAATATTTGTGGTGACTTGTTCTTTATCAAATATTGTGGTGAGGTCTTAAATCTCTGGTTTCCTTTATCTATAATCGTGGTGGCTAGACCTTTATCGATTGTAGTGGTGGAGCGGAGTGTTTCCTTTATCCTTGATTCCGGTGGCCTGGCCTTTACGAATCTTGGTGGTGGATTCTTTATCTATCATTTTAATTTTATTGTCTTGTTTGTTGTTTGTTCATATAAAATCCAGAAAATACCAAAAATAGTCTTCCGCTGTCGTTTGTCGCGTGATTTACGCATCATGATCTACTATTCAAATAAAATGATTTAGAGGGTTTTATGAAATAAAAGTACACTATGGGTGACTTTTGCAGTTAGACACAAAAATAACCCAAAACCGACCCACTTATAAGTATATGGGTCCAAATTTCCAACTCTAGTTTCTAGCATAAGTAATGATCACTTCATAACTTCTAGTCAGGTGATGCATTCAATGTTGCAGGTTGTAACAAATTCAATTACGATATCTCATAAATTTAGATTTAGAGAGGATGGACATGAGATTTTTAAGATTTTTTTTGTAGGTTATGGGTTAAAAGCAACATGGATGTTGAGTCAGTGGCTTAAGAAAATAATATCCAGCAAAATGTGAAAACCAACCTCAGGATCTGTTGAAAGAAGACGCCAATATATGTATGCCCGATCTCGCAGATCTGGATTGTCAGTCTCCACAGTGGCATTATTCAAAACAACCTACAAAGACAAGAGTATATATTGAAACCATACATATGTAAATAGAAATATATAAGTTTGAGAGATTCATTTGGCATGTTTTTGATTAAGATATCGTACACTTAATAAGTTGACACCCTAAAGGAAACTGCCTGTTAAAGTTTTGAACTTCTGGGCATCTACCATTATCATAATCAATGGGTAAAAATTGAGGTTTATGTTTTCAAAGCAGCATGTCATGCCTCCATAAATATATCTAAAGATTACATCCTTCATTTCAAGAGGTCTTAAATACGATGGTTCTCAAATAGACAAAGTCTTCTTGTGATCTTCCTATAGATCACGTTTGCAATATAGCCACACAAGCATATAACACAAAGAATACCTGAATCATCTGTTGGGGTCCCTCGGTTGGCTTCTTAAGAAATAGTTTGACAGTTGCAGTCAACAACTGTAACTGGACTTGTGCAGGTTCTTCAGGAAAACTCTCAAAAAGCTTTCAAGAAGTTCATCAGAGCGTTATCAATTCTTTCTGCATATTCACCAATTATCCAAATCATGGATGCCTGAGAAAGAATTAAGAAAAAAGGTTATTAAAGCTCGCTAAGTTTCTATCGTTGCAGAAGACCTTTATAATCATCCACAATACCTTAGCCTCTGGTTCATCTAATGTATCCAAACTCTCGCAAAGTGTGGCGATGATAGATTCATAGCTGCAAGGAGAGATCTAATTAAGAATCATATGTTATACTCACCAATTCTATTAGCATAGTGGTAACAATTTCAATAACGTACGTGTTCGGATATCTTCTGAAAATATCCTTGATCACTATAATAGCTTCTTGAACTACATAGTTGACTTTAATTTTGATCAGCTCGAGAAGAACACTAATGCAACGTTCAGCTGCTCTCTCTAACTTGATGGCACAACGCCCAATGGCACGCACAGATAGAAAATTAGGCTGCCATATGAAAGACTTGATAATATTATTGATATGAAATTTTTCGGGTGTCTTCCGATGTTTACATAGAATGCCTTATATAGATATTACAAATCCTATTCTATATTATGGATGTCCTATCTAATAATTACAACGGACGAAAATTTCAACAAGGGAATCTACACGTTCTAATACAATCAAAAAACTTTAATAAAGTAAATAGTATCATGCCGGCCATTGGAATCTTGAATTATTGTTGTTGAACGTCATGGCTTGCATCATTTCTAAAATTAGAAATCTCTGTGAGTACTATCAATTGATACTTCAGCTATTAGAAACTTAGAACAATTGAGTATAGCCAATTTGAAATATATAAATGAATATAAAAAAAAAAAGAAAAAGAGTCTTTTTATTAATAATAATCAATCTCATCCTTCGTCTTAATCATCCGCTGTGTATTTCTCCATTGTAAGTTTTCTTAAACTATGTATATATGTATTAAACAATATATATGGTTTAATATTTATGTTTATTTTAAATTAATTATTCATATAAATTTATCTATAACCTTATTACTAGGATATGTAAATAAAAATATTAGATATTTATAAATATTTTTAAAATTTCTATGTTCTAGTGGTTTAACGGAAACCCAAAAAATCCGCCATACCCCTTTAATGGTATCAGAGCATAAAATCGGTTTTAGGATCTAAAAGACTAGGACAGGCTCATTTTTTTGTGGCATAAGGTAAGTCCACGTTATTTTTATGAGAACCCGCTTAGGTGAAGAAAATAAAATTTGGTTTTATGTAATAATATTAAAAAAGGAAGTTTGATGGATTTCTTAGATAACGTTAAATCATATTTATCTATAGTTTGTTACTTATCATTTGTTTGCATCTTTTTCCATTTTGTTTTGTTATTCATATTTTATTTTATAAAAAAGGAATATATTGTAACAACCCTCCTTTTTAAATATTGTATATGTGCTAGTTATGTTGCTTATGATCTCGCAAGCCATAGTTACATTAGAAACTAGTAGATGATGCCCCTAAATTAGCAATCTAAAGCTATTATTTAGTCCTAAATTGAATCCAAAACAATGTCATTGGACAAAAACTCTATTGTTGATCCATCAAATTATATAAATAATAATGTAAGTCTCACAAGTTGAGATAACCATCAAAAATCCTTATAAATGTCCAACAATTTAATCATTAAGTTAATTAAAATATATATGGGCACGAAAATGAAATTTCTATCTCAAAACATATTTATAAATTTATAAGAATATGAAAATGCTTGAAATAATAATAAGTGTATGTATATGTCTAATATAAATACCAAATGTACATAAAATGAATTAAGTGGCAAAATTAAGACACAAAAATATATAAACATATATATATTAATATACGGCATATATAGATATACATATAAAGATACATCTTGTTAGAAAATCAATTTAATCTACCACTTAAACACATTAACAACTTAAACAAATAATACGCATTATCATATACATTCTTTATAAAAAAAAGAGAGAATAAAGCCCCTTCATTACCCCTCCCAACCGGCCCCAAACCCCAACACACACACTTACACATTTCAAAACTTACACTCTTCCAATCCTTCTTGTAACTCACAACACACACACAAACACACTCATACAACTCCTTTCTCTCTCAAACACCCTTTCACCTCTCCCTTTCTCTTCTTCTTTACGGCTCAAAGGGAGCAAGAAAACAAGGCACAAACTTGATATAAACAATAATAATAATAAGGGTTTATATAGGATTAAACAAGGGTTGATTCAAGATACATATAAGGGTCATTTTAAGCTTGGAAAAAGGGTTGTTTGAGGCTTGGGAGGCCACGAATTTTCTGCCATTTTTCTTCATAAAAATCGTGTTCTTCAAGGGTATAACACTTCATCTCTTTACTAGATCTATATTGTTCTTGTTTATATTCAAAGGTTTTATCAAAAGTTTATGTTTTCTTCTTGTTTTCTTGGTAATACACACTTGATGAGGTCAAAGTTGATAGGATCTTTCTCCTCATGCATATGCATGTCGAAATCTATGAGAAAGATCCAAGGATTCAACAAGTTTAAGACCCAAAAGTGTTGTTATAGATTAGTAGCTTTTAAAGTGATTTTTCCTTTGAAAGATTGATATGTTTTTGTATATTTTGAAGAATATGTTTCTGAGATTTTTCATTAAAAAGATGTTTTTATTTTGTTGGATGTTAGATATCTAAGAGTTTGTATTAAAAAGTGTTGATTCGAATGCATGCATGCTAGATTTAAGAAAGTTGGATCTTTCGTTGGATTATGAGATGGATATGGACTTGTTATAAGTAAAAATCATGTTAATATTGATGTTAATGTTCTGGAAAAATTTATGAAATAACAAAGAGACAAAGCTTGGACCAAAACTAATGAAAATAAGCTAGAAATCGCAAACCGAAATCATGTAAAAATGCATTTTTAGCACACACTTGCACCATAATCAAAGGACAAGAAAAATATATTAAACTTACTGGAAATAAGTTGTTTCAAAAGTGTAAAACTCAAGTCATTTGGTTCATGACAATAATAAGCTCAAAAATCATCTTTTCGGGTCAAATAAGCACTAACCGAAAGCACTAAATTGCACATATCACACCACCACCACTATCACGACTTTGAACACCAAAATATGATGAACTTTCTGGAAATAATGAAACAAGAATGAAAACCCCTTTTGAAGCACTTTAATTGCGTAAGAAATGAGGCTAAAATCACTATTTCGGTAAACGATTTTTAAGCTTAAAGTCCTCAAAATAAGCAAGACACAAGAGAGGTTGAATTGATATGAATTTTTATTGATAAAAGTTGCCTAAAAGGCCTGGGATTTTTGGCTAAAATGTTTAGTGGTGATTTCTAAGAATTTCCATGAATTATTGAATTTAAATGGTAATTAAAAGACATATAAATCAAATAAATAAATTATGTAAATCAAGAATGTGGTTAAATCATCATAACCAATGGTAAAAATAACTCAAACCTACTAGAGAAAAATAATTAAAAGCTAACAAACAAGTGTTACATGATTTAAAGGTAAATAATTATGTAAAAATCACTAATTAATCACTATTATTAAATTAATGGAAAAATACACAAATAAATATATAAAACATAAAATTCTAAGTTAAAAAGCATAAAAGTCAGTATATAACTCAATTATAATTATTCATAATTTATAAAGACAAATATGGAACTTAAAAGTATTTTTAAGGAATTATTTGATTAATAAATCAATAAAATGAATAAATAATTAATTAAATAATATTAAATTAAATAAAAACTTATAAATCAGAAAATATTCACAAAAATGAATATTATTAAGTAACTAATGGCAAGTATCAAGAATGAGTAAAACCCACAATGGAAACCATGACAATCAAAGTCAAGATACCGAAATTCCAACAATGCTAAATTACGTATAGCGAGAAAATGACTTTCTCCACCAAATATCTTCCAACCAAACTTTATGAACAATATAACACACTTTAACTCCATAAACTAATAACAACCAAAGGAGGGCAAGTCTACTAGTATACATCTCATGATCTAGCTCACTAGTTCATGTCACGCGAACTTACGTCGTGAATATATACGTTATGGTTTAGGCTTGCTTGAGGCGCACTAAATCTAGGCGAAGGACTCGCGTTTGATCATCCCATTTCACTCTCAAATCAAGTGAGTCATAGCCCCCTTTCAAACTATTTTATGTGTTTTACTTACGGGGTGAAAAGCATGATTAATTAAATTGACTTTCTTTTATGAAAATGCTACATTGAATGAACGATGATTATGATATGGGAATTATATTGTATGTTTAACGTGTGATATATTATATGATGAGCTTGAGTACTGTCAAACTGTTTCACCTCGGTACACTACTATTAACTCTTCGAGAGGCCTGTAGTTTGAGAGTTGCGCAACTAGGACTTGTCCCCTCACCCAACGAGTAACGGTGGGATGTTTGGTTGCCTTTGTGACGACCTTCATTCCCAGTCCGACCACGCGGTGCTCTAGCTACTATATCAGTGGTCATGCCACGCCCCCTTCTATTATTGGTCGTCTCCATGGCACGACCCCTTTATTATTATTATTGCACATGATTGACGGCATGTGTTCCTTATTATCTTGGACATAACCGGTTTTAGTAGTGGCTCAAGCACAAACTCATCAATTATGCCTTTGGCCAAGTGTTATTGATATCATTTATGGTTGGTTATTAATGTTTGAACATACGGTTTGGGCATGGAGACTATGATGAAATTCTTGGAAATCTTATGACATATTTCTTCTTAAATCTTATCGAATGAATACTTGTTTGTAGTATAAACCTATGAACTCACTCAACTCTCGTAGTTGACACTTTTTCTTCATGCTTTTCAGGTATAGAGCAATAGGTACTAAGCTTGACCGCCCCTATGGAAGCTTATTTGTAATGTGCTTGGACTTATGTAATGCAAACATTTGGTCTTTTGTTTATGAACTTGGTTATGTAATGATCGTGAAACGTCAACTTGAACTTGTAATCCTTTGAGATTTGAACGTCATTTGAAACTTTATGTTAATGATTTCTACTTAATCTTTTTGTACCATGTCGTTCTGTGGCATCTCGTGTTTCCGCCCTAGTCGGGGTGTTACTATATGACTATTCTATGAAAAGGGACTAAGAAATAAGGGAAAAAGACTAAGAGATAGGAGTTTAATAATCATTGATTCAAAGACATCAATTTCAACTTTCAAAAAACTAGAATTCTTAAATCTAGAATACAACGAAAAGTTTAATAACAATACTATATCTTTAGACAATTACAAAGTTAGTTGTAGATTTAATAATAAATATAAGCATAGTTTACATACAGAAAATATCCATTTAAACGGATTAACAGATTTAATAATAAATTTAGGATTTAATTTAGAAAAAGAATCTACCAATACACATAATATATTAGAAAGATTATCTAAATATATATATAAAAGGACAGAAATTTCAAATAAAATAATAGAAAATTTAACATATATTAAAGAACAGAATAATCTGATTATAAAAGAGTTAAAAGATATTAGAAAAAATATTCCTAATAAACAAGAAATACAACAGTTAAGTTATTTATTAGAAAATAATAAACCAACAGTTACAATAAATAAAATAGAAAAACAAGTTGCAAATCAAGCAGAATTATTAGAAACAGTTAAAAAGATAGTTGAAGGATAAAGCTGGATTTAATAGAATATAAAAAAGCCTTAGAAGACGCTAACAAATATAAACCAATAGAAAATACAGAAGAAATTACAGGTTTTACAAAATATTCGGGAACAGGTAAAAGCGATAAAGTATATCCAAGTTTGTTTAATTTTATAATTAGTTTATTATTACAGATCATTGAAAAGATAAATAAATTACTTAATAAGAATAATCAAATTATTGAGAAATTAGATAAAATATTAGAAAAGAAAGTAGAATCTAATAAAGTACAAGACAGTGATATAGATAAAATCACAGAAGCTTTAAATAACTTGAAAATTAATGATATTAAAACAGAGAAAAAACAACAACCTTATAAACATTGGATACCATGAAAATGAGTAATAGTTCGTTTTTAGGGATAAGTCGTACAATACAAGAAGCAAGAGCATCTACTAGTAGTTTACATGATACTATTTCATCAGATTCATTTTTAAACAGAATAATTAGAAGAGGATCTAGTTCAAATAGTACACAAAATACTATACAGCTAGAAGAAGAGATTGATTTAAATAGAAATATTAGTTTATATAATCAACATCAATTAGAAATCTTAAATCCCAGAATTTTATATCAAACAGGAAGATTTAATGTTAATACAATATTAATAAGAAGTAGTAGAGAAGAAAGTTTAAGAGTAGTTGATAGAACAGTTATAATAGATTTATTTTCTCCAGATACTATACAAAGAATAAAGCAGTCGGGAAAACATTTTTCACATATAGGACTAGTAGTTATAGGAGTTAAAGCCTTAGGTAGAAAAAATTTAGGAACAAAATTACTAGCATTATTACTAGATAAAAGTTGGAAAACAGAATTAAAAAAGGCAATAATTTCAGGTATGGAAGTAGACCTTAGTCAAAACACAGCTTTATTTTATTGTGCACCAGATATTTTAAAAGATATAAAAGATTTACAAAATATAAAAATAGCATTACAGACTAAAGGATATGAAAATTATGATGGAAATAATCTTGTAATCAGCATAGGAGTATTAGGTAGAGCAAGTAATAGATCAGGTATGAAATATAGAGTAAATATAGAAGGAATAGTAAACGCTATAGCCTCAAAATCAATACAGATGATAAACCCAATAAAAATAGACCCTGAAGAATTAGCAGGATTAGAATGGCAATTAGATGAATTAAAAGAACAAGAAAATGAAGTTTTAGTCCCTAAACAAAGCGTCATATATGAAGGATTAGATGGAACACAAAGTCTTAGATTTGTTAATTTCACAAAAGAAACACCTAAAGATGAAAATGACACTGAAATGGAATATAGCTATATGAATGTAGAATATGATACAGAAGAAGATGACACATTAGAAATAGGATTTAGTAAATTTGAAGAAGAAGAATATGATTACAGTTTATTAGAATACTTAGAAGAAGAAACAACGGTTTTTAAAACAGAAGAAACTAATAAAACAATAGATCAAATAATAAATAGAAAGTTTACAGAACATGATATACAAGAACAAGTAGATGATATGCTAATGGAATGCATGACAGAACTAGGAACAACATATGAAGAAAGTTATAATAAACTTCAAGAATATTTTAATTTACCTCTAGTTACAGATATCTCACAAGGTAAAATAATGATATCAAATTTTTATAAACAAGAACAAACTTTTGTCAATATGGATACCCAAATAATAGGACAAAAGAGACCCAAAGTAGAATGGACTGCACCAGGCCCATCTTACACAATACATGAAAATATGGGAAGGGAACCTTGGACAGAACCTTCTATAACATATACAGGAGAATCAAATACAGTAGGAAGAGGTAATAGATTACCAATAGGAAATATATATAGTGGCAGTATGTTATTAATAGAAAAACAAAAACCACAATTATGGGCAGATGAAGTATTAGCATGGGAACAAACAGTAGTTAGAATGTGGAAACTAATAAAAAAGATGGAATGGATATGTTTGCTTATCTAGAAACAACCTTAGGCCCAACAGCATTAGGAATATGGCAAAGTAAAAAAGCCCAAAGCCAAGATGAGATAAATAATTTAAAATCTATAGGAGATAACCCATTTAACTTCACATCTCAAATTAGAACACTCATATTAGGAGTAGACCCAGCAAAAAATAATACTTTATTACAAGATTCAGCTATTAGAAACTTAGAACAATTGAGTATAGCCAATATGAAATATATAAATGAATATACACAAGATTTTATTAGATTATTAGCACAAACAGGACAAGCAGTAGATGACAACTTATGTGATAAATATTTTATAAAGTTACCAGGAGATTTAGGAAAAGCTATACATGAATCATGGAAACAAACATATGGTGATTCAAAGAATTTAGGATTAGGACCTAGAATTACACACACATTTCAAATATTAGAAGAAAAATGTAAAGAACTAGTACTACAAGAACAAATAAAAAAGAATGCTTATGCATTTTGTAAAACAGCTATTTACACTCCACAGGCTTATGGACATAACGATAAAAAGAAAAAACTAAGAAAAAGCACTACATACAGAAAAGAGTATAAACCATATTATAAGAACAAATATGTTAAAAAACCTCAGACAAGAAAATGTAGATGTTTTATATGTGGAAATGAAAATCATTTAGCTAACAGGTGCCCTGATAAAAATAAAAATACAGAAAAAAGTAATTTAGTAGAACAAATAGGAGAATATAATATAGAATTAGTAGAAGCAGGAGACTCAGATAACGAATCAGTCTATAGTATATACAGTGAAAATGAAGAAAATAATACAATAGCAAAAGTTACATATACATATGTTAATACAGAACAAAAAGATTGTATACATAAATGGATAAGTAAAAGAGGTAGTAATCATATAAAATGCTATATTGTGAGTCCCAAATATAGATGATTAAAACCCGACTGGCAAGTAGTTCTAACTGGAAGTTGACCAGTTCAGAATACGATCCAGATATGGATGAACAATACGATAAAGGTACTGAAAGTAAATGCAAGATACAATAAGGGCTGAAACTATATAGATAATATGTATAGATCAAGTATGTAGCATTGAGACACGATGTATTTTCAATGTATTTGATTTATTGATATATAAACAAATACAAGGTTGTTGCGGAACAAAGATAAACACTCAAGTGTAAATATCTAAACCACCTAGAAATACAAGTGATCTAATAACTTGGAAATACTCGTAAGGATTACTTAGAGTATATCTCACAAGTTGCAATGCAAAGGTTTCAAGCTGTTTGCAAGTTGTGAGAAGACTTATATTTATAGACCTAAGTCCATGATGACGTGGACCAGATCGTACAAATATGGTTGGGAGCATTTAAGGAATTAAAGCTAATTCCTTACATGCGTACTTTTAAGGTTTAAGTATATAAGTCAATTGATGTGACTTATCATACCTTATTCCCAACCTTTACTTTACCTTGTACTTTTATTAATAGTTAAATCTATTAACTGGTAAAGAAATGTAAAGTAAAAAGTCTTCCTCGTAATCAGTGTAAAAGTGTGTAAGTACTTTTACACTGAGATGCTTCAGTCTTCGATCAGGTAGAATCAGCTTCTGAGCTCCACATCTGAGCTGATTCTCTTTCTTCAGACTTCAGTCTTTGACTTCATTCTGAACGGTATTCTGATACGTTGATCTGAACTGAAGTGAAGCTTCAGTGAACTAATTCTGAGCGACCTCAGAATTCTATACAAGTATTCTTCACTGAGCTTCAGTTATTTCTGAACAAATTATACTTGGTCGATTTTCGATCCTAACAAATTCCCCCTATTTGTTCTGAAATAGTGCATGCATCTCAGACTTCTATCTATACATGTTTGTAAGTCTGAAATGCAGTTTTTGTTTAAGTTGTAAAAATTTTCTAAGTACATCTTATAGATCATTGATGTCTCAGAATTTTACTTGTGGTTTTTCTAACTTAAACCTATCATCTACTTATAAGCTACAAAATGTAACATATATATACAAACTGAAGTGTTTGTTACATTTGTAAATATTTCAAGTATAAATCTGAAAAAGGAACTACTTCTTGGCAGGCCTTGAACCAGAAGGTGCTTCAGTAGGTTTCCTCTTCAGTGGAGAGTGATCCTTCTTTCCAAACAATCTGCCTTCAATCTCTACTTTGGCTTGCATCTTTTGTTGTATTCTTGATAACCATGCACCAATCAAAGCAGATTTTGGCTTCCCCCTCAGAATCTGGATCATCTCCCTATGCTCAGAAATCCCAAACTCGTGCACTGAAACCTGATGGTATTCTTCAGCTGCCCTTCCTCTCTTTTAACAACCAAGTCAAAAAGCTTCAATCCATCAGCTTTTGTTACTTCCATATCAACTATTTTGGCTGGATGAGATCGATGCTTCAGATAATGCTCATATTGATCCTTCTCATGCTTTCTTTGGATCTCACATCATCAGACATTGGCTTGAAGGTAGAAAGATCAGCATCACGAATATTCTTTCTTGATGATCTTGGTCCAGTCACTTTGGGCTTTATGGGCGGCCTTGATAATTCTTTTTCAACCTTCAGAACTCCAGCCAGAATTTCTTTCTTTTTAATTGCCATCTCCTTTTCTCTATTTTTCACCAAGTCCTCAATGGACATTCTGAATGTGAGATGGTCTAGCTTTTGTTCTAAGGGAGAATAATTCACCCCATACTCATACTCCAGCATATCAACAACAGCTTTCTGCACTCTTGGATCATTTTTAATTTTCAGATACCTTCCAAGAGAGAGACCAAGAGCTGCAGCATCAACATGATCAAGGGTCCCGATCTTCAGATGTTGTTCCCTTTCTCTTTCCTTATTTTCCCTCCACATAATGAATTGATTAGAAACTTGCTTCTGCAAAGCCTCTAATTTCTTGCTATTAGCATTAGGATCATGAAGTGGATAACCGTGCTCATCAACATTTTCACCAACACCACTGGAACCCTTATCTTTCTTTGTTGGTTCAGAAGCTTGCACTTCAGATCACTGAACCTGTTCCCCCTGTACTGAAGCACTACCAGATTGTACTTCAGTTTGCTTCTTGGTTGCCTCTATTAATTCTTGAGTGCTGGAGAGCAAACCAGTAGGCACATTTCCCCCTTTGGGGACCTCAGAAGGCATCTTGGCATATAAATCAATAGCAGTCTGGATGGCCTTCAGAGGTTCCCAACTCTGCTGCAGAAGGCAATCAGAAATGCCTTTTGTGAGTCCCTTAATTAACGAGATGGTTAACCAATAGAAAGTGTAAAATACAACAAGTCTAATAAACACTAGATATGGACTAGTATTACTTGTAAATAAAGATGCAAGATATATAAACAAAGTAATACAAGACTTAAAGCAATAAACAAATAAAGTGGATCATTATGTATGTTTCATGGGTATTTCATTTATTGATGTTTAAATAAAATACAAGGTTGTTGCGGAATCAAGATAACACGATTAAGTGAGTATCCTAACAACCTATGATTACAATGATCTATATTTGTCAAATAGCTCTTTAGGATCGAGATACTTAAAGTTGTGAAGAATCCCTGTTTAAGATCGAGAGTATTTTAGACAAATTCACTTATATGCAAACGTAATGCTTAAAAGTAATTTAGTTCAAGGAATGACTTAGTATTTATAGACAACAAATTCACCAGTGAATTTGTGCCGTACAAATATGGTTGTATACATTTAATGATCCGACAAGAACATTAAATGCATTAGATAAGAATAAGGATAAAGTCACATCAAGTGCAAGTGTATCCTTATTACCCAACCACCTTAACACACGTATACTTTTGTTTAAAGAACAAGTGGATTGTTCTTTGGAAAGTGTGTTAAAGGCAAAAGTCAATCCTCGATATTAGTGTTCAGACTTGCAGGATCTAGAACACTAACAATCCTCCAGTGTGCAGATCTGGTAAGACTTTCCAGTGGACTCCGCCATTTGTAAGTCTTCTTTCTTCAGACTTCAGTCTTTGACTTCAGTCAGAATGTCTTCAGTAGAGTAGATCTGGACTGGGGTGAAGTCTTCAGTGAGCTAATCTGGAGAATGCTCCAGATTACCTGTACAAATAAATGCTCACTAGTCTTCAGTTATTTCTGGACAAATCTTCAGAGGGACTCCAGATTCCAAGTCTGGAGTAGGTCCAGTAGAATATGTTTCTGGTCAGATCTTCAGTGAGGCTCCAGTAGTCGGGTCTGGAGCGAGACCAGCAAAACATTTTC
>CM067174.1:26288366-26309919 GCA_034093135.1 Erigeron breviscapus
GATTTGATTCCCATAGAAATAGGAAGTTTTGATGTGATAATAGGAATGGATTGGTTGTCGAAAATGCGTGCCGAGATACTTTGCCATGAAAGGATCATTAAGATTCCTTTAGATAACGGCGAGGTGCTAATAGTTCAAGGCCATAAGGCGGGAGTCCCACCTAAGTTGGTGTCGTCCATGAAAGTGAGGAAGTATTTACGCAAGGAATACCACACATACTTGGCACAAGTGGTGGATAAGCGAGTGAAAGATAAGGATCCTCTCAAAGTAGCAGTGGTTAGAGATTTCCTAGATGTGTTTCCGGACGAACTACCTGGACTTCCCCCAGCGAGACAAGTAGAGTTTACTATCGATTTAGTTCCCGGGGCAGCCCCCGTGGCTAAGGCACCATATAGACTAGCGCCCTCCGAAATGCGAGAACTCTCGGAGCAATTGCAAGAATTGCTTGATAAAGGTTTAATCCAACCTAGTTCTTCACCCTGGGGTGCGCCAATTCTCTTTGTCAAGAAGAAGGATGGATCTTTGAGAATGTGCATCGACTATAGAGAGTTGAATAAATTGACGATCAAGAATAGATACCCGCTGCCGCGAATAGACGATTTGTTCGACCAACTGCAAGGAGCGTCGCACTTCTCGAAAATCGACCTTAGGTCCGGCTATCATCAGTTGAGGGTACGAGAAGAAGATGTACCTAAAACGGCTTTTAGAACTCGCTATGGGCACTATGAGTTTCTAGTGATGCCATTTGGTCTCACAAATGCGCCAGCCGTTTTCATGGACCTAATGAATAGGATCTGCAGGCCATACTTGGATAAGTTCGTCATAGTGTTTATCGATGACATTTTGATATACTCTAGAAGCAAGGAGGAGCACGAGAAGCACCTGAGGATAATCTTGCAGCTACTTAGGGACGAGAAGCTATATGCTAAGTTTTCTAAGTGTGAGTTTTGGCTGTCAAGTCCAATGTTGTGGGTAAGGGGGGGATAGTTGGTGGGTGGGGGGAGGTAGGGAATGTAGGGGGGGTGGGGGATGAGTGGAATGCGGGGGGGCATAGTTCTGGGGTAGGGGGAACGGTAGGGGGGTATTAGTGAGGATAGTTAGAGGAAAGTTGTGGGTTGTGGGTGAGGGGAAGGGAGGGTGGAGGTGTAGGGGAGGTGGGGGTTGGTCAGGGGGGGAGGTGGTGTGGGTGGATGGGGGGTGGTGGGGGGTGGCTAATGGGGTGCGGTGGAAATGGCGGAAGGGGATGGGGATGGGGGTTCGTCTAGGTTTGTTGATTGGATTGGGGTGGAGAGTGAGGATAATCTTGCAGCTACTTAGGGACGAGAAGCTATATGCTAAGTTTTCTAAGTGCGAATTTTGGCTCCGTCAAGTCCAATTTCTGGGGCACGTTGTGAACGAAGAAGGGATTCATGTAGATCCGTCTAAGATAGAGGCAATCAAGAAATGGGAGACACCCAAGACACCAACAGAAGTGCGTAGCTTCCTAGGTTTGGCGGGTTATTATAGGAGGTTCATTCAGGGATTTCTAAGATTGCGGTACCTTTAACCCAATTAACCCAAAAGGCAAGAAAGTTCGAATGGGGTGAAGAACAAGAGCAAGCGTTTCAAACGCTTAAGGACATGTTGTGTGAAGCACCAATACTAGCGTTGCCGGATGGAATGGAAGGATTTGTAGTATATTGTGATGTCGAATAAAGGACTAGGGTGCGTACTAATGCAAAGAGACAAAGTTATTGCGTACGCATCTAGGCAATTGAAGCCACATGAGAAGAATTATTCAACACACGATTTGGAGCTGGGAGCCGTAGTGTTTGCCTTGAAGATATGGCGACATTATCTTTACGGAACCAAGTGCACCATATTTACTGATCACAAGAGCTTACAACACATCTTCGATCAGAAGATGTTAAACATGAGGCAAAGAAGGTGGATGGAGCTACTTAACGATTACGAGTGCGAAATTAAGTACCACCCAGGAAAGGCAAATGTTGTTGCTGACGCCCTTAGTAGGAAGGTGAGCACTAGGGTGTCGAAGACTAGAATTTATCACCTACAGGTGAAAATGTCTCTAAGGGACAGATTCTTAGAAGATCAAGCAAAAGCTTTTGAAGGGAAGAACATTGAAGAGGAGGCATTGAGTGGAGTAGAAACAAGGTTCGATAGGGATGATGAAGGCATCTTGTATTTCAAGGGAAGAGCTTGGGTCCCAAATATCAACGGACTGAGAGAGGTGTTAATGAATGAAGCTCACAATTCAAAATACTCGATTCATCCAGGAGCAGATAAGATGTACCAGGGTCTAAAAAGGGACTTTTGGTAGCCTGGGATGAAAGGTGATGTAGCTCTATATGTGAGCCGATGCATGACTTGTGCGATGGTCAAAGCTGAGCACCAAAGCCAGCTGGACTTTTAAAGCAGCCGGAAATACCCGAGTGGAAGTGGGAGCAAATAGCAATGGACCTAGTAACGAAATTGCCTCGGACGAAGAAAGGTCATGATGCTATATGGGTGATTGTTGATCGTCTTACGAAATCAGCCCATTTCATCCCCATCAAAGAAGATTGGAACACTGAGCGTTTAGCACGTTTGTACGTTGAAAAGATTGTGACATTGCATGGTGTACCTCTGTCCATAATATCCGATAGGGATGGTAGGTTTACCTCACGTTTCTGGGGTCTTGTGCAAGAAGCAATGGGCACTACATTATCATTAAGCACGGCTTACTACCCACAGACGGATGGGCAAAGTGAGCGTACAATACAAACATTGGAGGATATGCTAAGAGCTTGCGCATTAGAATTTAGTGGAAGTTGGGATGAACACTTGCCATACGCAGAATTTACTTACAACAATAGTTATCACTCTAGCATACAGTGTGCGCCGTTTGAGGCTCTATACGGGCGTAAATGTAGATCACCCATGTGTTGGATAGAGGCGGGCGAGAGAAGCCTAGCTACCATTGATTTTGTCCAAGAGACAACGGACAAAGTGGCGATCATTAAAGAAAAGCTTAAAGCCGCGAGAGATCGGCAAAAGAGTTATGCGGATAAAAGGAGGAAGCCCCTAGAATTTGAGGGTGGCGACAAAGTACTATTAAAGGTGTCGCCATGGAAGGGAACCGTAAGGTTCGGCAAAAGAGGAAAGCTGAGCCCCCGATACATCGGGCCATTTGAAATTGTTGCTAGAATAGGCCCCGTAGCCTATAAGTTGAAATTATCCCAAGAATTGGGAGATGTTCATGACACATTCCATGTGTCAAACTTGAAGAAATGTGTGGCGGATGACTCGAAAGTGGTCCCACTTGAAGAACTACGTGTGGAGGATAAGCTCCAATTTCGTGAGGAGCCAATAGAAGTTCTCGATCGCGATGAGAAATGCCTAAAGAGGAGCAAGATCCCTATTGTTAAAGTTAGATGGGATAAAGTGAATTATAAAGTACCATTGAACAAAATTTTATTGATGATCAATCAAATTAGCTAAATAATAATGTAAGTCTCACAAGTTGAGATAACCATCAAAAATCCTTACGAAGGTCCAACAATTTAATCATTTAACTAATTAAAGTAAATTTGGTCACGAAAATAAAATTTGCCCAATTCAAAACATGTTATAAGTTCTTATGCGCATAAAAGCGTTTAAATCATAATAAGTGTATATATATGCATATATGCTTAAATTAAATACAAGATTACCACCAATGAGCCTTGTAACAAATTAAAACACCAAAGGTATGTACATATACATACATACATACGGCACACACACTTATGTTTTGGACCTCACTAGCTAACATATTAGTGCAAACTAATACAAATAACCTTACAAAAATACATATTCTTACACCTAACACTTACATACATATTACACAACAAAATTTTATAAAAAAAAGATGTGAAAGACCCCCCATATGCCCTAGAAGGGCCGGCCCCCATCACCCCCTCACATACCCATTTCAAACTTCATACACTTCAATTTCTTCCTTGGAACTCACCACTTTTCTCACAACTCTTCCCTCTTCTCACATACTCTCTTATTCTCTCAAGACAAACTCTCTTCTCCCTCCTTTCTTCTTGATACCCACGGCCAAAAAGAGAGAAAGAAAAGGCAAACATCAATCCATATAAACATACAATAATAATAAGGGTTTAAGCTAGATTGTTAAGGGTTAATACAAGCAAGGTTCAAGGGTTGTTCTAGGCTTAGATTCAAGGGATTATAGAGGTTTGAAGGCCACGAAAATCTGCCCAAATTCTTCATCCAAAACCAAGTTCAAGAGGGTATAATCTTCATCCTTTTTACTAGATCTAATCTTGTTTTGTTTATATTCAAAAGGTTTTATCAAAAACTCATACTTTCTTCTTGTTTTCTTTGTAATATACACTTAATGAGGGCAAAGTTGATAGGATCTTTCTTTCCATGCTCATGCATTTCGAATCTAATAAGAAAGATCCAAGGATTCAACAAGTTTAAGACCCAAAAGTGTGGTTATAGATTAGTAGCTTTTAAAGTGACTTTCTTGTTGATAGATCTATATGTTTTTGTATATTTTTGAAGAGTATATTCTGAGATTTTTCATATAAAAGATGTTTTTATATTGTTGAAAGTTAGATCTATAAAAGTTGATAGTAAAAGTGTTGATTTGAATGCATATATGCTAGATTTAAGAAAGTTGGATCTTTTGTTGGATTATGAGATGGATATGGACTTGTTATAAGTGAAAAATATGTTAATATTAGTGTTAATATTCTGGAAAAATTGATAAAATATCAAGGATATAAAGCTTGAATCAAAACATGTTAAAATAAGCTAGAAATCACAACCGAAAACACGCAAAAATGCATTTTGAGCACACACATGCACCATAATCTTATGACCAAGAAAATATGATAAACCTACTGAAAATGTTGAAATAAAAGCACAAAACTCAGATCTATTGGTTCATGACAACAACAAGCTCAAAAATCACCTTTTCGGGTCAAATAATCACTAACCGAAAGCACTAAATTGCACATATCATACCACCACCACTCTCACGATTTTGGACACCAAAATATGATGAACTTTCTGGAAATAATGAAACAAGAATGAAAATCCATTTTGAAGCACTTTAATTGCTCAAGAAATGAGGCTAAAATCACTATTTCGGTAAACGATTTTTAATCATAAAACCCTCAAAATAAGCAAGACACAAGAGAGGTTGAATGGATATGATTTTGTATGAATAAAAGTTGCCTAAAAAGGGCTGAGATTTTAGACCAAAATGTTTAGTGATGATTTCTAAGAATTTCCATGAATTATTGAATTTAAATAGTAATTAAAAGACATAAAAATCCATAAATAAATTATGTAAATCAAGAATGAAGTTAAATCATCTTAACCATGGATAAAAGTAACTAAAACCTACTGGAGAAAAATAGCTAAAAGGCAAGAGATATGTGTTACATAATTTAAAGATAAATAATTAAGTAAAAACAATTAATTAAATATTATTATTAAAATAAATGGAAAATACACAAATAAAAGTATAAATCATGAAATTATAAATTAAGGAGCATATATATCAGAAGATAATTCAAATGAAATTATCCATAATTTACAAAGACAATTATGACACTTAAAAGTATTTTTAAGGAATTATTTAATTAATAAATCAATAAAATGAATAAATAATTAATTAAATAATATTAAATAATAAAATATAATTACAAATCAGAAAATATACATAAATATTAATATTATAAGACCACTAATGTCAAATATTATTACTAAGCAAAGTATACAATGGAAATCATATAAATCAAAGCCAAACTACCGAAATTCCAATAAACGTACAAAAACGTATAATGAGAAAACGACTTCTACCACCAAATCCCTTATACCCAAACAATGAGAACATCATAATGCACTTAAATTCCATAATCTAATGACAACCAAATATGGGCAAGTCTACTAGTATACATCTCATGATCTAGCTCACTAGTTCATGTCACGCGAACTTACGCCGCGAATATATACGTTATGGTTTAGGCTTGCTTGAGGCGCAACAAATCTAAGAGAAGGAATCACGTTTGATCAGCCCCTATTCACTCTCTAATCAAGTGAGTCATAGCCCCCTTTCAAACTCTTTTATATGTTTTACTTGCGGGGTGAAAAGCATGATTAATTAAAATGACTCTCTCTCTTATGAAATGATTCTCTGAAATAATGATAATGATATGGGAATTATATTGTATGTTCAACGTGTTATATGTTATATGATGAGCTTGAGTACTGTCAAACGGTGGTCCCCTGTACACTACTATTAACTCTTTTGAGGCCTGTAGTTAGAGGGTTGCGCAACTAGGACTTGTCCCCTCATCCACTATTATAGGTAACGGTGGGATGTTTGGTCTGCCTTGGTGGCCACCTTCATCGCCAGTCTGGCCTCGCGGTGCTCTACTACTATATATATTTATGGGCGTCTCCATGGCACGACCCTTGGTTATCTTTATGCACGTGATTGACAGCATGTGCTTATCATTATCTTATCATTTGGGACATTATATCTGATTATTGGACATAACCGGTCTTAGTAGTGGCTCAAGAACAATCTCATCAAATTATGTCATGGTAGTCTTACCATTGACCCAGAGGTATTGATATTATATTATGGATGGCAATTATTGTTTGAACATACGGTTTGGGTATGGACAGTATGATGGAATTCTTGGAAATTTTATGACATATTCTTTCTTGAATTGGATTAAATACATGTGTGTTGTTAGCATAATCCTATGAACTCACTCAACTCTCGTAGTTGACACTTTTTCTTCATGCTTTTCAGGTCTAGGGCAGTAAGTTAGCTTTTGGACCGCTCCTTGGACGATGTGTTTATTTGTTGCATGTTGGACTAGTAACGCAAACATTTGATCTTTTGATTATGAATTTGGTTATGTAATGTTTATTAAACGTCCACTTGAACTTGTTACCTTTGAATTCGAATGGCTTTTGAAACTTTATGTTGATGTTTGTTACTTAAATCTTTTGTACCATGTCGTTCTGTGGCATCTCGTGTTTCCGCTATAGTCGGGGTGTTACAGAACTGGCATTTCAAGCCCAGGTTCTGGTAACTGAACAATTGATTCAAGAAAAACAAGATCTTGAAGTCACTTTAGAGAAAGAAAAACTGGTGATTAAATCATGGCTAGAAACCAGAAAGCCATATGATGCTGGAGTAAATCAATTTCCTGCTCAAAAACGTGCATATTTAGATGGAAATACTCATGTAGCATCATTAATACCAGTAATCGATCGATTACCAGAGGGGTTCAGGCCCACCACTGTTTATGATGAGCCTATAACTCCCAAGGCCAATATTTTCCCAGTTCAATCCCTAGAGGTTAAGACTGGAGCATTCCAGATGACTGCTCCAGTTAAAGAGGTTTATCGGAATAAACCTTTGCCTCAGACTAATCCCCTACCTAAGCCTAGAACTGGAAAGGCTAAGGTATCATCTGATGAAAATATTTTGTCCAGGTTAGAGAGCCAGATTCAAATACTCACTCGTCAATTTCAAAGTTTTAATGCAAGATTAAACTTTATTGAGGGTACTTCATCTGGCCCTAGACAAAATACAAAACCTTTTGCAAAGATAGATAAATCTATTTCTCCAGTTGAGAAAAAGAAAAAGGTTTCAAAACTATCAACCCTAGTGGTCTTTTCAACTAAGACCACTGTTGAAGAAAGTGAACTAAACCAGATTGCCCCAGGGACCTATAAGGGAGGGTCCATTGAACCCATCAGTCGATGGGTTCCCAAATCTAACTGATAATATCTGGTGGATGTGCAGGGCGATCGAAAGAAATATATCTGGTATCTTGACAATGCAGCTGGCAGGACGATGACCGGATGTAAGACCCTGCTGGAGGAGTTCACCATTTCTGATGGACCCTCCATTACTTTTGGAAATGATGGTTGTGGAAAGACTGAGGGATACGTGTTCTGAACAATGGACAAGTCAAGTTCAGACGTGTTGCATTTGTGAATGGTTTGAAATATAACCTGATCAGTGTAAGCCAACTGTGTGATGATGGCTATCAAGTTTTATTCAATATTGCTCAGGTATCGTATTCAACAAGGACTGGAAGGTAGTGTTGATTGCTCCCAGAAAAGGGAATGTGTACGTGATGGATATGGAAAGCTCTCCTTCAGAGCAGTATTTCTATACTCAAGCTGATGAAGACACAAACTGGTTATGGCACAAAAGGTTATCCCATTTAAATTTCAAGAATATTAATAAGTTTTCCAGAAAACAACTTGCAGATGGGATACCTTCAGTTTCCTTCAAAAAGGAAAGGCCATGTCCAGGATGTGAGATGGGTAAGCAGAAACATACCAGTTTCAAGACCAGACAGAATTTCAGCATATCTGAACCTCTTCATATGGACCTCTTTGGTCCAGTGAATGTTCAGACTCGTGCTGGTAAAAGATACACCCTGGTAATAGTAGATGAATTTTCCAGATATTGTTGGGTTATCTTTCTCAGGTATAAAAGTGAAGCTGCTGCTGAAATCATCAGTCTTATCAAGCAAATTGAGCTCAAGTACAGTCGAAAGGTGTGTCAGTTAAGAAGTGACAATGGAACAGAATTCCAGAATGCAACTCTGGAGTCATTCTGTACTGACACTGGCATCTCCCAGAATTTCTCATCAGCCCGCTCTCCAGAACAGAATGGAGTTGTGGAAAGGAAGAATCGAACGCTGATAGAAGCTGCCAGGAGTATGCTTGCTGAATCTGGTCTGTCTACCAGTTTATGGGCTGAAGCAATTGCTACTGCTTGCCACACCCAGAACCGGTCAGTGTATGTGAAGCGACACAAAAAGACAGCCTACGAAGTCTTAAGAAATAGAAAACCAAATATTGGTTATTTTCACGTTTTTGGATGTCCAGTTTACATCCTGAACGACTCCAGTCAGTTAGGCAAATTTGATGCCAAAGCTAATGAAGGGTATTTCTTAGGCTATTCAGCCATTCGCAAGGCCTTCAGAGTCTACAACAAGAGACTGGAGAAGGTCCATGAGTCAATTCATGTCACATTTGATGAATCAAATGATGCAATCAACAAGAAGCCAGCCCTTGACACTCCCCCAGTAACTCCAATTGTCTTCTGTGAATCTGATCCTATCAACTACAATAAAGAAGATTCAGAAGACACAGTTTCCAGTCATCCTGATCCGGAACCTGTTCAGAAAAAGAAACGCTCCAGTGGTACTCCATTCTATCCTTCTATTATTTTCAAACTACTCTCTGAAATTAATATTGGATCAGATGTTCGTACTGCTCCCCCAGTATCAGTGTCAGTTGAGCATATACCAGAAATGTCTTCCTATGAAGAATTCCAAACTGAACCAGTACTTCAAGAAATACCTTCAAATGAGGAATTTCACGATGCAAATTATGATTTAAATGAATCAGATGAAGATACTGAAGTAGTCTGGGAAGATCCTCCTCCTGAAGCAACTCCAGAGGAGACTCAACTGAATTCTTGCACTGATATTGTTGTCAGTAACAATCCTGGTCAGTACTCCAGATGGACAAAAGCTCATCCTATTGATCAGATCATAGGTAACTCCAGTAGAGGAGTTCAGACCAGTAGAGCCTCCAGTAATCAATGCTTATATGTTAGTTTTCTATCATTGATGGAACCAAAGAAGATTGACGAGGCTTTGGAAGATCCAAGCTGGGTGACTGCTATGCAAGAGAGTTTCACCAGTTTGAAAGGAACAAGGTCTGGTATCTGGTTCCTTTCCCATTTGGAAAGAAAGAACCAATTGGAACAAGATGGGTCTTCAGGAACAAGGTAGATGAAGATGGCCACGTAATCAGAAACAAGGCCAGACTGGTAGCACAAGGCTACTGCCAGTCAGATGTCGATTTTGATGAATCATTTGCTCCAGTGGATGTAAAGAGTGCTTTCTTGAATGGAAAGCTTGAAGAAGAAGTTTATGTCAGACAACCACCAGGTTTCGTTGATGAAAAGCATCCACATTGGGTATATCGTCTGGACAAAGCGCTTTATGGCCTCAGACAAGCCCCACGTGCCTGGTATGACACTCTGACTAAATATTTATTGAAAAATGGTTTCAAAAGAGGTGCAATTGACAATACCTTATTTATTCTTCATGAAAAAGGTAATCTGTTAATGGTACAAATTTATGTTGATGATATTATTTTTGGGTCTACTGATGAAAACATGTGCAAGAAATTTTCGAAAATAATGTCAACTGAATATGAAATGAGTTTGATGGGTGAATTAACATATTTTCTTGGACTCCAGATTAAACAAAACAAAGATGGCATTTTTATTAATCAGGAAAAATATGTTAGAGATCTTTTAAAGAAATTTGATATGAACTCTTCACCATCTAAACCCATTCCAATTTCTGCACCACTGACACTGGACTCAGATCCAGATGGTAAACCAGTGAACACCACTGTCTACAGAGGCATGGTTGGTTCACTGATGTATTTAACTGCCAGTAGACCAGATATTATGTTTTCAACATGTCTATGTGCCAGATATCAGTCTAATCCAAAGGAATCTCATATGCTTGCTGTAAAGCGCATACTGAAGTACCTTAAGGGTGTCCCCAGTTTGGGTCTTTGGTATCCCAAAGGCTCAGGCATTGATCTAATGGGTTATTCAGATTCAGATCATGCAGGTTGTAAGATAGACAGAAATCCACTACTGGTGGATGTCATTTCCTTGGTGGCAAACTGGTCAGCTAGACCAGTAAAAAGCAAACTTCAGTTTCATTGTCCACTGCTGAAGCTGAATACGTATCTGCAGTCAGTTGCTGTGCTCAGATACTCTGGATGAAGAACCAGTTGCTTGATTACGGTATTAAGTATTCAAAGATCCCAATCTTTTGTGATAATACCAGTGCCATCGCTATCTCGAACAATCCAGTCATGCATTCCAAGACAAAGCACATTGATCTCAGGTATCACTTCATTCGTGATCATATTATGAAAAACAACATTGAACTTCATTTTATTCCCACTGACAAACAACTCGCTGACATTTTTACTAAACCTCTGGATGTCAAAACTTTTGAATATCTTGTTGGTGAGTTGGGAATGTTAAACCCTTAAATCTGGAACCTTGGTATTGAACGCCATTGTGTACTACTGAGGATCTTTGATTTAAAGATTTATAAATTTATGACTGCTCAGATATTGAACGCCGTTGTGTACTATCTTTGCATTAATAAATTTCTGGATCAACATTCCAGGGGGAAAGACTTGAAAGATATTTTTTGCTCTTAAAAATGTTTTAAGTTCAAGGGGAATTTATTAATTTATTTTCTCACTGGACAAAATTCTTCAGAAAATATTACTGGTACTTTGTAAATATGTCCCTCTCACTGGTAATTGGACAGGTTGAAGTGCGTGTTTGAGGTGACTTTTGTCTCCTTGTAAATGTGTCCCTCTCATTTGTCTGTATTAGTTGACGTGCATGTTTGAGGTCACCAGTCTCTTTCAAATGGTTTTCACTGGTACTTTACTGGAGTGTCCAGTCAACCTCCAGATGCACTGAAATGAGTCATAATATTTTTTTAAATACTTGGTCATTGTGCGTGCCACGTAAGCAAACTTTTTAAAGATATTTATCTTGATATTTATTATCTACGTGGCATGTAAATTTTTCAAAGAAATGATGGTATTTTTACCTTGGGAAGACAAAAAGTGCAACTTGATACTGTTTGTGGGCTGTAAACCGTTACACATTTATGTGTGATGTGATGTAATTAATGCGGATCTCAGAACCCCGATCAAAATTATATTTGATAATTTCAAATAAACCGTTTGAGTTCCACATTCTCTCTCCTATATATACCCACTTTCACTTTCAATTGCATTTACTTCGAACATATTTACTCCCAAATCTTTCAAATTCCTTCATTTATTTCTTTATTCAATTTCCAATCATAATCATCTCTCATATTTACTCCATTTCCAATCAATTCTTCATCAAATCTTCATCAAAACCCTAAATATTCAATTTCATCTATTCATCATAAAATGGCACCAAGACAATCCAAATCGCCTAAAAATCTGCTCGCCGCTGAATATGCTCCGACTGAAAATGTTGAAAGGGCACCTCATATCACATTAGAGGCAAAAGCTATAAGAATAAACATGAATAACTGGATGGCCAGACTTTCACTTTCCAGTACTTAACATATTTACTCCATTTCCAATCAATTCTTCATCAAATCTTCATCAAAACCCTAAATATTCAATTTCATCTATTCATCATAAAATGGCACCAAGACAATCCAAATCGCCTAAAAATCTGCTCGCCGCTGAATATGCTCCGACTGAAAATGTTGAAAGGGCACCTCATATCACATTAGAGGCAAAAGCTATAAGAATAAACATGAATAACTGGATGGCCAGACTTTCACTTTCCAGTGTTCATAATGCCCAATCCGTTATTGGGAGATTAAATACATTTTTTTCTCTCATGTCCATTATATGGTGCTTTGACCTTAAATCCAGGGAGGATGTACCATGACTATCTTTGTGAATTCTGGTACACTGCACAATATGATGATGCAACTTCATCAATTACTTATTCTCTGAAGCAAGGTACCAGATCCTTGGGTTTCACTGTTAGTTTACTCAGGTCTGTTCTACAGTTGAATTATTTTGAACAAAATGAGTTGCCCATTGAATTTCCCTCTGGTATCAATACAAGGGAAGTGTGCAGACTGATGGGGCACACAGATATTGTGGATGAGCATGGCCAGCTATCCAGGAAGGGAACAGTCTACATGAGCAAACTGACAGACTCATGGAGATTCTTCTTCACGCATATTGTTGAATGTTTGGGAGGCAGTTCTGGAGGGTTGGACCAGATAAATCAAACTCATCTCCAGATTGCCTACTGCCTCTGGTTTGGACTCAGAGTGGATTTCGCTCAGATCCTATTTGATGATCTGGTAGAGCGTCTTAAGGTGAATGGTAGAAAAGCTTTTGTTCCATATATACGCTTTCTTTCACTGATGTTTAAAAGAGCTCTTGGAGACCAGTACGATTTTGAAACTACTCACTTTTCTGTGAGTGAGTATATGAGGGATCTGACCAACCTAAGATCTCCACTGAATGAGGTAGATATTCCTCAGTCCATGCTCTCTTTTCAAAGGGAAGAAGTAGAAGTGGCTCTAGGTAGAGGTCAAGTTGGTGAAGGACCCTCTGGTGACCAAGATGTTCAGATTATAGAAGCTGTACAACCCATCAGACAAGTGGCTCCTGAAGGTCAACAACCAAATGTTGAGCCTTCTAGACGACCAAGATCAAATAGGCGTCTGATGAGAGCTGGAGTTCAGGTGAATCCAGAAAGACATCCTGGTGATGTAATGAACATTGATGGGTCTCCTATTTTTGAAGAGGAGAATGTTGAAAATATACAAGTTATTGAGCAGACAGAAATGTTGTACAGACTGTCGTGCAAGAAGAAAATGTGGCTCAGATTGTTGAGCATGTTGTTGAGCAGGACCCTCTGGTGAACAAGATGTTCAGATTATAGAAGCTGTACAACCCATCAGACAAGTGGCTCCTGAAGGTCAACAACCAAATGTTGAGCCTTCTAGACGACCAAGATCAAATAGGCGTCTGATGAGAGCTGGAGTTCAGGTGAATCCAGAAAGACATCCTGGTGATGTAATGAACATTGATGGGTCTCCTATTTTTGAAGAGGAGAATGTTGAAAATATACAAGTTATTGAGCAGACAGAAATGTTGTACAGACTGTCGTGCAAGAAGAAAATGTGGCTCAGATTGTTGAGCATGTTGTTGAGCAGGTAGAACAAATTGTTCAGGCTGATGAACAAGTATCTGGTGAGCAAGAGGCTCGAATCGATTTGAATGTTGAAGCAAGTGAACAGGCTGGTGAACTGGTTGGTGCTCAGGCTGGTGATACAACTGTTGGTGAAATGTTTTGGGATGAGGCTGATTCTCCCATGTTAGAAGATCAGAATTTTGATGTCAATATGAACTTTCTGGGTGAGGATGTTGTACAAGTTGAAAGTCTACCAGAAATGCCACCACCTCCACTAGAAACAAATATGCCGCCACCAGAATCAGAAATGCCACCACCCCCACCAGACTCAAACATGCCACCACCACCACCACCTTCAATTCCAGAAAATACTCAATACTTCACTCCTCCAACCATTCAAACTTCACAATCTCAACCTCCACCACTTGAAACTCCAGTCAACGTATCTGAACAACGTGTGCTGGACCTAACAGTTGTTACTGATGAAATTGCAACTGAAGAGGTCTGGGCACAAGTACCCTTAATGAACAGAATGACTTCAAATCTTGAACCTCCCAGTGGTCTCTCCACTTCGTCTTCAGCCGAGGTCCAAGACCTTTTAAGTAAGGTGGCGGACCTGGAGAGATCACTCCAGTCATCATCCCAGGTTGTTTCCGATTTTAAATCTTTATTATCGAACAATCTAGCATCTGAAATGAATATATTTGCTGGGAATGAAAAGCTTGTTTTTGAGAAGCTGGATGAGCTGGTACTGGCCACTAATAACAACATTGAAAACATCAAAGTGGCAGTCCAGGGATTGGAGACAGGGCTGGTGAATGCTGTTCAGACTGCAGTGAAAGGTGAACTTGTTCAACCACTGACAGGTCTGAAGGATGAGGTTCAGAAGTTGGTTACTAGGGTTAGTTCATTGGAAAGCATGCCCACACTTGATCAGGCTGCTGTTGTTAGCACGATTAGTGATGAAGGGGGGGGGGGGGGGGGGGGGGGGGGGGGGGGGGGGGGGGGGGGGGGGGGGGGGGGGGGGGGGGGGGGGGGGGGGTGTACAAGAAGTTCAGACTTAGTATGTTGAAAGAAATATCTGAAGAAATTTCTGAGTCTGTTCTTCGAACTATTCAAGATGGGCTGTTACCCCAAGTGGAGAAGTTGATAGAAAAAGAATTGCCAAAGCACTTGCCTCAAGAAGTTGAAAATGTTAAAAAGGAAGTGCAGGCACTCAGAAAGAATGTGAATGATACAACTCCAGTAACTGGAAGAACTTTTGGTGCACTGGACAGACACATGCTAGAACAATTATGGAATGATCTCAAGTCCAGAACTGGTGATCATTCCAAGGGGGAAAAGTCGTCTGGTGTCCAAGAAGGGTTGATTAGAAAGAAGAAGGAAGTTGTTGCCAGTGCTGTTGAAAGGGCCTTTGCTACTGAAAGCATTGTGCAACAAAAACAAGTGACTGGTACTGATGCCAGTGCACGATTAGCACAGAGAGCATTTGGCACTGAAGCCACTATGCTGACTGAAGAAGCTGTTGGTACTGAAGCCAGTGAGCCCCAGTTTGAATCTTTCCCAGATATTCCAACTACTCTGAAGTCTGTTAAAGGAAAAGAACAAATGGTATCTGGTGAAGAAGTGCAAACTGTTGAAGAATCATCAGAGTTTCCTACTGCTGATGATGAAACCTCTAAGAAACTTGAACAAGAATGCATAATGATAGAGATCTTTAAGAGAAATCAAAAAGATGAACTGCTGGCCCATCATAGGGAGATGGCAACTATGGGGACTCTGGATTCTTATAATGCTGGCAGGTTGGGCATAAACATTGATGTGTACAAAAAGATGAAGGAAGACCCCAGAGTTCATCAATGTCTGAATGCATTGAATGATGTTCATGTACGCTCCTTTTACGCTGAAGAAGAACATATTTATGATTCAATAATTTATGGTGTTAGTGTACCAGAACTTATCAGGCAGAGGAAGGAGGAACTGGTGAACCTCCAGAAGAAGATAAGGAAAAATGCTGGTGCTCTGGAGTTAGAGTACAGAAAGAAATTGACTGGCTTACCTAAGCTTACTGCCAAACAGCTCAAAGCAATTAAAGATGCAGATGTGAGCACATTCATTCCCCTGGACACTTCTCTGAAAATCAATCGTCAACAACTCCAGTCTGCTGTAGAACAACAGAGAATGTCAAAGGAAACTGAAGCAATGATCCAGACAGCCAAATGGAAAGACAAGTATAATGAAATGTTGAATTTCAGGGCTGATGCTAGAAGGATCACTGGTGCAGAGATTAGGCTTGCTGATAATCATGAAGGTATGTCAAAGTTTGAAATAAAGTTAACCAGGGAAGGTAACTTTACTGATGAAAGAAAGAGTACTTCAGTCCAGGCGTTTGGATGGACTGAACTGAAGGAGATTGCCTTAATGTTCAGGGGGAAGACAGATTTGTCGACTGATGTTAAAGCATTTCTGAAGAGGGTTGAGAAGGTATGGAGAAGAAAGCAACAGATGGAAGTTGCAATAGGCATGAAATCACCAGAATCAGTACCATCTTCTCCATCACCAAAGAGAAAGGCTTCTGAAGATGCTCCAGGACAGACATCGAAGAGAAGGGCCTGACTCTTATATCATTTACTTATTGTAATTTATCGTTTGATAAAAATTGTAACTATTTATCAGTTGATGTATGTAATATTAGTTGCAGTTTTTAATTCATAAAAGTAAATGATCAGATTTAGTCTAAGTTAGTATTAAAAGATGAAACTGGAACACTGATGATCCTATAAAGTGTTTTCCAGTAACTTAGATTTTTTAGACTAAGTCAAAACTTGTGTTTTTTCAAGCATACAAAGTTGTATAGATTTAAGCTTGAAAACACTTGCATTATTTCTAAACAAATAGGGGGAATTTGTTAGGTCCAGATTTACTGGACTCGCTCCAGACTCGACTACTGGAGCCTTACTGAAGATCTGTCCAGAAATGGTATATTACTGGACCTACTCAAGACTTGGAATCTGGAGTCCCTCTGAAGATTTGTTCAGAAATAATGGAAGACCAGTGAGCAAACACTTGTATAGGAAATCTGGAGTATTCTCCAGATTAGCTCACTGGACTTCACCCCAGTCCAGATCTACTCTACTGAAGACGTTCACTAAAGTCAAAGACTGAAGTCAGAATAAAGAAGACTGACAAATGGCGGAGTCCACTGGAAGTCTTACCAGATCTGTACACTGGAGGATTGTCAGTGTTCTAGACCTTACAAGTCTGAACATTGATATCGAGGAATTGACTTTTGCCTTTACACACTTTCCAAAGAACATTCCACTTGTTCTTTACCAAAGTTTATACGTGTGTAAAGGTGGTTGGTTAAAAGAATAAAGTCATATTGATGTGACTTTATCTTGTACCTTAACCAATGCATTTAATGTTCTTGTCGGTTCATTAAATGCATGCAACCATATTTGTACGGCACAAAATTCACTGGTGATTTTTGTTGCCTATAAATACAAAGTCATTTCTTTGTAAAAGTTACTTTAAAGCATACATTTAGCATTAGAGTGAATTTGTCTAAATACTCTCGATCTTAAACAGGGATACTTCACAACTTTAAGTATCTCGATCCAAAAGAGTTATTTGACAAATATAGATCATTTGTAATTCATAGGTTGTTAGGATACATACTTATTTGTATTATCTTGATTCCGCACAACCTTGTATTTTATTTAACATCATAAATAAAATACACCTTGAAAATACATTATGTTCCACTTTACTTGTTTATTGCTTTAAGTCGTGTATTACTTTATTTATATACTTGCATTTATATTTAAGTAATACTAGTCCATTCTAGTGATTATTAGACTTGTTGTATTATACACTTCTGGGTTAACCATCGTATTTGGGACCTCACACTTGCTTATTCTTAACTCTAGAAATATGATATTTCATATTTTCTTGTCTTGTCTAATACATGAATTCATACAATTCTATAATTTATGACTTGCATGGTACTGTCATCCGTCTTGCAAAGCTACTTTCCGATATACCTTATAGGGAAACCTCTAAGTGACATTTTTATTCATGTCTTAGACTTATGGCTCCCAAGACGCGAGGTGAGGTCCAGAAGAGGGCTGCACCAAAGAGAGCTACTCAATCAACTCCTCAAATTCCTAAAACTGAACAGGAAGAACCTGTGATCCAGACGGGACCAGAAGCTGCTGCTGTTAATGTGAACACTGGTCTTGGATCTACCCCAAATGTTGGAAGAGAAAACGATATGACTGCATTTATTACACAACAACTAATGGCCGCCATGCCCAAATTAGTTGCACAGATCGCAGCGAGCATAAATGCTAATAAAAATCATCATGTCTCTGGTAGTGGATTTAGAAATGGTGGAAATGGCAAGAGGTTTAAAGCCGCCAGAAACTTTGCAGTGGTCCCTAAGGGTAACAAGAGGTATACTGGCGCAGGCACAAGATGTAACAAGTGTGGCCTCCATCACTTGGGAAATTGTCCTACTTGCCACCATTGCAAAAGAATGGGACATCAGGTAAAGTTCTGTAAGGAGAAGATACCAAATCAATGCTATGAATGTGGAAGCAAGAACCACATGCGACCGGCGTGTCCACGACTTAATCAAGCCCCGAACAACAATGTTATAGTTCCGGTAAGGAACAATGCGGGGATAATCAAGCTGGAAATCAGGGAAGGAATCAAGGAGGTCAAAGAAGGGGCCGAGTAATTGCTTTGGATGCTGCTGACGCACGACGTAATCCAACGTTATGATAGGTACATTCGTACTCAATAATCATCATGTTTTTGTGTTATTCGACTCTGGTGCTGATAAGAGCTTTATATCCTTAGAATTCAAGTCTCGATTTAATATAGTAGCTATCCCCATGAAAGAAACTTATTTTGTCGAATATGCAAACGGTCAAAAGTATATTGCTAGAGACCATTTAGTAGATTGCAATTTGACATTGTCTGGTAAAACCTTTAGGATAGATCTGATTCCCATAGAACTAGGAAGTTTCGATGTGATAGTTGGTACGGACTGGTTGTCTAGAGTTCGCGCTGATATTGGTTGTTACGAGAAAGTTGTGAGAATACCTCTACCAAATGACGAAACATTGATAGTACAAGGAGACAAGTCAGGGAAGGAATTGATTTTGGTGTCGGCGATAAAAGCGAATAGATATTTACAAAAAGAATACCCTGCTTTCTTGGCATTAGCGGTTGAAAGGAAACCAGAGGGTAAAGGCATTCAAGATATTCCAGTAGTTAAAGATTTTCCGGAGGTGTTTCCTGAAGAGTTGACGGGACTTCCACCTCACAGACCAGTTGAGTTTAGAATAGACTTAATCCCTGGAGCTGCACCCGTGGCCAAGGCACCCTATCGCCTTGCGCCGTCAGAAATGCAAGAATTGTCCGAACAACTTCAAGAGTTGTTAGCTAAAGGACTGATTCGTCCAAGTTCATCACCGTGGGGAGCTCCAATCCTATTTGTCAAGAAGAAAGACGGCTCTATGCGCATGTGTATTGACTATAGAGAATTGAACAAGTTGACTGTCAAGAACAGGTACCCTTTACCTCGTATTGACGATTTGTTTGACCAACTGGAAGGTGCATCACATTTTTCCAAGATTGATCTCAGATCTGGGTATCATCAACTCAGAGTCAGAGAGACGGACATTCCTAAAACAGCCTTCAGAACTCGTTATGGACATTATGAGTTTTTGGTTATGCCATTTGGCTTAACCAATGCACCTGCTGTGTTCATGGACTTAATGAATAGAGTATGTCGACCATATCTAGACAAGTTTGTCATCGTGTTCATTGATGACATACTGATTTACTCAAGAACTAAAGACGAACATGAAGGTCATCTGAGAACCATTCTACAACTACTCAAGGATCAAGAATTGTACGCAAAGTTCTCAAAATGTGAATTCTGGATTAGGGAAGTACACTTCTTGGGTCATGTAGATCCATCTAAGGTCGAGGCAATAAAGAAGTGGGAAGCCCCTAAGACTCCGACAGAAATTCGTCAGTTTCTTGGACTGACTGGCTATTACAGGAGATTCATTGAAAATTTCTCTAAGGTTGCTCAACCTTTGACTTTATTAACTCAGAAGACTAAGGAGTTTATTTGGCAGGATGCCCAAGAAAAGGCATTTCAGACGTTAAAGGACAGACTATGTAATGCTCCTATTCTAGCATTACCAAATGGCATTGAAAATTTTGTGGTATACTGTGACGCCTCACATCAAGGCATGGGATGTGTACTTATGCAGGAAGGTAAGGTCATTGCTTACACTTCTAGACAGCTCAAAATCCACGAAAAGAATTATACAACCCACGATCTAGAACTCGGAGCGGTTGTCTTTGCATTAAAAATTTGGAGGCATTATTTGTATGGTACCAAGTGTACTGTATTCACGGATCACAAAAGTCTTCAGCATATCTTCGATCAGAAAATGCTAAATATGAGACAACGTCGATGGGTAGAATTACTCAGTGACTACGACTGTGAACTCAAATATCATCCCGGTAAAGCAAATGTTGTTGCTGACGTGCTAAGTCGAAAAGATAGAATTTCCCTATCTGTCATAAAAAGAGCAAGTTCTTATCTTGGCTCATCATTAAGGGATAGAGTTCTGGACGATCAAAATGATGCCCTACAGCCAGGGCGTATCGAGAAAGAAGCATTGTGGAATGCGAACGGTTATTTGAATTGGATGGCGATGGGATTCGACATGTCAAGGGCAGAGTGTGGATTCCCAAGTACAATGGGCTTAGAGAACTCTTAATGAACGAGAGTCATCGATCTAAGTATTCAATCCATCCTGGTGCTGACAAAATGTACCATGGACTAAAGGACTTTTATTGGTGGCCTGGTATGAAAAGAGATATCGCCACTTATGTCTCAAAGTGTCTAAATTGTTCAATGGTCAAGGCAGAGCACCAAAAGCCTTCTGGGCTGCTCCAACAACCCCAAATTCCAGACTGGAAATGGGAACAGATTACTATGGACTTTATTACTAAACTGCCTCGAACCCTGAAAGGATATGACACCATCTGGGTCATTGTTGATCGATTGACGTGCTCATTTCATTCCACTTTGGGAGAACTGGAAGATAAGGAAATTATCTCAAATATACATTGAAAAGATTGTATCTCTTCATGGCGTTCCTTTGTCTATTATCTCTGACCGTGACGGTCGTTTCACTTCACAATCATGGAGATATTTTCAAGACGCCTTAGGCACTCAATTGCATTTGAGTACAGCTTACCATCCACGGACGGACGGACAAAGTGAACGTACCATCCAGACTTTAGAAGACATGCTTCGTGCATGTGTCATTGACTTCAAAGGTAGTTGGGATACCTTTTTGCCGTTAGCTGAATTTTCATATAATAACAGCTACCACACTAGCATCAAATGTGCTCCTTATGAGGCTTTGTGTGGACGGAAATGTAGATCTCCGGTCTGTTGGCTTGATGCTGGCGAACGTCGTTTGTACAAATATGGACTAGTTCAGAAGACTACTGATCAAATTGTTGAAATTAGGGCACGGCTGAAGGCGGCTCAGGATCGCCAAAAGAGATATGCCGACCGTAGAAGGAAACCACTTGAGTTTCAAGTGGGAGACAAAGTCATGTTGAAAGTGTCACCTTGGAAAGGCACTGCACGTTTTGGCGTGCGAGGAAAACTTAGTCCTCGTTATA
>CM067174.1:26310919-26331699 GCA_034093135.1 Erigeron breviscapus
CAATTGTATGGACCTTTCGTACAATTTACAAATATGATTGCGTTACATCTTAAAGATAAAATTGTGGTAAATATCCCTAAGATTCGCAAAGCTTTTGCAATTGGAAAACCTGGTTTTCTAAAAAGCAAAATCAAAGGTTCGAAGGCTCAGCCTCCGAAACCAGAAAATATTAGTACTATTACTAATAAAATCGTCCTTCTTGAGGAGGGGGAAGATATACCAGGATTTGTGGGTCCATTTTTAAAGAACTAAAAATGGAACAAGGTGCGGAATAAGTATCACAGATCTTTTTGTGAAACCCAGGGTTCATGAAGTCCTGCTAAAAGACTTGTGATTGTAGGACAAGAAGTTCTTGTTCTAATCTTTTTAGGTAAACACGAAGACCATTAAGTCTTAGAGTATGTACCTTTGTTTGAGAATGATTTGCTCCTTGCAAGGTCATTTCTTCAATTATTTGGTTTGTATTCTTGATCTGGTAGATCTTAGAATGTATTTCTTGTTTTAACAAGATTTGATAGTTACTCATATTCTTAAAAGAATTTTGAGTATAGATTTAAATGATTCGTTAGAATCTTTTGATCGAATATTTGAAAAATTCAAATATGTTTAATGTAGAGAGCAGTGTGTTTTTGATAATACCCAACCCAGTATTAAGACCCAAAATGAATGTTTTTAGTTATTTTCTATTCTTATTTATACCTTTCTTTTTTCCGGTGGCAATCTCCAAGTTGCGTCCCTTGTTTTCCCTTCTCGCCAACACGTTCAAACGGTACTTTTCCCTGACGGCCCCCTGCCTTGGCGGTACTTCTTCCCTACACTTGTGCTATTCAGGCAAGGTACTAACCTCCTGGACAATAATGGATGCAGATTCCGGAATGATAAAAGATATAAAATCAAGAATAAGAAAATAACGAACTAAAACTTTTATATCATTATGGCCACTGGGTGGCTTATCAAACACTCTACTCTCTAAGGAGAGTTACTCACACATATTGAGACTATTCTCTTTCTAGAATTTGTTTTTCTTACTCTAGAATTCGATGTCCCCTACCTAGAAATGTAACCTCCCTTTTATAGATCAAGGAAGGGATCTGATAGTGGGTTGTGACGTAAGTACATACGTCACAAGACAATTATTAAAGCTACATTATTACAAACATAGCGTCGTGCGTGGATAAAGAGCTGGTCCCAAAAATAAAGTGAGAATCTTCTTTATTCACGCGTTTGTTGAGTGGAGGGCCCTTCTAGTGCTGGAAAGCAATTATGGCAGACAATACCATGTGGGATGAGGGTCCTGCAGATATCTTCAGCGTGGAAGCCTAAGATATTCTTGTCCTTTAGCGTATTTTGGAAGGCTACAATTTTATTCGTATGATCTTCCGAAATACTTTTGTTGTATCTACTAAAAAGTAGAGTATTTGTATCCGTATAATTGACGAATACCTTACTTTCTTGATGAAAGCTAAAAACCTTTGAGATAAGGTTTTTAAATCTCATGGCTGCAAGTTCGTAAAGATTTACTGGGCTTTCATCCTTAATGGGCTGAGAGTCGTGATACTTTATGGACTTGCTGAGACCAATTTCGATTAGATGATAGGGTCTTTTGAGAAGCCTACCATCCTTGTTCCATGAAGGAATAGTGCTATGGATTTTTAAGAAGATCATAGCATTGGGTTTGCTACTGCATTTCTTCCTAAAATCCTTAATGCTTTTGACAATATTCTTTGGGAAGTATGCCAGTTCTTGAAGATTTTCTGATGGATAGATCAGATTGACCAGTCCATAAGAATAGGCTTCGTGGACGAATTGAGCATTAGCCTTTGCAGTGAAATTGAAAATGCTTATCTCCTTTTTGTCAGTGGTGAAAAAGAAGTCTTCTAAGATTGATTTCTTTTCTGCCATTCTAGCCATGTCTTTCATGTAAATGAAATTAGCTTGAGAGAACTCTTCAGGATCAGAATTTTCTTGGAGAGTTTCTTCCTTTTTAGTTGGTTTTGGAGGAAGTTTTCCAATTACCACCTTTTTGTCTTTCTTTTGCTTTTTAGTGACTGTCTGAGCAAAAGAAGGTTTCAGAGCATCTGCAGTAGTAATAAGCTGCAAAAGCTCCACATTGTTATCAGCGGCATAGAAATCTGCTGCTTTTCTGGCGTCAAACAAAGAATTAAATCTTTTGTGATGAGCATTTGGTATGCCATTGACCGCTTGCTTTGCAAGATTCCAATCGTCATAAATTCCTGCATTGTTAGTGTTGTAAACAACATAATAATGCTTTTTCGAGGTTGGAATCCTCATCTCTTGTAAAAGAGTTTTTGGGAGATTGATTCCCTTGAGTTCGCTAGAACCTTGGTTTGGTCTAAGGTTGATATCCTTAGATGATGAAGATGAACCTTCATCAGTGATTTTTGGTAAATCACCAACCATCAACGGATTTGGTTTGTCTTTACCAGTTTCCGTTTGAACTGGACTAGTTAAACTTTTATCATTGCTGATCGCCAGTTTAATGGGCTCAGTAGCAGAACTACTTTCTTCAACTTTAGCCGTGGTTGACTCACGTTGTTCAGAAACTTTTGCAAGTTCCAGTTTTGCTCTAATAAGGTCGAGCTCAAGCTGTAAGGCTTGTTGCTTGAGTGTTAGATACTCAATAGAATCCATACTAAGATGGTTCTAATTCTGCACCCGTTAGGGTAATTCTGTCCAGATCGTTAGATCCGGTTTATCTTCCTTATGGGGAAGCTCCAATGTTTGCAAAATACCTTTCAAAGAAAACAGAGTTTGATTAGTCATGATATTCCCTTGAGAGATAATCTGCAAAAACATTGTCAGAACCTTTGATATGTTCCACACTAAAATCATAATGTGAGAACCACATCTGCCATCTAATAAGACGACCTTGTTTCATTCCTAAATCAACCTTTTGATTAAGAAAATGTTGCATTGTTTTGTTATCTGTTCTTACAGTAAAGTGGATGGGTGTAAGGTAAACAACAAAACTGCGAATTGAATTCTTTACTGCAAGAATCTCTTTTTCGTTACTGTGATAGTTTAATTCTGGTCCTTTGAAGGTGCCAGAGGTGAAACCACAAATTTCTTCAGTCATTTCTTCGTTAGAGATGACTTGTGATTTTAAGACTCCTCCCCAGTGTTTGGCTGAAGCGTCTGTCTCAAGAATCAATTTTTCACCAATCTGCGGTATATGCAATTTGGGAAATTCTCGAAGTGACTTCTTTAGTTTGTTAAGAAGTGCAGTATCTTCTGAAGTCCATGTCCAAGGGACATTTTTCTTGAGTTTATCCTGTAGGAAAGTCCTTTTCCTTGCAAGTTCAGGAATATATCTCATTGCGTATGTGATAATTCCTAAGAATTTTCTACATTGGCTAACATCTTTAAACCTTTCTGGAAAGTTATGAATACTCTCAAGAATATGTGGTTTAGGTGTATGCGTACCTTTGTCTATTGATATTCCAAGGAAATCAATAGTTTCTTTAAACAGATTTGATTTCTTTTTAGATAAAATAATACCTAATTCAATGCATCTGTTTAAAATGTTTTTGACATGTTTGACATGTTGCTCTTCGTTTTCACTAAAAACAAGTATGTCATCAACATATACACAACAGTATGAAGCATGGTCATTGAGAGCTGCTTGCATATGTCTTTGAAATACAGCAGGTGCTTGTTTTAAACCAAAAGGCATAACCAACCATTGGTAGTGACCTTGTGGACAACTGAAAGCTGTGAGTTCTTGTGATGGCTTGTCTAGAAGGACTTGCCAAAAACCAGATTTACAGTCAAAAGAGCTGAAAATCTTCTTTCCGCTTATCAAGGCAAACAAACTGTCTCGATTAGGGATATTATGAGCGTCGCCAATAGTAGCATCATTTAATGCTTTGTAATTGACAACCATTCTCATTTTTCCACGTCTTTGCTCTGCTCCTTTGTTAACCATAAAAGCAGGTGACATGTGAGGTGATTTACTAGGGATGATAACATTCATTTCTAGTAATTCCTTAATTTGTTTATGAATTCTTCCCTGATATTGGGAGGATACGGAATTGGTTTGACCTTAATAATGGTATTAGGGTCTTTGAGCTTAATGCTAGCGGTCATAAGTCCTTTTGACTTTTCAGGGTCAAGAGGGTTTTCTGAACAGGCTAAGTCTAGCAATTCTTCTATCTCAGAAGTGCTCTGGATTTCATAATGGATTTCTTCATTAATAAAATCGTTCTTTGTTGAATTTTTCCTATTACTATCTTCCCCCTCCTCAAGAAGGACGATTTTATTAGTAATAGTACTAATATTTTCTGGTTTCGGAGGCTGAGCCTTCGAACCTTTGATTTTGCTTTTTAGAAAACCAGGTTTTCCAATTGCAAAAGCTTTGCGAATCTTAGGGATATTTACCACAATTTTATCTTTAAGATGTAACGCAATCATATTTGTAAATTGTACGAAAGGTCCATACAATTGTAGAAAATTGTTGCCAAGTACAAGATCAATTCCGGTCTCTAATTGATAGATATATGGAATTGTAAACTCTTGTCCATTGATTATCAAAACTTGCCATTCAGCTCGTTTATTAATAACAACGTAGCCATTAGCAGTTTTTACTTTGTGTTCCTTTTGGGTAGGGAACCAAAGTTCTGGGGGTATGATATGCTTGCTAGCAATACACATACTCGCACCAGTGTCAACAAAACAATCAATCGTTATGTTGTTATATCCAGGAAACCTGAAAGTTCCTCGGATGTAAATGGAGTTTGGATTAGTAATGTTCTTACTCATCCTCAGAGTCTGTTTCAGATTCTGCTCCTGGTTCTATTTCATCGAAATAGAAAACTTCTTGTGTTCCTTCGAACACATCTTCGATTGGATCGAAGCCTAAACTGTTTATTTCTTGGAGAAACTTTACAGTTTGTTTGTTGGAAGAGGCTTTAGGGCATTCATTGGCATAATGACCTTCTTCGCTGCAAATCCAACATTTGCATGATTTCTTGCCTTTGGGGCAATACTTTGATTTATCAACTTTAGTTGATTTCTTTTTAAAGAATTTACCTGGGGTAAATTTCTTTTTAGATCTCTTACTGGTGTAAGCCTTCGAAGTAGAACTCCTTTTGGGCTTTCTGTAAGTTTTCTTCTTTTTAGTATAGGTGGTTTTACATCCTATATCTAATTTTTCCGCCTGAAATTTGTCACAGCATTTGTAACTAAATTTCTTTAGCTTTTTCTTGATTACTGCATCTTCGCATTTCTTAGAAAGGAGATCTTTCACGACGCGATAGGCGGCAGCAATACTCATTTTTGAAGTAGCAGGAGCATTTGTAGTGAAAAATGCTAGTGCTTCTTCTCCTACATGGGGAATCTTCCTAAGGTAGGTTTCAACCCATGTTTTGAATTCAGCTGCTGGTACAAGAAATAGATTTTTCTCAAACAAGCATGTGAATTCATCGAGCTTGCAAATGTCACAAAGTTTGGCATTTGTCATCGTATAGCGAGCATTTGCTATTCGAGATTGCTCTTCTTGTAACTTAAGAGAGACATGATCTTCTCCTAAGAAACAAGTGTAGATCATATCTATGATCTCATTTAAAAGTTGTGAAGGAGTCCTATTAAGGTTCCATTCATAAGCTTTTATTGCTTTGTTAACATTACCAGAAGATTTGAAATCTGCTAGTAATGCGACGTCAGCTGCAGTGCTAATCTTACCTCCAAGTAGGATTAGTTGCATTTCCTTAGCCCAATCTTCTATGGCAGCCCTTCGGTTACCAATATTAAGATTACAGTCAAGGTTCAAGGTTAATCTACCAGTATCTGGTTTTAGATTAAACATGTCGTTGGGATTTCTAGTTTGTTGTGACCTTGGAGGTCTACTAGTTTCCCCAGTTTCGAAAGTTGATGCAGGATTATTATCAACTTCAGAGTTTGTCTCATCTTCATTGATGATACTAGCTCTTTGGTTAAAGTTAAAATTTTCTTCGTCATCAGAAGATGGAATTGTAACTTCAACACTGTCATCTGTGTCATAATCGTATTTTGTTATGACTAGGATATAATCGTCATTATATTCATCGTAGCTAGGCTCTGAATCATAATCTGGCGATTGTTCTTTAGTATCCTCTTCCTGGATTCTGAAGATTTGTTCAATAGGTTCTAACCCGAACATTTGTCTTAGATTAGGATCTGTTGATAGCTTAGTTGTCATTTCTTCTTGTGGAAGAGACATAAGCTTGGCGAGCTCCTGTGTAAACAGAGGGTCGCGTTCTGGTTTGCCCAGCTTATCAAAATAGACTGCGTAATCTTCTGCTCGTCAGTTAATGACATACTTGGGTGGCCAAGCAACCGGGTTAGGGTCTCCAGAAGATCCAAGTTCTTTATTCCCTACATTGTAGTTGGGATAAGAATATTTTCTTAAGGACTCATCTTTGATGGGATCCTTTGCCTTGAGAGGACTATCCTCTCTAGGTTTTTCATCATGTTTGCCGCAGGGACAACTTTTGATGAGTTCAGAAATGGATTTTTCCATTGAATCCATTCTTTGTTGAAGATTTGCCTTGATAAGCAACAGAAATGTCGGGATTCGTAGTGGAATACTTATCCGATCGTGAGGAAGAGATTACGTCTCGATCACCTCCACCTGTACTTGAACCCTCCGACTCTCCTCGTCATGTAGTAAATCAGTCAATGGAGGAGACCGATCACGTTGGAGAAGAAGCTGATAACGCACTTGTCCCTGGACCAAACACTACTATCACCACTAATGCTTTTACTAGCACTACGCCTACTTTTACTTTTTCAAATCCATCTGGGGAAGGTCCTTCAAGCTCACCTCGATCTTTAATACGAAGGATCCGAACGCCTAGATATTCGATGTTTAACCACCCTCAGTCACGACGTACTCGACTTACTCATCCTGAACCACCCGCTCAGCGGCTGCGGAGATCTATTAATGCTATACCAAGATTTCTGGCGGAATGGAGATTTGAAGAAGGACTCCTTAACTCTGACCGGTTCAGAAGAGCCAACGGTCCAACCAATATTCCTGCATTAACTATGGAACCTTTGCATGACACTGTCCTACATTGGATTATGCTTTCGACTTCGATCATTTTACCATTTGCTAATTCTACAGAATACTTAGCATCTAATGGGGTAGGTATAATTGAAAGCAGGTGAATAATTTTATTTGACACAAAACTTCTATCGGCACCAGGATCAAATAAAGCAGAGACACAATGATTATTCAGATGAAACATACCTGTGACGATGTTTGGGTCTTGGCGGGCTTCTCCCGCATTGATCATGAATGCCCTTCCTCGAGCATTGTTGTTGTTGTTGTTGTGGTGGTGGTTGTTGCTGCTGCTGTTGTTTCGATTGTTATTGTTGTGGTTGTTTGTTGATTGTTGTTGTTTCCGTTGTTGTTGTTGTTTTTCAGCTTTTGACATTTATTCCTGAAATGTCCTTCTTCACCACACTCATAACATCTTATTTTTGTTCCATTGTTGACAGTTGGATTAGGGATTCTACAGTTCTTGGCCAGATGACCAATTTTCTTGCAATTATTGCATTGTACTGTGCAAGGACCGGTGTGATGTAAAGTATACCTATTGCAATATGGCCTGGTTCCTATATAACCATTATTTGATGATTGTCCTGAGGTCTGAGCAGGTCTCTTTGTCTGTTGATCCCCTTGATTCTTCCCAAAGTTATCTTCCCATCTCCTTTTCTTATTGAACCCTTTTTGATCACCAGACTTTCCTTCTGTATTTGCACAAAGTTTTGCTTTGTCAGCCAAACTGTTTGCCAACCGAACCGCATGTTCGATGTCAGTGGTTTCGGTAGCAGTGATCAAATCCTGAATCTTTGGTGGAAGTCCAGAAATGTACTGCTCAATCTTCTTATAATCGGGTGTAACCATGGTTGGGCAAAGAAGTGCCAACTCGTGAAAGCGGTTGGTGTATTCAGATACTTCGTATCCCTTCGTCTTCAAATTATGAAATTCTACCTCCATTTTCTGAATTTCGCTCCTCGGGCAATACTTGGCTTTCATACGTTCTTTCAAATCTTCCCATGACATTGCATAAGCTGCATCAATTCCTACTGTAGTGGCGTACTCATTCCACCAGGTAAGAGCTTGATCTTGTAGTGTGCAGGTAGCATATTTTACTCGGCTATCTTCAGCGCAGTTACTAACACGAAATATGGACTCCAGTTTCTCGAACATCGGATGAGTGCAATTGCTCCTTCAGTACCATTGTATATAATGGGTTTACATTGTTGAAATTCTCTGTAAGTACAACCTCTAGGTGTACCATTATTGTCATGATTATTGTTTCTGTTTGCGGCTTGAGTTGCAAAATCTACTGCTATACTTTCTGCTACAATTCTAGCAATATCTGTTGCGTTCATTTCTGGTACTTCTTTTGACGGCCGGATCCTTAAATATAAATAAAGAAATTGATGAGATACTACCACATCATACCATAACCACAATTCAATAGTTATGACTAAAAGAAGTGTAAATCAAGATAAAGATAGTAGATTTATTGGATAACAAACTTTGAGATATAAACATCTCAAGAATCCATTATTTTATCTAAAATTACATTTCCCGACATATACGCCGTAAATAGTAAGTAACTAGACAATATCTACTGTGACAGAGTAGATGGGGTTATAGTAGTGGCTCTCGATATAGCCTCAAACATAGCTTCAAATCTTGTTATCTTCTCCTGTAGTTCCAACACGGTATCTTCAAGACCATGTATCCTGAAGTGAGCTTCCTCCATCTCACCTTCCAGTGCGACTATCATATTATCTTGATTTTCCACCTTCCTCCGCAGTATGTTTGTTCTTTCCCTTAACTCCGTAATACACTTTTCTGCTCGGACTATGCGTAGGACCAATGTAGGGACAGTGTCATGCAAAGGTTCCATAGTTAATGCAGGAATATTGTTGGACCGTTGGCTCTTCTGAACCGGTCAGAGTTAAGGAGTCCTTCTTCAAATCTCCATTCCGCCAGGAATCTTGGTATAGCATTAATAGATCTCCGCAGCCGTTGAGCGGGTGGTTCAGGATGAGTAAGTCGAGTACGTCGTGACTGAGGGTGGTTAAACATCGGATATCTAGGCGTTCGGATCCTTCGTATTAAAGATCGAGGTGAGCTTGAAAGACCTTCCCCAGATGGATTTGAAAAAGTAAAAGTAGGCGTAGTGCTAGTAAAAGCATTAGTGGTGACAGTAGTGTTTGGTCCAGGGACAAGTGCGTTATCAGCTTCTTCTCCAACGTGATCGGTCTCCTCCATTGGCTGATTTACTACCTGACGAGGAGAGTCGGAGGGTTCAAGTACAGGTGGAGGTGATCGAAAAATAATCTCTTCCTCACGGTCGGATAAGTATTCCACTAGGTTGTACCTTAGAATTAGCAAAAGAATTATTTTCTATAGATCTAATACCATTCGAAATAGGAAGCTTTGATATTATCATTGGTATGGACTGGTTGTCTAAAAACCAAGCAGAAATAGTCTGTCCCGAAAAAGTTGTTCGAATTCCAATTGCAAACGGTGAGAAGTTGATTATCCAAGGCGATAAGAATGGAGTACGATGTAACATTATATCTTGCATGAAGACTCAGAAGTATCTCAGAAAGGGATACCAGGTAATCCTAGCCCATATATCGGAGAAAAAGACTCCGGAGAAACGGCTTGAAGACATACCCATCGTACGAGATTTTCCAGAAGTCTTTCCTGAAGACTTGCCTGTGGTCTTCCACCAATCCGGCAGGTGGAATTCAAAATAGACTTGGTACCTGGTGCTGCACCAGTGGCACGAGCAACTCTCAAATAACTATTTGAGTTCTTGGCAATAGTTATCCATAATTTATCAAAAAAAATATTTGTTCAGTTTATAATGCCATAAAATGTTTGTTCATATTGTTTGAACAACAAAAATTTAAATAGTACACGTAATAGTAAATTAATCAACCTGAAATTTTGGCGGTTGTCACATTGTATATCTATTAATTTAGTTGTTTATTCTTAGATAATGCAATATGATACAGCACCTGGTTGCTATGAGAAGGCTGCTTTGGAAAGGCCGATGTATGCAGAAGCATATCGTAACATGGGTGTGATCTATAAAAACCGAGGTGATCAGGAGTCAGCTATTGCTTAACTACAAACTAATATACTCATATACAAGAACTGCACAATAAACTTTGCAAACAATAAACTTTGCAAATAATGAACTCCAGAAAACATTTGAGCAAACAACTTAACTACAAACTAATAAACTAACACAGAAACTAGCCAGCTAACAAGTACCAGATTTATACTGAGCAGCAAAAACAAGCCACAAATTAGCAAAGTCGATGGCTGCGTATTACTATGACGGGGATCCAGAAAGGCATATAGTTACTTTAATGTAAAAAGACTTGAATTAAATCATTATTACTCCGTATATTTTTATAATATTTAATATTTATTATTGTTTAAAGTAAATATACTAATGTGTTTGTTTACGTGCCAAATTAATGACAATTTTAGCATCAAATAAGACATTTAAAAATAAAAGCGACTGACATGGTTAGAGATGAATTTAGCAATGGGTGTTTGGATGTCTCAAAATTAGAGTTGGCCATGTCCAAGAATGTCGCCAAGTTGCGACTTAGTGTGCTACATCATTTGTGACTATAAACTACAAACATTTTGCGACTCGGTTTTCGACTTTACTTGCGACAACAAGCGTGTCGCTAAGAGAGAGACTGCCTGTGTCGCAATCTAGGGACTTCATATAGTTTCTCTAGTGTCGCAATCTAGGGACTTCATATAGTTTCTCTAAATGGCTGTTTTCTTGTAGTGTATTTTTTTATCTTGTTAATAGCAAAGAGAACTAAAATCTATACACTATTTGAGTAACGTATGATGATGATACATTCACGATAACATAACAAACGTTAGAATACAGCTTGTTTTCGACTTTTCACTCGTACAAAATTCATCAAACCTGAAGGCAGAACTAATCATTTCCTAAACAATCTCGTACATAACTAATCATTTCCTAAACAATCTCGTACATGAACTAAAAAAATATTATGCAACTAGAAGTCGACTATAAAAATATTATGCAACTATAAGTTCACTAATAATGCAACTATAAGTTCACTAATAATTACGAGTATATATTTATATTGAAGATATATATCAGCGACAAATATGATGCGAATATAAATTACAATATCGAAAAAATAGCATAACAAATTGATAACAAATAACGAATTAAACGACGAATCGTCATTAGTAGTAATAGAACATATGTCAAAGGATTTATAAACACACCTGGAAATGGAATTGATGATGTTATGCAAGATAAAGAGGTTGGCGTCCATGTATATATCAGATGCATTCGTAAGTGGTGGTGATGTTAATTCATTCGATTATCGTCTAACCTTAACTGGAAGGGCAACTTTTTATATACTACTTATTAAGCAAATCGTATGTTGTTAACCATATTTTTAAACGTTATTATCAACATTAAATAATAAAAATGACTAATTGATTGTACCTTAGGCTGTCGATATGATGGTTGATTCGATTGATTGCCGCTGCAGTAGTAGTCAGATTTTTGACTATTTATCGAGGTATCTCATATCATAATACAACCTGTGTTTATTTCATGTCCACGCGCAGATGGCCTATCGTTGTGACGAAATAGACACGCCATAACCTACTGATATATGGATGGATAGAGATAGAGATATAGAGAGAGAAAGCAAACAAGGGAGACAGAGATGGAAGGAAAAGCCGGACCAAATAATAAAAAAATTCCGTGCCTTCTCCTTCCATCTAAACCACAAAAACCACCGGTTTATTATTGTTTTTTTCTTTGGCCTGCCATACAAGCGCACCTGTAATGGCAAAGGCCACATCACACATATTTCATCCCTTTTTTTTACATTTTTTTTTAACTTTTTCCCTCGCCTATCTCCTCAACCACAGCTTTAGATTATACATCTATACATACATAGATATATAAATACATCATATATGTATCCAGCTTGAACCTCGTCAAATAACTTCTATCCTCTCTTTCAATCTATAACCGTCAATTTTAGACTTATGACCTCATACATCTTCAGCTCAATAGACTGTAAAACTTATCGAACATCAGTAATTAATGAAGTTATACAGCTTATACATACATACATACATACATATATATATATATATATATATATATATATATATATACAGATCGTGATTTAAAATCAGATATATTAAATCTAGATTATATTATATACCTGAAAAATGAAAATGAAAATCGTCTGGATAAAAGCCAAAAGAATCAAACCGATGATCAAAGCGTAGATAGAACAACGATCTACATGAACATATAAACATATATCGGAAACGGAGTAGAAATTACGAGATCTGAAGAATAAACGAGGAGAAAGTTTGGTCCAAACAAGAGAGAAGGATGAACACGGTATTGAAATGAATGGGTGGGGAATAAAAGGACAAGATGAGGATGATCCAACGGATGGAAAGAGAGTCGGTTGTTGGGATTGGGCGGTGGAGATTAAAAGTGAGTTAAATAATTAGTTGTAAGATGGAGACTCAGCGGATGCTTCACGAATTATGCCTCGCCAACGTGTTTCGTTTTGCTTCCACATATGAATGCGAGATTTTTTCATCAATGTCACGTGTTTCATACTCTTTTTAACGCTTTTAACGTTACATTATCTTAAATTTCTTAGGCCTGTGTCAATAACTATGTTCTCGAGCCAAATTTTCATGTTTTAATATTTTTATTGTCACCACTAAATTCTCACTCACGTTCTAGATGATCTCGTCTCATGTTCTCAAAACATTACGGCGTTCTAGAGTGAAATTATCGTGGTCGTCCTCTTCAAGATTTGAGAATTTGAGTTTGTGTGGGACCTACTTGCTTTGTTTTGAGAATATCAAAACTTATCTTTGAAAATATCAAAACTTGTCTTTGAAATTTCAGTAAGAATGAAAGTACTTATTGTTATGATGAAATTCTAATAGCAAAAAATTATATGAAACCGATGTGACAACCCAGAACGTGAGATTTGAGTTTCTTATTGACCGAGACTTTAGCCTCTCCCAACAATATCACCATTCTTGTTACTACATCAACGTTGTGTTATTTTTTCTTTCAAAACACTACCTGAACATGACACATACCAACAATATGCTCATATGCATATACCATCTATATTAAACATTAAAAAAAAAAAAACTAAAAACAAAAATACGTTGACCCACCCTTACTCCACCTTTTATCCTCGTCTTGGTGTGATCACAAGCCCAAAACTAGCTCAGAATACGAGTCGTACCGACAATATCTGTAACACCCCACCAGTGGCGGAAACGTGAGATGCAACTGAAACAAGCTTGCAAATGGATATTACTCAGAGAAACTACATGATGTCCACATAAAGCTACAAGTTGACATACACAAGTCAAGATACAACAATAAGAATCCCATACAAGTTAAAACAAACCGAGGCATCGTGCCCAAGTATAAAGATCTACAATGCAACCAGATATCCATTAAGTCCAACTATAGGCCTCAACTCCTAGCTTGCAAACGATTTCTTGTATACCTGAAAAGATACTCAAAAATGTCAACACTAGGTTGGTGAGTTCGTAGGATCACATAGTTTCAAGTTAAGCCATAGATTCGATACTAGTGTATATACACCTATATACATAATTACATCCATAGATAAGTGAGTATCGAATAGCTGAGCAACAGAAATCCCATACCGGGAGATATTCCACCACATTGGAATATCATGAGTTTCTCATTCGAAAGCTACACCAAAAATCACAAGAATCATACAACATATAACAATCAAATGTCTAGATCACAACCACAATGGTCACCATACAACATCTATCAACATCAAGATCACACAAGGATACGAAACCAATATAACATATATATATACCAAGTGAAAACCAAATAATCACTGGGGGATCTACGTCCAAGAATCACAATAATCACCATGGGAACTACGCCCAAGAATCACAATAATCACCATGGGAACTACGCCCAAGAATCACAATAATCACCATGGGAACTACGCCCAAGAATCACAATAATCACCATGGGAACTACGCCCAATAATCACAACAATCATTCGCCAAGTACATACACTTCATACGATTCTACTTTTGAGGGATCATAGATGCTTATATATAGGGTCACCCGCAGCCTTCCCACCACATCTATAACCCTTCAAAGGCATTACCCTTTTCCATGTATGCACAGCTATCCCAAATCACAAACATAATATATTTCATATACAATGTTACAATCAAATAATCAAGTATCACATGCTACATCAAAAGGTCATCCTAGCATAGGCTACAACAATCCTATACGTTCAACAATATTCACATTGTTACCATCAAGTTACATGTCTACCTATAAACATGTAATAACACAAAAACATATGCACGTAAATACTACAAGTGTAATCTACGGCATAGCACATTAGCACCTAGCGAGTATCTTTCCACCCCTAAATCATGCAAATAGTAGGGGCTACGAACTCACCTGTGACGAGCAATGAACCTCCAAAGATTGACGAGTATAATCAAAACTTCAACGACGATCACAACCTACTTTATAACATCAAATCATCACAAAGGTATCCCAAATGATAATGCCTAGCTTTCTATACTATGCCACAATCCCCAAAGACACTTTAGAAGTGACTTCGAAACATTTGAATCACAAGGGAAGAGTTTTGGTTAAACTCGGTTCAATAACTTAGCACCAAAATTTGACGTGAAAATCAAAGTGTTTGGAAATGTGTTTAATCAATTTTGTTGACCTTAGAATGTTAATATAAAACTAATAAACAAGTTTTGGATCATTAAAAGTCGACCAATAACCGAACAAAAAACGTTGAGGAAGGACAGAAAGAGTGTGGCCGCTTGCACGGTCGGCCGTGTGAGCGTCTGTATTGTGGGAAAACTGAGCATGTTCTTGATAATAGCACGACCACAAGCACGGTGCGTCTGTCTGAGCGCCCGTGCTCGACCTGCACACAAATCTTAAACCAAACACGACCCAAATTCGATCCAAACTCGTTTTTGAACATCCAAATACCATTTTGAAGCTAGGAAACATGTTACAAACATATTTTTGACAAAACCCATCACCAAATCCTTTCCAAACACAATCTAACTCAAATCAAACCCTAGATTCCAACCCAAAACCCTAGAAACCCAAAGTTCGATTTTGACAACCAACAAGACCAAAGATGTTTAGATTCGACCAAGAAACATGATAAGCAACATATAATGATGATTTTGAGCTAAGAAACACTTACCAAATCGACCTGAAGCTTCAAATCCGAATTTGGAGCTTTAATGGAGATGAACACTTGATTATACCCAAAGATCTTGAAGTTTGGAGAGAAGGATTATTATCTAACAGATTTCTAACACTTTTGATGTTAACTAAAGCCTTGGATCCGAAAATTTGATGAAGATTAGATTAGTGTGTGTTCTTGAGATTGAGAGCAAAAGGAAGAGTGTGTGTTTGTGTGTGTTAAGAGATAAGGGGGAGAATGGGAGGTGGGGAAAGGATACCCACTAGCCAACACACTCACAAACCCTTGCACCATTGTTCTACTAGCTAAATTACCAAGCGGTATCCCGACCTAACACGTAAATGCTAAAATATCACCAAATACACTAAAGATCGTATAATCAAATTCGACTTCTATTAATCACATAAGTTTCCAAAGCATCAATATTCCCATTAAATTCTCAATTATTCACATAGTCAATAAAAGTCAAACATAGTCAAATAAGTCAAGACTCGCGGGTGTTATAATATCCTCGAGAATACGCCGTAAACACAGTGACAACACCACCATTGGGAGCACTCTCTTGAATACCTTCTACTAGCAATATCGTCTCGTTACCTCATCATCACCCCATCCTTAACACTTTTTTTATAGACGGATAAACCTCGTGTCCTCACCCAAACCCCTCCACGCACACTCACTCTTCATTTGTACTCGTTGATGAGGAGATGCAATGCCACGACGCTATGTTATGACGGTTTGGAGTGCTATCAACGTCTTCTAACATGTAACGCACGATGTCTTACTGGATGGGCCTAAAGGACATCACGTATTTTGTGTTATACAATTAATGATGGTGTTTATGAAAGGATTAATTAAACTTAAGATATATATCATGATATCTATACCCAAACTATTTAAATTATGGATATCAAATTTTAACTGTGTTTAATTAAATTTGAAACTAAAAGGAATAATCATAGACAAAAACCTAATTAAATTTTCACTTGGGCACTAAAACCATTAGCAATTGTCTTGTGTCACCACTAGTCTTCGTTTTTGTCAATGTCATATATGAAATATATTCCTTTCAACCACTTAACCATGAGTTTTATACAACATCTTCATGACACCAATAATCAATTATTAGTCTTGAATCTGCTTTTTTTTATTTTATTTAATTAGTTGAGAGAAGAAAATAAAACAATCGTCGTTAGCATCATGAGTCTCCCACCACAAGCTCCACTACATCAAGTCCTACATAATGGTGTGAGCTTGCGGTTTGAAGCACCAAACGGACACGTTAGGGGTATTGCAAGTGCTCCTAGGAGCATATACTCCGTATATAAGTTTACCAATTACATTATAACTTTAATATTATTTAAAGTAGGAAGACATATAGAAGGTTCTGTAAGCTATAGGATTCGCCAAAAACATTTAAAAGACTGAGCATGGAGCATGTGTTCAGACTTGTGCTATCGCCTACCAATATATACAAAATCAGAGAAAACTAAACAAATTCCAAATAGATATCATAACCATGAAAAAACTATGATAGATAGCGTCTCATCATCATCAATTATATATATGATACATATATTGTTTTATAACCTTTAAACTTACTGATAACTTAAGTAAGCCATATTATTGTCTCGATTAGCTAGGTGTTTAAAAGAGATGGAGATGTTAGTAGCTAATATACAAAGCCGGGAAATTTATATGGAATAAAAGGAAATGTCAGAAAAGTACATAACAAATTGTCAAGTTTTAACAAACTCAAATAGAAAAATTTCCGATGCCGGGAATCGAACCCGGGTCGCCTGGGTGAAAGCCAGATATCCTAACCGCTGGACGACATCGGAATTCTTGTTGCAAATGTTTAGTGTATAGGTTATGATTTTGTCACATGATTTCAATATTTTTTCAATTAAAATATACTCTAGTAATAATAATGCGAGAAAACTATATAAACATGTCTCATAATATTTGTGAAAGTTTCAATACAATTTATCGCTTTAAGTATTAAGGATTTGACTTTGCAAACTCATAAACTCAACATACATTTTTTACAAGAAAAAACTTCACATCATATCATATCATACATATATAAATAAACCGGCGGGTTTCACTCGATTAACAATCATATTCCTTTAACTAAAACGCTAACGACATGCTCATAAGATCGTCGACAATCTCATCCACGAGTATATGAAGCACATCTCCTTCCACATCGTTCACAAACTCATCTTTTTCGACAAATGAAAACGTCGTAACATGCCAACCAAAATCCCAAAAACTGTTGATATCCGGATTCGTGTTATATATATCTCTCTCGAGCATATATAAGTAATCCGCTTCATCATACTCGTTATCTGCATTCCTACCATAAAATCGTAAGCTTTCCAAATCTTTATATATTTGTTTAACAAGTTCATCCAAGAACCTTATCTTCGTGCCACTAACGGACGGTTTCATGTATGGGTGAACCGATAGTTCTTGACTTCTTGCTTTTCGTTTCAAGATTTCGTACCCACAATCTCGTTTTAACTTAGTTTCGTCCCTGTGATGGTCGTTATGATCATCCACATGAAGAAAACCAACTGGTATATCAAGTCTAAAAAGGGCTTTAGCCGTGCTTAAAAACAGTTGATCCTCGATTAAAATCTCCTTGAGTTGCTTCTCGTCCTCGGTTAGTACTACTCGTATGTTAGAGTGGCACGCTTTCTTTGGTTTGATTTCTGAAAGATGAACTACTGGCTCTATAGTTTTTCTCCTTGCACCTGCAGACACTACAAGTTAGCTGGGTATGTTTAATTGCAAGCTTTTAAGAAAAAGCTCATTACAAATAAAATCGTTAATCTAAAAAGCTTTTTTTTGGTTGCAATATTTTAGAAGCTTTAAGCTTCTAAGAAAAAGCTCATAACAAATAAAATCTCTCATATTTTTCACATTTAAAAAGTTTTTGTCTTTATTGATTCGAAATATTTTGAAAAGATACTTACCAATAGCTATAATGTCTGATGATAGTTGAGGACCACTCTTGAAATCGTTATCAAATTCGGGAACTTGGATAGTCGATTTTATTTTATTTAAGTTCGACATTTTGCTCTTGGGTTCTTCTGGTTTCAAACGGATGGTCACATCTTTTATTTTCTTTTCTTTTAAAACCGAAAGTTTATGCTTCGTTGGTGCCGCTAAAGTGTTATTACCCGTTCGATTTCTTCTTTTCAATACCTCATCTTTCAATCGAGGTGCCTCGGTGTTTCTTACAGGCAGTACATTTTCCTTCTTTGGTATCACGGGCTTCTCTTTCACAACGGGCGGTTGCTTGTAGCGTTTTGTTTTATCGAATACTTGAGTTTTTGGAGTTGGGTCTTTTGCTTTTGGGTTCTGTTCAAAGGGTCGTGTTTGAAGCTCATTTGCTTTCGCATTCTGTTCAATGGGTCGTGTTTGGAGCTCTTTTGAAGCCGGGCTCATGTTCTTAACTTGTTTCGGTTGTTGTGAATCTTGTTTACTCTTTTGGGTCCTTTTTTCGGGTTGTTGAGTTTGATTATTGCTTCTAGGAACGAGTTTGATCTCGTTATTCTTATCCTTTCGGATCGTTTTCTTCTTGTCCACTTGCAAACTCTCTCCATCTTCTGGCCCTCGACGCTTATGTTGCAACTTCTCTTTTGTCTCGTCTTTCATTTGTCCCTCCTTATTCTTAGGAACTTGATCTAGCCCCTTATCGTTGTTGCCTTCTTTCGTTCTTGATACACGGTTCGTATCCAACTCATGGGTCTTTTGGGACTTTCGATCGTCTAATGGAATTATACTTTCTTTTTCCGGTCTCATATTCTTGTTAACTACGCTTTTACTTGAATCTTCAATTATTTTCGAGTAGTCTCGCTCAACCTTCACAGGAACCTCTTCTAGTCCCATTAGTTTCGCGATCACATTAGATATCCTCCCTTTTCCTGAACGATTCGAGGCGTTCTGTGCTGTAGAAACACTTCTAACGCTTTCAGCACTAGCCGATCTCCGATGACCCGGTACCTTACTAGAACCATCAGGTAATGCCATGTTCGTCTTTCTAGACGGCTTATCAAAAGAAAATCTAGGCAAAGCAACTTGGTTCCGATCCACAACTTTAGAACGATCATTTTGATCATTTTCATCATCGACTTCCAACAACGTAACACGACTCTTTCGTTGTGGAGTAACCATCATTTCTGAAGCTTCTTGCAAACTCACAAGCATTTTTAAAGACTCTTCCAAACCCTTCGCCCCTTTCAACAACTCTTTCCCAACTTCCATCGAATACCTATTCACATTTGTACCATTAGAACCCGATCTAATGATTTCGTAAAGATTTTGTACCCCTTTTGATATTTCTTTAATCTGAATGGTAGTAAGTGCTGGAGTAGCTGCAACCACACCACCACTCGAGGGACGATGCTTTACTAAGCTTGTCATCGTCCCATTTCTTGTATTTTCAACGTCTTGTGATCTCCGACCAATTTGTTGCAAAAGTTCTATCATTGTGTTGGTGCTACGCGAATTTGAAAAATCCATGTTCATTATTTTCTCTCCATTTTTAACCGCGTAAGTGAAGGCCATTGATAAATCTCCAATGGATTCCGCTCTTTGGTGTTGTCCACCAGTATAAGAAACAAGTTGTTGCGATGATTCGTTGATGCTAAGAGCTCGATTTGATTGTTTGTTCATCGTTTTTGCTCCACCGATCTACACGAAAATTACATGATATAATGTATAATGAGTAATAGACAAGTGCATATATGTGAGTATATATTTGTCGTTACAAAAACTAAAATATGAAGATTAACTTACGATTTCAAGTGATTTTGTGTGTCGAGATCCTCTCTGCACATTTCCAGGGTTCCTATACGCATCTATTCATCAAACAAAAATACAACATTATGTACATCTAAAAAATGATAATTTTATTAATTAACTAGTAAGATACTCTTGATATGCGTCAGAAGATTAGAGATATCATTGTCACAAGAACTCCCAAATACCAAGAAGGAATTATTCATACCAAGAGAGGTTCATGGGTTCATTGGAATCCTAGTCATGAACGTGGTCCTCACAACATTCCTCCTGTAAACTTACAAGATAATATCAAATTGCCAGATGAACGTCCTGTTGGTGATAACTGGCACTTCATCCCTAAGAAGTTTTGGAATGACTCATGGAACAGTTATAAGAAGAGAGCCTTCTGGAGGTCAAAAATTGACAAGCCATCAACCTCAAATGATGCATGCACGACAATATAAGAAAAGAAAGAACAAGCAAAGACATGCAAACAAGAGGAGGAGACAACATAGAAAGTGATGATGGACAACCAAGCACTAAGGGGGAGAATGTTAGAAATATAAAATAGTGCTTAGTTGTATTTCCAAACATTGTATTTTGTGTATATAATGTAAGGTTGA
>CM067174.1:26332699-26365995 GCA_034093135.1 Erigeron breviscapus
AGACAATATTTAAGTCCACCGCCCCCATTTACTTTGTTGAGTATGTCGACATACTACTCTTGTTTTCTTCAATTGCTTCAGCCCAGAAATTGGTAGACAGACCAGATTCAGTAAGCATACTCCTGGCAGCTTCTATCAGCGTTCGATTCTTCCTTTCCACCACTCCATTTTGTTCTGGAGAGCGGGCTGATGAGAAATTCTGGGAGATGCCAGTGTCAGTGCAGAATGACTCCAGAGTTGCATTCTGGAATTCTGTTCCATTGTCACTTCTTAACTGACACACCTTTCGACTGTACTTGAGCTCAATTTGCTTGATAAGACTGATGATTTCAGCAGCAGCTTCATTTTTAGACCTGAGAAAGATAACCCAACAATATCTGGAAAATTCTTCTACGATCACCAGGGTGTATCTTTTACCAGCACGAGTCTGAACATTCACTGGACCAAAGAGGTCCATATGAAGCATATGAAGAGGTTCAGATATGCTGAAATTTTGTCTGGTCTTGAAACTGGTACGTTTCTGCTTACCCATCTCACATCCTGGACATGGCCTTTCCTTTTTGAAGGAAACTGAAGGAATCCCATCTGCAAGTTGTTTTCTAGACAACTTATTAATATTTTTGAAATTTAAATGGGATACCTTTTGTGCCATAACCAGTTTGTGTCTTCATCAGCTTGAGTATAGAAACACTGCTCTGAAGGAGAGCTTTCCATATCCATCACATACACATTCCCTTTTCTGGGAGCAATCAACACTACCTTCCAGTCCTTGTTGAATACGATACCCTGAGCAATATTGAATAGAACTTGATAGCCATTATCACACAGTTGACTTACACTGATCAGGTTATATTTCAAACCATTCACATATGCAACTCGTCTGAATTTGACTTGTTCATTGTTCAGAACACCGTATCCCTCAGTTTTTCCACAACCATCATTTCCAAAAGTAATGGAGGGTCCATCAGAAATGGTGAACTCCTCCAGCAGGGTCTTACATCCGGTCATCGTCCTGCCAGCTGCACTGTCAAGATACCAGATATATTTCTTTCGATCGCCCTGCACATCCACCAGTATTATCAGTTAGATTTGGGAACCCATCGACTGATGGGTTCACTGGACCCTCCCTTATAGGTCCCTGGGGTATCTGGTTGAGTTCACTTTCTTCAACAGTAGTCTTAGTTGAAAAGACCACTTGGGTTGATAGTTTAGAAACCTTTTTCTTTTTCTCAACTGGAGAAATATATTTATCTTTCTTAGGAAAAGGTTTTGTATTTTGTCTAGGGCCAGATGAAGTACCCTCAATAAAGTTTAATCTTGCATTAAAACTTTGAAATTGACGAGTCAGTAGTTGAATCTGGCTCTCTAACCTTGACAAAACATTTTCATCAGATGACACCTGAGTCTTTCCAGTTGAATGGACTCGAGGTTCAGTAAGGGAACTGGTCTTCTTCTTTGGAACCTGGGGTTCTTTAGAAGCAGTCTGAGGCAAAGGTTTCTTCAGATTGACCTTTTTAACTGGAGCAGTCATCTGGAATGCTCCAGTCTTAACCTCTGGGGATTGAACTGGGAAAATATTGGCCTTAGGAGTTACAGCTCATCATAAATGGTGTTGGGCCTGAACCCCTCTGGTAAACGATCGATTACTGGTATTAATGATGCAACATGAGTATTTCCATCTAAATAAGCACGTTTTTGTGTGGGAAATTGATTTACTCCAGCATCATATGGCTTTCTTGGTTTCAAGCCATGATTTAATCACCAGTTTTTCTTTCTCTAAAATGATCTCAAGATCTTGTTTTTCTTGAATCAATTGTTCAGTTACCAGAACCTGGGCTTGAAATGCCAGTTCAATGTCTTGAAGTTCTTTTAATTTTGATTTTAAAACAGTTTTTCAGAAAAATCTGTTTCTAGACCATTTACACAGTCAGATCTAACAGTTTCAACAAATATTAAATCAGAATTAAGAGCTTCAGCAATGTCCAATTTTAATTCTTGGTCAGTTGCAGTATCATAATCACTAACCTTCTTGATAACAATGTCCACCCATCGTCCAGATGTGACATCTTCTTTCACCAGGTGCTCTTCGTCTGCCAGAGCCATGTAACAGCAATCTCTTTCTTCTTCTCATCAGCAGATGAATCATCAGAAGGAACCCATTTCTCTTCAGTTGTTGCGATCATGCACTTATTATTATTTTCCATTTGTTGTGCCATGAGAGCAATCTGAGCCTTAAGCTTTTTGTATTTCAATTTATAGCTATCATCAGGCTTTTTATTTGAAAATGGACCAGGCTGGGATACAAACTGACTGGACCTGCAATCTCTCATGAAATGACCCTTTTTGCCACACTTAAAGCATGTCAAATTGGTCTTATCAGTTGAAGAACTGGATGCAAATTGTCCAGATGGCCTATTTGCTCTTGCTTTGAAACGGTTAAAAGTTTTAGCAATCATAGCAACCAGGTCATCATCTTTAGCTTCATCACAGTCTGGAGAGATTTGACACCATCTTCTTCATAGAAAATACATTCTCAGAAGATATCAGTGCTGTACCTTGTGGTTCAGTATGACTAACCACATTTGAACTACTGGAGGCATGGTTATAGGCATCTTGTTCTGCCACAACTCTCTGAGCTTGATTTTCTTCAGTGTACCTGAAAGCTCCATATAAAGTTGAAAGAGTGTGTGTGTGCAGAGTTTTACCTTGTCGTAAGACCAGGATCATGTGAGACCATTTGGTGGGAAAATATCACAAAATTTCTCCAGAAGTATATCCTTGTCCTTCTCAACCCCAAGACCTCTCAACTCGTTTATGATAATCATAAATCTGGTGTAAGTACCAGTGAGAGACTCATTAGGCTGAGCAAAAAATGACTCATACCTCTTGTTTAAGGAGACTTTTCTGGTGACAATGGTGTCATCTCCTCCTTCAAACTGGTTCATTAGTTCATCCCACATGGTTTTAGCACTGGGAAAAAGAACTAGTATGGGAATTAGGGTTTCTGGAACAGCCCCGAGGATCATGTTTTTAAGAAGGGTATCTAGATTTACCAATCTCCTCTCCTCTTCAGACCAATGTTTCTCCCTCTTTTCCCTGCCTCTTCTAGATCCAGTAGGATCAAGAAGAGCATTGAGAGGTGATGTGGGGACATAAGGTCCTTCATTTAAGATTTTCATCATGTTTCTCTCAATACCAGTGATATGTAATATCATCCTAGCCTTCCACGTACCAAATTCATCGCTATTCCCACTGAATTTAGGAACAGGATTATTTGAATAGTGCACATGCACATGTGGAGAAGCAGGAGTAGGAGGAGGAGGGATAGAAAGTGTTATATTTATCATAATATTGTTAGAAATCCAAAAATAGTGATAAATTGTAATCTAGAATAGAGGAATTTCTTGTTGTTAAGTCATAGATAAATGATCACTAAGGTTGAGGGGCTAATAGTGAAAATTAGAATAGTTGAGTAGTTAGACTATAAATAGCCATCTCATACCTTAGAGATCATAAACAAACACATAACCTTGTAATAATCATTACACCTTTAATTCCAGATTTACACACAGTTACTTAATTCTCTCTCAAAACACACACAAAACACACCAAGAACACACACTGAAAACCGCCATTGTTGGATTGAATTCAGTAGCTAAAATCGTGTTATAACAAGTGGTATCAGAGAGAAACATCAATCTGATGTCGATCCATAACTGAATTCAATCACAATTTCATCAAAATCAATTTTAATCTCAAATTCTGTTCGTAATATTTCACCTACTGGTTCTTCAAAATTCACACATCAAATCACATAAAATCACAGTTGTTTGTTCATCAATAGATTCGTGGTTATTGATAACATAATCCTGTCAATTTTCAAGTTCCAATTCAATCTAAATCTCGAGATTGAATTTTGAGTTTTGGCGCGTAATTTCAGGGATTTGAATCAGTTGTATTTTGTGTTGAATTTTGTTCATAATCTTGTTGCGGACATGATTTCAAACAGTTTGCAAGTGATTTCGTGATCTAACTCCTAGTAATTCATAAGATATCGAAGTTTTAAAAAGTTGTTAATGGAGTTTTTCTGGAAATATGTTCAGATGAAGAAGATGACCAAGACGATCTTCCTAAGATCGTTTTAGTTCAGTGATTTGTGGCTTGTTAAGACGATCCTCACAAGATCGTTTTAGTAAAGAGTGTGTTGTGGTAGTGTTGATTCTGGCTAATTAATCCAAAAGGATTGGTTTGGTCATTTCAAACACTTAGAAGTTTTTGAGAAAGAAAACAAGACGATCTTCATACCAAGATCGTCTCATTTCCTACTTACCCAGAACGATCTTCAAACCAAGATCGTTTCATTTTTTTTACCTAAGACGATCTTCATCTAAACCGTTTCATACCTTCAAAACTCAAGACGATCTTCACCAAGATCGTCTCATTTCCTTGAATAATTTCAAACCAAGATCATTTTTCATTTCAAGACCGTTTTATTTTTCAAGACCGTTTCATTTTTCATACTTAACCAAATTTCTCATAATATTACCTAAGACGATCTTCTCAAGATCGTTTCACATTCTGTTCTTCAAGATCATTTCACTTTCTATACTTAACCAAATTTCATTGAAATCCTAAAACGATCTAGCTCAATACGATCTTACCCAGAACGATTTTGTAAAGATCGTTTCATTTCCTTGTTAACATAAGATCGTTTCATTCCTGGTTAATCAAGATCGTTTCAATTCCTGGTTAATCAAGATCGTTTCAATTCTGGTTAATCAAGATCGTTTCAATTCCTGGTTAAATCAAGATCGTTTCATTTCATAATCTTACCAAGATCGTTTCATTTCCTGATTAATCAAGATCGTTTCATTTCTAATCTTACCAAGATCGTTTCAATTCCTGGTTAATCAAGATCGTTTCATTTCATAACCACAAGATCGTTTCAATTCCTGGTTAATCAAGATCGTTTCAATTCCTGGTTAAATCAAGATCGTTTCATTTCATAATCTTACCAAGATCGTTTCATTTGCAATAATAAATTCAAGTCAATTTTTCAAATCTAATCAATCTCTAATGGCTTCTCGTGAAGCATTGGCATTGGGTTCAGATACAAGACCTCCAGTTCTCTACCGTGGTTCTTACGGACTATGGAAGAAACGATTCATGGACTATGTGGAAAGTCAAACAAATGGTCATATGATGAAAGATTCCATTCTGAATGGACTTGCTGTTCATCGCCATCCCACTACTAATGCAGTTATTCTAACTCATGAACTTTTGAATGCTGAGCAAAAGGATCGAACAGCTGCAGATAACAGAGCAAGGTCATGTTTATACAGAGCTCTACCGGATGAAATCTATGGGTCTGTTGATTCTTATGATACAGCAAAAGAGATATGGGATGAGGTGGCTAGACAGATGGAAGGAGCTGACGTGACTTCGACAATCAGATTGACCAACATTTTGACTGAGTTTGACAACTTCTCCAAAATGCCAAATGAATCTCTTGAGGCAGTTTACTACAGATTCTGCAATGTCATAAATGAACTGAGGAAGAACAATGTCAAGAAAACTGAGATTGAGTTAAACATCAAGTTCATCAAAGCACTTGGTCAAGAATGGGAAGATTTTGGAACCCAAATCAAGCAACATCAAAACCTGACCAAGTTCACCATTCATACTCTATATGAATCCTTCAAACTCAATGAAAACCAAGTACTAAGCAAAGCTTCATCAAACAAAATGCCAGAAGTTGTATCTTCTGATCCTTTGGCATTGATAGTTGAGAAAAAGATTTCTGAAGCTCTCAAAAGGCAAATGGTAGTTGTTTCTTCGTCAGATGAGGAGGGAGATGATCTGATGGCTACAAGAGATGGTGTTTCGGATGAACTATATCAAGCTCTTGCCGCGGTAACAAAGCATTTCAAAAGGAAATATTACAAAGCGAGGCCAACAAACAACAATCTCCGCACTTCTTCTACAAGTGCATTTCCAAAGAAGGAACACTATCATCCAAGGAGCAATGAGCAAAGTGAAGCTACTGGTTCAAGGTATGGTGAAAAGAAGGAAGCATATGAGAAACAAACAGTTGAGAAGGGTAAGGCATCAGACAAAAAGTGCTACAATTGTGGTATTCCTGGACATTTTGCCGTTGACTGCAAACAACCTCGAAAGCGGGATTATGAGTACTACAAGCAGAAGATGCTGTTAGCCAAACAAGTTGAAGCAGGACATGCATTGCTTGCCGAAGATGACAAATGGCTGTTGCTCACTGATGATGAAGATCAAGATCTCTCCGCTAATGTTTGCTATATGGCGAGATTGGCCAAGAACAAAGTCCTTGAAGCAGAAAGCACTGATGATGAAGATCAAGATCTCTCCGCTAATGTTTGCTATATGGCGAGATTGGCCAAGAACAAAGTCCTTGAAGCAGAAAGCACTGATGATGAAGATCAAGATCTCTCCGCTAATGTTTGCTATATGGCGAGATTGGCCAAGAACAAAGTCCTTGAAGCAGAAAGCACTGATGATGAAGATCAAGATCTCTCCGCTAATGTTTGCTATATGGCGAGATTGGCCAAGAACAAAGTCCTTGAAGCAGAAAGCACTGATGATGAAGATCAAGATCTCTCCGCTAATGTTTGCTATATGGCGAGATTGGCCAAGAACAAAGTCCTTGAAGCAGAAAGCACTGATGATGAAGATCAAGATCTCTCCGCTAATGTTTGCTATATGGCGAGATTGGCCAAGAACAAAGTCCTTGAAGCAGAAAGCACTGATGATGAAGATCAAGATCTCTCCGCTAATGTTTGCTATATGGCGAGATTGGCCAAGAACAAAGTCCTTGAAGCAGAAAGCACTGATGATGAAGATCAAGATCTCTCCGCTAATGTTTGCTATATGGCGAGATTGGCCAAGAACAAAGTCCTTGAAGCAGAAAGCACTGATGATGAAGATCAAGATCTCTCCGCTAATGTTTGCTATATGGCGAGATTGGCCAAGAACAAAGTCCTTGAAGCAGAAAGCACTGATGATGAATACCCAGATGATGAGGTAAATCTCGACTCTACTTTTTCTTTGGTTAAGGACAAAGAGTCTTGTAGATTAGCTTTATCTAAATTAACAAATCATATCAATTCTTTAGCCAACAAAAACAAAAAGTTGAAAAATAGTATTTCATTTTCAAAAAGTGAATTTTCAAATCTTCTTGAAGAACACTCAAAATTACTTTTTGAACATGCTACTATTAAACAAGATTTTCAAACATACAAAGACAAAATGTTGGTTAAAGAATGTGAGATGAATGTCACTCCTGATTCTAAGTTATTACAAAGATGTCAAAATCTTGAAAAGACCATTCATGATCTTGAAAAAGCCAATCAAGATCTTGAAATTCAAAAGACCAATGAATGGCTTCGGGCAAATGCAAGACAAATGGATGTTGATATTCTCAATAAGAAGCTCCAAGAAGCTAAACCAAACAATGTTGAATTCGAAAGGAAGATTTCTGATTTAAATCATAATTGTTTTTTAAAAGACATTGAGATAGAGAATCTTGAAAAACAAGTTGAGGAATTTAAAAAGAATATACTTTTCTATCAAGAAAAGCTATATAAAGTTGAACAAAATCCTTTCTTGAATTTCACTGCCTATTTCAACAAGTCAAAAATTGACAAAACAGAACTTCTTCTCGGGTTGGGATTTGAGAATATCACACCATTGCAAAAAGCCAAAGAGGAAATCGAACCCCTGTATGATGAAAAATTTCTTCGCCTTGGTATGATACAACAATTTATTCGTCCATTGGATGACGAATTTGAGACTGATGAAGTTGAGAGAATACCTAATCAAGATTTTTTGGTTAATTATGATGCAATCAATGATTCATACAAAACAAAACAATCTTCAATTTTCAAATTGGAAGAAATTGAATCAAATTTTCAAAACCAAGAATCTGTTGGTACTTCACCTAAATCAACTAAAATGTATTTTCCAACCACATTTTTGGAAAAGCAAATAGAAGGTTTACAACAAAAGGTGGAATCTCAACAAACAGTTATTAATCACCTCAAGTCTCAAAGTCCGAATTCAGAGGATAAATGTATTGCTGTTGATACTAAGAAAGTTTGTGAGAATGTTTCTACTCAAACTGACCAAAGTGCCTCAGTAGAAAATTCTACCCAAACTACTTGTGATTCATCCACCAATACCTCCACTCAGACCTTGACTGATTCTCTTGAATGTACTTGTCATACTGATGATTATGTGCAATCTGATTTATCTAATGACGAACTTGCACAGAGTTTAGTTTTGATATGGTACTTTTATAGGTTTTTCACATGCAACACTGTTGATGAGTTAGTTGTTCACCCTAAGCCTAGTGCTAGTATAGGTGTTGATACGCCTCCTCAATTTTCTTGTGAGACCAAAGATGTGTCAGTTCAAGTTGACCTAATTTCTGAGAATACCCATGATGAGAAGTTGGACACCAAGATTCCTGATTTTTCAAAACTTTCAAATGAATTTGAAACTAATCAATCTCCATTGCAATTTTCTTTTGATAAAAATTTCACAAAGGATGATTTTGATAAATTCACAAAGGATGATTTTGATAAATTCATGGAGGGAGAATATGTTTTTAATTCAGAAACTGAGAAAAAGATTGAATCTACCAAAATCAAAGTTGAACAAAAGAGGAATCTCTGGAATTTCAAAAACCATTGTCCAAAGCTCCAACTTCATATTACTCAAGGAAACGAGTTAAGACCAAACTCGTCAAGACTGAACCAAAGACCATTAAGTTAGAAACCTTTGTGGCTACAATCTAGCTCTCAATCTAGCTCTCAATCTAGCTCTCAATCTAGCTCTCAATCTAGCTCTCAATCTAGCTCTCAATCTAGCTCTCAATCTAGCTCTCAATCTAGCTCTCAATCTAGCTCTCAATCTAGCTCTCAATCTAGCTCTCAATCTAGCTCTCAATCTAGCTCTCAATCTAGCTCTCAATCTAGCTCTCAATCTAGCTCTCAATCTAGCTCTCAATCTAGCTCTCAATCTAGCTCTCAATCTAGCTCTCAATCTAGCTCTCAATCTAGCTCTCAATCTAGCTCTCAATCTAGCTCTCAATCTAGCTCTCAATCTAGCTCTCAATCTAGCTCTCAATCTAGCTCTCAATCTAGCTCTCAATCTAGCTCTCAATCTAGCTCTCAATCTAGCTCTCAATCTAGCTCTCAATCTAGCTCTCAATCTAGCTCTCAATCTAGCTCTCAATCTAGCTCTCAATCTAGCTCTCAATCTAGCTCTCAATCTAGCTCTCAATCTAGCTCTCAATCTAGCTCTCAATCTAGCTCTCAATCTAGCTCTCAATCTAGCTCTCAATCTAGCTCTCAATCTAGCTCTCAATCTAGCTCTCAATCTAGCTCTCAATCTAGCTCTCAATCTAGCTCTCAATCTAGCTCTCAATCTAGCTCTCAATCTAGCTCTCAATCTAGCTCTCAATCTAGCTCTCAATCTAGCTCTCAATCTAGCTCTCAATCTAGCTCTCAATCTAGCTCTCAATCTAGCTCTCAATCTAGCTCTCAATCTAGCTCTCAATCTAGCTCTCAATCTAGCTCTCAATCTAGCTCTCAATCTAGCTCTCAATCTAGCTCTCAATCTAGCTCTCAATCTAGCTCTCAATCTAGCTCTCAATCTAGCTCTCAATCTAGCTCTCAATCTAGCTCTCAATCTAGCTCTCAATCTAGCTCTCAATCTAGCTCTCAATCTAGCTCTCAATCTAGCTCTCAATCTAGCTCTCAATCTAGCTCTCAATCTAGCTCTCAATCTAGCTCTCAATCTAGCTCTCAATCTAGCTCTCAATCTAGCTCTCAATCTAGCTCTCAATCTAGCTCTCAATCTAGCTCTCAATCTAGCTCTCAATCTAGCTCTCAATCTAGCTCTCAATCTAGCTCTCAATCTAGCTCTCAATCTAGCTCTCAATCTAGCTCTCAATCTAGCTCTCAATCTAGCTCTCAATCTAGCTCTCAATCTAGCTCTCAATCTAGCTCTCAATCTAGCTCTCAATCTAGCTCTCAATCTAGCTCTCAATCTAGCTCTCAATCTAGCTCTCAATCTAGCTCTCAATCTAGCTCTCAATCTAGCTCTCAATCTAGCTCTCAATCTAGCTCTCAATCTAGCTCTCAATCTAGCTCTCAATCTAGCTCTCAATCTAGCTCTCAATCTAGCTCTCAATCTAGCTCTCAATCTAGCTCTCAATCTAGCTCTCAATCTAGCTCTCAATCTAGCTCTCAATCTAGAAACTCCACACACGACAAAGCCCAAAGTGAAACTTCCGAAAGACTATCCTAATGCTTTCAATCTAGCTCTCAATCTAGCTTTTTACCTAAGGTGTCTAAGTCTAGCTCAGTTTCGCTAACTAAAGATACATCAAATGGTTCAACTAGATATAGAGATAGATATGGGTGGTTTTCTCATGATAAACCAAAGAAGCAAGAAGTTTCCTCACCTTCAAAAGATTCCAAAAAGATGAAAGTGTTTAAAACTCCTAGTTCTAATTTTCAAAGTTTCAATTCAACAGGTGGAAAGAGCTTAACTAGTGGTGCTAAATGGGTTGCTAAAACTTTAGTACCTAAGATCACTAGTAATCAAAAGAATGTTGAGAAAATGAAGAAAAGAAGGAGGAGAAATGCTGTTAATAAGAAGAAAAGTGCTTCTGTTAATCAAAACAATTCATCTTTGTTAATAAATGTTGAATGTGCCAAGGCAAGGCCTTGTGAGCTTGTAAACAATTTTAATTCTTGTGTGGTTGATATGAATGCTTGTAGACATGTTACTTTTAATTCTCGTGTGAATGTTCGTACATTTTATTCAAATATGTTTGTTGATAATGTGCTTGTTGATGCTTATGTTGATTCAATAACATGTTTGAATGCGCATACTAAGTTATATACCCTGCCTGTTTTATCTAACCAAAAAGGACCCGTTTTCAAGTGGGTACCTAAAAACGGTTAAATTTCTTTGATTGCAGGAAATAACCATCTGTGTTTGGATACTCGATTCCGGGTGTTCGAAGCACATGACTGGAAATAAGTCTTTGCTGAAGAACTTTGTTGAACGATTCATGGGAACGGTTCGCTTTGGAAACAACAATTTCGCTCCTATCTTAGGTTATGGGGACATTGAACGAAATGGGATTATAATCAAGAAAGTTCACTATGTTGAAGGTTTAAGTCACAACTTGTTCAGTGTTGGACAATTCTGTGATAACAATCTTCAAGTTCTTTTTCGAAAATCTCTTTGCAAAGTCCAAACCTTAGATGGAGTTGATATTCTTTGTGGCGATCGTGACGATAACCTTTTTACCGTCAATCTCGATGATAACCAACCAACCGATAATATTTGTCTCATTTCAAAGGCTACTTCAAAGAATTCTTGGTTATGGCATAGAAGGCTCTCTCATCTGAATTTCCAAACAATCAATACTTTAGTCAATAAGCATCTTGTTGAAGGCTTACCTGACTATAAGTATGAAAGTGAGCATGTCTGTCCTTCTTGTGCTGTTGGGAAGATTAAGAGAGTTTCTCATAAACCGAAGAAATCTCCAAATTCTTTAGCACCTCTTCATTTGCTTCACATGGATCTTTGTGGGCCGATGAAAGTTCAAAGCCGAAATGGGAAGAAATACATCCTGGTTATTGTTGATGATTATTCAAGATATACTTGGGTTAAGTTCCTAGCATCCAAAGATGAAACAACTCAGATGTTGATAGATTTCATCACCAATACTCAAGTAAATCTTCAACTTCCTGTTCGTTACATCCGTTCGGATAACGGTACTGAATTCAAGAATGCTGTTTTTGATGAATTCTGCAAATCCAAAGGTATTACTCATCAATTCTCAGCAGTTCGCACCCCACAACAAAACGGTGTTGTTGAAAGGAGAAATCGATCGCTGGTGGAAGCAGCAAGGACAATGCTTGCTTATTCCAAATTACCATCCAATATGTGGGCTGAAGCTGTTGACACTGCATGTCACACTCAGAATCGGTCCATTATCAATCAGCGTTTCGAAAAGACTCCTATCTTAGGTTATGGGGACATTGAACGAAATGGGATTATAATCAAGAAAGTTCACTATGTTGAAGGTTTAAGTCACAACTTGTTCAGTGTTGGACAATTCTGTGATAACAATCTTCAAGTTCTTTTTCGAAAATCTCTTTGCAAAGTCCAAACCTTAGATGGAGTTGATATTCTTTGTGGCGATCGTGACGATAACCTTTTTACCGTCAATCTCGATGATAACCAACCAACCGATAATATTTGTCTCATTTCAAAGGCTACTTCAAAGAATTCTTGGTTATGGCATAGAAGGCTCTCTCATCTGAATTTCCAAACAATCAATACTTTAGTCAATAAGCATCTTGTTGAAGGCTTACCTGACTATAAGTATGAAAGTGAGCATGTCTGTCCTTCTTGTGCTGTTGGGAAGATTAAGAGAGTTTCTCATAAACCGAAGAAATCTCCAAATTCTTTAGCACCTCTTCATTTGCTTCACATGGATCTTTGTGGGCCGATGAAAGTTCAAAGCCGAAATGGGAAGAAATACATCCTGGTTATTGTTGATGATTATTCAAGATATACTTGGGTTAAGTTCCTAGCATCCAAAGATGAAACAACTCAGATGTTGATAGATTTCATCACCAATACTCAAGTAAATCTTCAACTTCCTGTTCGTTACATCCGTTCGGATAACGGTACTGAATTCAAGAATGCTGTTTTTGATGAATTCTGCAAATCCAAAGGTATTACTCATCAATTCTCAGCAGTTCGCACCCCACAACAAAACGGTGTTGTTGAAAGGAGAAATCGATCGCTGGTGGAAGCAGCAAGGACAATGCTTGCTTATTCCAAATTACCATCCAATATGTGGGCTGAAGCTGTTGACACTGCATGTCACACTCAGAATCGGTCCATTATCAATCAGCGTTTCGAAAAGACTCCTTATGAGGTTATTAACAAACGGAAACCCAACATCAACTACTTCCATATATTTGGGTGTGTTTGTTACACGTTGAATGATCGGGAGAATCTTGGAAAATTCGAGAAGAAAGGTGATGAAGGATATTTTGTTGGTTATTCCAAAACATCTATTGCCTACCGAATCTATAATCGTCGAACAAACATAATTCAAGAGACGATGAATGTGTGGTTCGATGAGATGTCAGGCATGATTTTTGAGCAAGAAAGCTTGCTACCAACAAGTATGGATTCAAGTGCTTCAAGTCCTTCTACAAGGAATACTACCTTAGCTTCTAAATTCAAGAAGTTTCCAACTCCTACAAGTGATGAATTAGATATTCTTTTTGAAGAATTCTACAATTCAAAACCGATTCATGATCAAGAACCTCAAGTCATCGTTGAACAAATTAAACCCAATGAACCTCTTCATAACAACGATCCAGTTCCTGACAATATTCATGAATCTTCTTCAAATTCTTCAGAGCAAGAATCCTCGTATCCTGATACTTCTCCACCATTCTCTCAGGATAATTATTCTCAAGTGAATGTTCAAGAACAACCTTCTCAATTCACTCAGACAACAAATCCCCTGAACACTCCAAATGTGTATGTACCACTTGACTTTGATCATCCAGCATATGAGGAAAGGGTTATACCAAGTTATGATTCCATCTCTCAACAAACTTCAAGTTTCAATGATGGTGATGTTGATCTTCAACAACAAGATCCTCTTCCTCATGCTCACAAGTGGATTCGCATGCAGAAAAATCATCCTACTGATCAAATAATTGGAGATCCACAAGCAGGAGTAACTACTCGTACTTCAGTGAATGAGTGTCTCGTTGCACTTTCTCTTAGCAATATCGAACCCAAAACAGTATCTGAAGCTCTTCGAGATCCAGAATGGGTTAAGGCAATGCAAGAGGAACTCGCACAATTTGAAAGACTGAAGGTATGGAGATTAGTTCCAAATCCTAGAAAAGATGATCCAATCGGAACGAAGTGGATATTCAAAAACAAAAAGGATGAGAATGGAGTAGTAGTAAGAAATAAAGCTCGACTTGTTGCAAAGGGTTATTGCCAACAACCTGGTGTTGACTTCGACGAAACTTTTGCTCCAGTTGCAAGAATGGAGGCCATTCGGATATTCTTAGCTTATGCCGCATTCCGAAACTTCACTGTGTTTCAAATGGATGTGAAGACTGCTTTCCTGAATGGTGACCTCAAAGAAGAAGTTTACGTTGATCAACCTGAAGGTTTTGTTGATTCTCAAAGACCAAACCATGTCTACAGGTTAGACAAGGCTCTCTATGGTCTTAAGCAAGCACCCCGAGCATGGTATGATTCTTTAACTACTTTCTTACTTAAAGGTGGATTTACCAAAGGCACAATTGACCCTACCTTGTTCATTCGCAAACAAGGTAAGCATGTTCTACTAGTTCAAATATATGTTGATGACATTATATTTGGGTCGACCAGTCAAACATTTTGCCGAAACTTTTCATCTCTAATGGTCAATCATTTTGAAATGAGCATGATTGGGGAAATGAATTACTTTTTGGGTCTTCAAATCAAACAATTACCAACTGGTATTTTTATATCACAAGGTAAATACATAAATGACATGTTGAAAAAGTTTGAGATGACTTCATGTTCTTCAATTTCTACCCCAATGGCTGCTCGAACAACCATTAATACTGATTCAAATGGGAAACCATTTGACCAAAAGAGATATAGAAGTATGATTGGTTCATTGTTGTACCTAACAGCATCTCGCCCAGATATAATGTTTGCAACATGTATGTGTGCTAGATATCAAGCTGCTCCAACTGATTTACATTATCAAGCTGTGAAACGAATCTTTCGTTATCTGAAGGGTACACCCGATTTAGGTCTCTGGTATCCAAGGGATACTGGATTCAATCTAACTGCTTATTCAGATGCAGATCATGCAGGTTGTAAACTTGATCGCAAGAGCACTTCCGGTACTTTACAATTTTTAGGAGATAAAATTGTGAGTTGGTCTTCCAAGAAACAGAACTGTGTTTCACTATCAACGGCTGAAGCAGAATATGTGGCTGCGGCTAGTTGTTGTGCTCAAGTCTTATGGATGAAGACACAACTGACTGATTATGGTCTGACGTATGATCATATTCCTATCTATTGTGATTCTCAGAGTGCCATTGCCATTGCAGTCAACTCAGTAAACCACTCTCGATCAAAGCATATTGATGTTAGATATCATTTTCTCAAAGATCATATTGAGAAAGGTGACATCGAACTCTACTTTGTGGGAACTGAATTTCAACTTGCAGATTTGTTCACAAAACCATTGGACGAAAAGAGGTTTAATTTTCTGATCTCCAAGCTTGGTATGTTAAATCTTAAACCTTAATCTTTTTCATTTGAAGGAATTCTTGACACATTTCAGAAAACAAAATACAAAATTGAAAAATTACAAAAATTAAAAAAAAAAAAAGGATTTTTTAGTGGCTTGTATATACTATGTATGCAACCCGTTCTTAAAAGATATATTTATTTTCAGAATGTTTTATACATTCTAAGATATTGTTATTATCCATATGGATTCATATAAGATAACGAGGAATCGAACGCCTTTGTGTACTTCCAAGTGTTCTTATATGAATATGTATGTGTAGTAGCAATCAAGTTTTTTTTTCCAAATAAAGTTTTTCAAACTCTCAATTATTGATATGAGAAAGCGAGGGATCGAACGCCTTTGTGTACTCTCTTGCTGTCTCATCTTGAACAATTGGAAGTTAACCTTTGCTTAAAAGTTTTATTGCCTCCAACGTGTTGTTGTAAGTTGCGACGGATTGAACGCCTTTGTGTACTTCCAAGTGTTCTTATATGAATATGTATGTGTAGTAGCAATCAAGTTTTTTTTTCCAAATAAAGTTTTTCAAACTCTCAATTATTGATATGAGAAAGCGAGGATCGAACGCCTTTGTGTACTTCCAAGTGTTCTTATATGAATATGTATGTGTAGTAGCAATCAAGTTTTTTTTTCCAAATAAAGTTTTTCAAACTCTCAATTATTGATATGAGAAAGCGAGGGATCGAACGCCTTTGTGTACTTCCAAGTGTTCTTATATGAATATGTATGTGTAGTAGCAATCAAGTTTTTTTTTCCAAATAAAGTTTTTCAAACTCTCAATTATTGATATGAGAAAGCGAGGGATCGAACGCCTTTGTGTACTTCCAAGTGTTCTTATATGAATATGTATGTGTAGTAGCAATCAAGTTTTTTTTTCCAAATAAAGTTTTTCAAACTCTCAATTATTGATATGAGAAAGCGAGGGATCGAACGCCTTTGTGTACTTCCAAGTGTTCTTATATGAATATGTATGTGTAGTAGCAATCAAGTTTTTTTTTCCAAATAAAGTTTTTCAAACTCTCAATTATTGATATGAGAAAGCGAGGGATCGAACGCCTTTGTGTACTTCCAAGTGTTCTTATATGAATATGTATGTGTAGTAGCAATCAAGTTTTTTTTTCCAAATAAAGTTTTTCAAACTCTCAATTATTGATATGAGAAAGCGAGGGATCGAACGCCTTTGTGTACTTCCAAGTGTTCTTATATGAATATGTATGTGTAGTAGCAATCAAGTTTTTTTTTCCAAATAAAGTTTTTCAAACTCTCAATTATTGATATGAGAAAGCGAGGGATCGAACGCCTTTGTGTACTTCCAAGTGTTCTTATATGAATATGTATGTGTAGTAGCAATCAAGTTTTTTTTTCCAAATAAAGTTTTTCAAACTCTCAATTATTGATATGAGAAAGCGAGGGATCGAACGCCTTTGTGTACTTCCAAGTGTTCTTATATGAATATGTATGTGTAGTAGCAATCAAGTTTTTTTTTCCAAATAAAGTTTTTCAAACTCTCAATTATTGATATGAGAAAGCGAGGGATCGAACGCCTTTGTGTACTCCCAAGTGTTCTTATATCAACATGTATGTGTGCTAGAAAGCTGCTCCAACTGATTTACATTATCAAGCTGTGAAACGAATCTTTCGTTATCTGAAGGGTACACCCGATTTAGGTCTCTGGTATCCAAGGGATACTGGATTCAATCTAACTGCTTATTCAGATGCAGATCATGCAGGTTGTAAACTTGATCGCAAGAGCACTTCCGGTACTTTACAATTTTTAGGAGATAAAATTGTGGTTATCAAATGCTTCGGTAGTGTTAACCATGATTTATATTCTTTGAAGCAATCTAGTGGTTGAAAAGCCGCAGACCGAACTATGTTAGAGACTTGTTTTGTGCATATCTCAATGATACATAGGAAATCCTACCAATGCTAACATCTTTTCCAACGTTGAACGTAGGTCTCATAATTACATTTATGTGATTATTGAGCTAACGAGAAGTCTAAGTGACCTCGGTTTTCCCTAAAAGTCTTTAAGGATAAAATTGTGGTTATCAAATGCTTCGGTAGTGTTAACCATGATTTATATTCTTTGAAGCAATCTAGTGGTTGAAAAGCCGCAGACCGAACTATGTTAGAGACTTGTTTTGTGCATATCTCAATGATACATAGGAAATCCGAAAAATGTTATACATTTCTATCGGTCATTTCATTAATCCTTTTGATTTTGAACATGCAAACGGATCATTCTTATCCGGTTTCATTTCTCTTCACACAAACACAGAAACCACCAACACCATGATATAATGTTTGTCCCAACAACTTCAATCTTACATTTTAGTCACCCATAGGATCTCTTGGGTTGGGCTACTAGTTTGGGTTGATGTTTTGATGGTTGACATTTCTCCATGTCTTATTATTCCTTGTGACATTTAATCAATCATATGTGTACATAATGACATTGGTTCCCAATTTTGTCATTATGAGGGGGAGAAAATATTATGATTGATTCATAGTCTTTGTCAACTGAGCTTTTGCTTCGGAGATGAATTTGGTATTGTCTTCAAATGATACCTTCTCTCTATCCTTTTCCAAGGCATAGTTGGTGATAGAAATGGAATGAGAGTCTATGTTGAGAAATTTTTGTATTTGGGTGTTTCAAATGGGAAAAGGCTTATCAAAGTTTGTGTATAGGGGGAGAAAATTGTTCATGATGAGTCAATAGTTTCAGATTTTCACTAGACTTTAGTTGATTAAGATTTTGATTTTAAAAAGGGGAATCTGAATTGACTTTAGAGATAAGAATGAAACCGAAGATGAAAAGATTTTCACTCAAGACACTTCAACAATTCAAAGATGCTCCAAAAGATGTATACTCATGGATTGAGGGGGAGCATGATTACTTCATAAGAATTTCATCTAAACTTCATTCAATTGCTAACTCTCCAAAGTGTTCGAGTTGATGTGACAAAGATCATAGCTTCAAAAAGTTGAATCTCACTCGAGAATCAAAGATTAATACATTAGAAACCAAGATTCATACCTTCCGCATTTCAAAGGACAACTCTGATTCATGATTCATCAATTCTCGAAGATTCAAGTCAAAGAAGTAAAGCCTCACAAGAGTCTTCATCAAACACACTTCATTCAAGATCTTCAAGTCATACAACAACATTTTATCAAGAAACTCCAATGCATACATCAAGGGGGAGAGTTCATATTCATGAAACTTCATTCAAGAAGATGAGATTCATTCAAGAATTAAAACCGAAGAATCAAAAAGTTGAATCTCACTCGAGAATCAAAGATTAATACATTAGAAACCAAGATTCATACCTTCCGCATTTCAAAGGACAACTCTGATTCATGATTCATCAATTCTCGAAGATTCAAGTCAACACATTTGTTCGACTTCATGATACTCTTTTTCAAGACTCAGACACATTCATTATTCTTTGTTCTAAAAGAACATTGAGAATCCTCACATGATTTAACTTCAAGAAGTTCAAGACCAAGACCAAGACCGAATCAAGTTCTCCAAAGACAAAAGAGAAAGCTTTGAAGACTTGTTTCAACACCCCAATTGTCTTCACCACCGGGCTCATCAAATTCATTCCTACAAGACAATATAACACGTACTTCATTCATTACAATATATCACTAAGGGGGAGAATGTTAGAAATCCAAAAATAGTGATAAATTGTAATCTAGAATAGAAGAATTTCTTGTTGTTAAGTCATAGATAAATGATCACTAAGGTTGAGGGGCTAATAGTGAAAATTAGAATAGTTGAGTAGTTAGACTATAAATAGCCCTCTCATACCTTAGAGATCATAACCCTTTGATAACTAACACATAACCTTGTAATAATCATTACACCTTTAATTCCAGATTTACACACAGTTACTTAATTCTCTCTCAAAACACACACAAAACACACCAAGAACACACACTGAAAACCGCCATTGTTGGATTGAATTCAGTAGCTAAAATCGTGTTATAACAAATATTAGCATTAGGATCAGGACCAAAATTAAGATTTCCTTGAGTATTTTCTGAGTTGGCCATCAAAGAAACAGATCTAGGCAATGTTTAGCCTTCTGCTCTGATACCAATTGTAAAGTCCCAAACTCTAGATGGTTAACCCAGAAGTGTAAAATACAACAAGTCTAATAAGCACTAGATTGGACTAGTATTACTTGAATATAAATGCAAGTATATAAACAAAGTAATACAAGACTAAAAGCAATAAAGTAAAGGTGGAACACAATGTAATATTTTCAAGTGTATTTTATTTATGATGTTAAATAAAATACAAGGTTGTGCGGAATCAAGATAATACAAATATGTAGTATCCTAACAACCTATGAATTACAAATGATCTATATTTGCCAAATAAACTCTTTGGATCGAGATACTTAAAGTTGTGAAGTATCCCTGTTTAAGATCGAGAGTATTTAGACAAATTCACCTTTTATGCTAAAAGTAATTTTAACGAAGAATATGACTTTGTATTTATAGGCAAACAAATTCACCAGTGAATTTGTGCCGTACAAATATGGTTGCATGTATTTAATGAACCGACAAGATCATTAAATGCATTGGTTAAGGTACAAGGATAAAGTCACATCAATATGACTTTATTCTTTTAACCAACCACCTTTACATACGTAAGCACTTTAGTAAAGAACAAGTGGAATGTTCTTTGGAAAGTGTGTAAAGGCAAAAGTCAATTCCTCGATATCAGTGTTCAGACTTGTAAGGTCTAGAACACTGACAATCCTCCAGTCGTAGATCTGGTAAGACTTCCAGTGGACTCCGCCATTTGTCAGTCTTCCTTATTCTAACTTCAGTCTTTGACTTCAGTGAGAATGTCTTCAGTAGAATAGATCCGGACTGGGGTGAAGTCCAGTGAGCTAATCTGGAGGATGTCTCCAGATTTCCTATACAAGTATTTGCTCACTGGTCTTCCATTATTTCTGAACAAATCTTTAGAGGGACTCTAGTTTCCAAGTCTGGAGTAGGTCCAGTAAATATCATTTCTGGACAGATCTTCAGTAAGGCTCCAGTAGTCGAGTCTGGAGCGAGTCCAGTAAATCTGGACCTAACAAATTCCCCCTATTTGTTTATAAATAATGCAAGGTTTTTCAAGCTTATATCTATACAACTTTGTATGCTTGAAAAACACTTGTTTTGACTTAGTCTAAAAATTTTGTTACTGGGAAACACTTTATAGATCATCAGTGTCCAGTTTCATCTTTTAATTCTAACTTAGACTAAATCTGATCATTTACTTTGTGAATCAAAATATGCAACTATATTTACAGCCATCAACAGAAAATAAGTTACAATTTTGTGAATTTAAATACAAATTACAAGCAAATGATACAAGAGTTAGGCCCTTCTTTTCGACGTCTGTCCAGGAGCATCTTCAAAAGCCTTTCTCTTTGGTGATGGAGAGGATGGTACAGAAACTGGTGGTCTCATACCCAGAACAGCTTCCATCTGTTGTATTCTTCTCCAAACCTTTTCAATCCTCTTCATAAATGCCTTGACATCAGGAGATAAATCAGTTTTTCCTTTGAAAGTTAATCCTATCTCCTTCAGTTCAGTCCATCCAAAAGCTTGGACTGATGCATTCTTCCTTTCATCAGTAAAGTTACCTTCTCTGGTCAACTTTATATTAAACCTGGTCATGCCTTCATGATTTTCAGCGAGTTTAATCTCTGCACCTATGATCCTTCTGGCATCAGCCCTGAATTTCAACATATCTTCATACTTGGCTTTCTGCTTAGCCATCTGGATCATATGTTCAGTTTCCTTGGATACTTTCTGCTGTTCCATGGCAGACTGGAGTTGTTCACGATTAATTTTGAGTGAAGTATCCAAAGGAATGAATGTGCTCAGATCTGCATATTTAATTGCTTTGAGCTGTTTGGCAGTAAGTTTTGGCAAGCCTTTCATCTTCTTTCTGTACTCTATCTCCAGAGCACCAGCATTCTTCCTTATCTTTTTCTGGAGGTTCACCAGTTCCTCCGTCCTTTGTCTTATTAGTTCAGGTACGCTGACACCATAAGTTACAGCATCATACATTTGTTCTTCTTCAGAGTACCTGGAGCGAATGTGAACATCATCTAATGCATCCAGACATTGATGAACTCTGGGGTCATCCTTCATCTTTTTGTACACATCAATAAGTATGCCCAACCTGCCAGCATTGTACGAATCCAGAGTCCCCATATTTGTCATCTCCCTTTTGTGGGCCAGCAATTCATCTCTTTGATTTTTCTTGAATATTTCTATCATAATGCATTCTTGCTCCAGTCTCTTCGAGGTGTCATCATCAGTAGTTGGAAATTCTGATGAACCTTCAGCAGTTTCAACTTCATCTCCAGATATCACATGTTTCTTTCTTTTTACTGATTCTTGAGTAGTTATGATATCTGGGAATGCTTCGAATTGGGGCTCACTGGCATCAGTACCAGCAGCTTCTTCAACCTGCACAATGGCTTCAGTGCCAAGTGCCCTTTGTGCTTCTTGTGCACTGGCATCAGTACCAGCAGCTTCTTCAACCTGCACAATGATTACTTATGTGAGTTTTGGTACACTGCACAACTCTCCGACGACTGTTCATCCATCTCCTTCACTCTTAAAAATGGAACAGTCGCGTGTACAATAACGGAGAAACATTGAGGAATGCTTTACACCTCAATTACTGGAGACAAGGAGAATCTCCAGTTGTCATCTCCCCCAACCAAAATTTTAGACAAGTTCTCCTTGATATGGGACACAAGGATTGCTTGGAAAATGGGGTGTTGAAGACAAAGGGACCCATGACCATGAAAGGTCTCTCTCCATCTTGGAAGTACTTCTTCATCCATCTGGTGGAGAGCATGGGTGGGAGTTCTGGTGGATTAGACCAGATAAACTCCACACAAGCAGAAATGGCCTACTGCTTGTGGTACGGACTCAGAGTGGATTTTGCCGATATCCTGTTCAGGGGCCTTGTTCAAAAGCTGAAGGGCACCAGGGGACTGTACATCCCCTTCTACAGGTATTTATCGCTCTGTTTCCTTGAAATTCTGGGGAGTGTTGAATATCATAACACTCTATCTTTGTACAATGCCCCAGAAATGTTAAGGAATCTTGACTCCCTAGCATCAACAACTGGGGAGGTTGATATTCCTGAAAGAATGCGGCTGGCATTCGCTAAAACTGATGCACCAGTCCAAGGTGAGTCAGAAAGGCAACTGGGCGGGCCTCAAAATAATGAGGGACCCACCAGTTCCTCTGCTGGATTAGTGATGATTGTTGGGCCTGAACAACTGTCTAACCCTTCCAGCTCCAGCTTGTCAGTTCCCTCCACTGTCACTGGAGACCTCCCAACAGGTCTCCAGGGTGTTCCAAAGGCAACCAGATCATGTCGACCTAGGAGACAGTCAGAACTTGCCACTGACAGTAGAAACCCAACCAGCCCTCCAGCTTCCTCCCAACAGGTTGCTGGAGATAGTCAAATGGGTGAACCGCAAGCAACCACTCTTGAAATTTCTGTAGGAGAGAGTGGTGAAGATAATACTGGGCTACCCCAACCCAGAGTAGAGTCCGTGTTTGCACAATTTGAGTCTGGCCAAATTTCTGACACTTCTTTTCTTGCACGAGCTGACGATGTCTTCGGCCAGTCACAACTGGAGACTGAAGCTCCAAACTCTACGGCCAGTGATGTTATGACTGTGGATAGAGCAGTTATAACTGAGGCACTTCTAGTGACCTCTATCCCAGGTGAAGTTGCTATGGCAACTGCACCACCAACTGATGAAACCTTCCAGGAAACTGGAGAAGGTCATCAGGAGACTGATCATTCTGATCAACCATCTCTATCATTCATGAATCTGGGCATGGATGTTGATGAGTTCCAGCTAGAGTCTTCGGATTCTGAAGGAACAACTTCTGATCAAGAGATTGTTGATGCTTCTGTACAAGATCAACTCCCTTCATCTCTTGATCCGCCCCCAGAACAAACAATTTCAGTTTCCTCTACAGATACGCTTACTAGAATTCCACAAGAAAGACCTCGATCCCTTATATCTTCACTCTTTGTGCCTAGAAATAGGCACATGCCACCGCCGCCGCCGTTGGACACACCTGAGCATTCTCAGCATGTCCAACAAATTGATCTCTCTAGACGTACTTCTTTTCCCACTCCTGGTTCTATTTCTGTCTCTCATGTGGAGTCAACTGATGAGGAACCCTTTACTTTTCCCTCTCCAGTTGCTCCAATAGCACCTGTTGCTGGTCCAGTGACACTTTCTCCTCCGTCACTGGACAGTCAATTTGTCTCATTTCAAGCCGATATCCGAAACCTTCTTACCAGGGTGGAGGATATTCAGAAGACAATTGACAAAAATACTAAGTCCTTCTCCAGATTCAACAAAGATACACTGACAAATCAAAAGGTTGTGGATCTGGGGATCAATAAGTTTGCTGCAAATGAGGACTTGGTATTCCAAAAGCTCAACGAGTTGGTCAGAAGCTGCAACACCTTATCAGCTTCATTAAAAGAAGCTTTTGACTTAACTCAGACAAAAGTCTCCACATCTATCTCCAACCTGCTGGGTACTACTGTTCGATCATCAGAGGTTGATTTGAAAGAGATAGAAAGGCAGGTTAAGGAACTGTTCAATAGACCTGGCCTTAATGTGGTTGAGCTTGGGCAACAGGTGGCCACTTCAGTTGGTCAAAAGATTGATGAGACATTGGCTGCCAGAGAAGATGAATTAGTTAAAAAGGTGATGTCTGAGATCGCCAAGATACCAGCTCCTCAGGTTGATCTGGCCCCATTAACTGCTGAGATCAATCAGTTGAGAGGTGCTGTAAATGCTCTGAACACCCAACTGTCTTCACATTCGATCCATGTTGATAAACTGGCAACTGAAGTGGAGAATTTGAACAAGAAAGAGGAGGAAAGGGAAACTGCACTTGCTGGTCTCTCTCTAGATAATGTCAAGTTGTTGGAAGAACTGAAGACTAATCAAGAACAAGTTGCTGGTAATGTTTTGACTCAGTCTCAAGAGACCAACCACCTTTGGAGGTCATTCCGAATGGTTTGCACGATCTTCAAAGAGTGCAAGGATATGCAGTCGTGGCAGCCTCTTGACCGATTGCCCAGCAGCAACACAGACTGGGAAGCAATTCGGGCAGGTCTAGATGCTGCCAAGGGGGAAAGAATGTCCTTGCACCAAGATTGCCAGGTGCAGGTACAAGAAATCTGGTGGAAAGGCAAGTAGTTGTTGCTGGTGCTGGTGCTAGTACTGATGCTAGCCAGCAGATTATTGAAGAGTTTGAAGATGATGGTGATAGGGGGAATGTTGATAAGGGCAAAATGATTGCAACTGATGAAGCAGAAGCAACTGGTACTGATGCCAGTGTGCTAGAAACTGGTAATCTTGATAGGCTTCCTCCAGTGTCTGATAGTGATAGCAAAAGACTGGCAAGAATTGGTGATGGTATAAAAGAAAGAAAGAAACAAAAGCAAGCTAACCAATTGGTTGCCAGAGGACAACTGGAAAGATTGAAGATACTTGATGCTAGTGATGCCAATCTGTTAGGCATCCCACTGGAGCAGTACTTGAAGGTTAAAACTGATCAAAGGATAATTGGTATGTTGAATGAAATGCTTGATATCGAGCTGGACAAACATTATCCTGATGATGAGGCTGAATATGATGCCAAGAACATTGTTGTATCAGTGAAGAAGGCCAGAGAGATTAGGGCCAGTGGAATTCAAAGGAGAATGGAAAATGTCAAGAAAGTGGTCAGAAGAGTACTGAATCCACCCAAGTCCAAAGGAAAATTGAAACCACTGCCAAGAGATGCAGATTTGAGGACTTGGGTGCAACCAAATGAGCCCACAACTGAAGATATCCGAGCTGCAGTGCAAAAACTGAGCACTAGCCAGATCCAACTGGCTAATGAATCTGAAGCACGTGCATACTTGACTGAAGTAATGCAGCGTCGATATAAACCAGGCAAGATCATTGATGTTAAAGTGTCGATCAAGCCTGGAACTCAATACTTTACAGTTGGGGTTCAGTACTTCAATGGACCAATGTGCTCAACTGAAAATCCAGACATCCATAGGTATGGCCATTCTGAGCATGTGGAGATGCTGAATGTGTTGGAGGCTAGGCAGCAGAAGAACAAGTTGGAAAGAGGTTGGATTCATGTGCTTCAAAGTCTTATCAAGTTCAAGGAAAGTGTTGAAGAAAAACTGAACTTTGATCCTGAAGACAACCAACCCATCTCTACAGCTGCCAAGAGAAGGAAAACTGGCGAAGGGCCATCTGTATAAGTTTTCCTTCAGTTATCATCTTGTAATTTTGTTTACATTCTTGTAACTTGTATAAATTTCATTTCCTTGTATAAATGAAGTTACCAGTTTGTAACCACAAGGTAGATAACGGATTAAATCTAACAAACTCAAAAGAAAAATCGAAGGCATTTATTGATCTATAAAAATGCCTTGGAAAATTTAGATAGATTTAGTCAAACAAGTCTTTCAGTTCATACTTGTACAGATACAAGAACTTGAAAAGACTTGGCAATATTTCAGGACAATTAGGGGGAATTTGTTAGGACCAGTTTACTGATAAACTGGCCAGTCTCCAGTTGCATCTGGAGACCTGAAGAATTGTCCAGAAATATATGAAGTCCAGTTGCAACGTACAGTTAACGCAACTGAATACTTCCTCCAGTTGAGATCTGACCAGATATGAAGACATTTCAATTGAAGTCGAAGACAACAAATGGAAGATAGAGAATGACAATGGCAGCGAAACCCAGTTGACATTCTATTCAGATAGAAACTGGAGAATATCAGTTTAAAGCATTTACAAAGCTTTACACTGATTACGAGGAAGACCTTTATGCTTTATGTGCTATTAACCGGACAATAACAATTGTCTATGTTTAAAGTACAAAAGTACATAAAGCAGGTTGAATAAAGTGACTTTATGTCATACTTTATACAACATTTAATTGGAAGTCGTATTGCTTCCTTAAATGCTCTCAACCATATTTGTACGATGAAGTTGGAATCCCAATGACAACTTTATCTATAAATAGAGGTCTTTGCACAACCAAGAATAACTTTGCATATTCAGACATTTGCATTTCTTGGTGAACTTGTGCAATATTCTCTCAATCGCAAAAAGGAACATTTCACAACTTTAAGTGTTTCGATTGTTGAAGAGAATTTCCAAGTATTAGATCATTGTACTTCATAGGTTGTTAGGATATTTACATATTTGTATTATCTTGGTTCCGCAACAACCTTGTAATTTATTTAATCATAATAAATAAATTACACTTGAAAAATTACATATCGATCTCACCAGATTTACTTTACAAGTATTTATTTACTGCATTGTCTTTACTTATTACACTTTGTCACCTCAATAAGTAATCTAACCACTAACCTGGTATATACATACTGCAACTGGTCGTCTCCAGATCAGTGTGTATATTGCAAAGTAACCTCACCATCAACATAGAGGTGTCTTCAGGTAGTACCATCTATTGAGTTGGGACTTACAGAGATACTTTAACAGTGTTGTCGGTAGGAAAGTAGAAGTAGTAACCCATCGTTTCCTTTGGGTATCCTACAAAGATGCACTTAACAGATCTAGGTTCAAGTTTGTCAGGCGTATCTCGTTTCACAAGTGCCTCACAACCCCAGACCTTTAAGTAAGACAAATTAAGAATACTCCCATGCCACAATTCATGCGGTGTCTTGTCAACCTTCTTAGTTGGAACCATATTGAGAATGCGTACAGCAGTCTCTAGAGCATAATCCCAAAACGAAAAAGGTAGAGTCGTAAGGTTCATCATTGATCTCACCATGTCTAGCAAGGTTCGATTTTTCCTCTCAGATACACCATTATGTTGTAGAGTATATGGAGGAGTAAGCTGTTGAATAATTCCACAAGCTTTTAGATAATCCTTAAACTCTTGGCTTAAGTATTCTCCACCTCGATCCGAACGAAGAATCTTGATGGTTTTACCGAGTTGATTCTCTACTTCATTTTTAAACTCTTTGAATGTTTTGAAGACTTCATGTTTATGTTTAAGCAAGTAAACATAACCATAACGACTGAAATCATCCGTAAAAGTGACGAAGTAGCTAGCACCTTTCCTTGACACATGTCTAAATGGGCCACATACATCGGTATGTATTAGTCCAAGTAGCTCTTTAGCCCTCTACGGTTTATGCGGAAAAGGTTTTCTTGTCATCTTGCCGGAAACACAAGACACGCATTTGTCAAATGATTCATCATTTGATTGTAGAAGTCCTTCACGTTGAAGTCTTTCAATGCGTTTCTTGCCAACATGAGCAAGACGACAATGCCAAAGATAAGTTGAGTCCAAATTGGGCTTGACTCGTTTGCTAACATATACATTGAATTATCATTTGAATCACAACCATGCATATCAATTTCATAAATACCATCACAAGCAATAGCATTAAAATAATGAACATTATTTTGAGAAACTAAAATACCATAATCATTAAAAACATTAATGAATCCGTTGTTTTTCAACAAAGAAACTGAAATTACACCTCTAGTAATAGATGGTGCATAATGACAATTGTCTAAAACAATAACTAAACCAGTAGGTAAAACTAAATGATAGTCGCCTATTTCTTCTACAGCTGCCGGTAGACCATTGCCCACGAACAGTTGTAAAGATCCTGGCTTCAGTTTCTTTCTTCTTCTAAGCCCCTGTAAAGAATTACAGATATGAGTTCCACACCCGGTGTCATAAACCCACGAATTACGCTTAGAAAAGGAATATAATTCAATTGTGAAGATACCTGAAGTACTGGCCGAACCAGCTTGCTTCTTCTTTGCATTCAACTCAGCTAGATACTTAGGACAGTTCCTCTTCCAGTGTCCCACTTCAGCACAGTGATGACAAGCCTGGTCTTTAGCCGGATGTTCCTTTTTCGCCGGAGGGGTCTTTTTAGGTTTCGGGATGGTAGCAACTTGCTTTCCCTTACCATCGTTCTTGCCCTTAGCTCTCGGTTGTTTCCTTTTCTGGACCCTTCCCCCTTGATCGTAAGAACTTGGGGTGTAGCAGATTTCTTTGGAAGCTTTTTCTCATACTCAATCAACATGGCATGAAGTTCAGCTATGGTTTTACTCATGCTATGCATATTGTAATTGCGCACAAATTCCTCAAAGTCCTTTGAAAAAGACTTAAGGATCATGCCAATAGCAATAGGCGGATGATAAGCATAGTTCAACCTTTCCAATTGCTCAAAGTACCTCTTCATCGTGAGTACATGAGGGCTCACCGGTGTTCCTTGCTCGTGTTTCAAGTCATGAAGTGTTTCAACAAGTTCAAACAATTCCACTCCAGCTTGCTTTTCATAGATAGACTTGAGTTCATTGATCATATCATACGGATTATAAGTCTCGAATTGCTTTTGAAGTTCGGGAGCCATGCTTCCGAGCATCAAACAAGCAACCTCATTATGTCTATCATACAGAGCATTGTATCCAGCCAACTCTGCAGTCGTAGCATTGGCATTCAGAACAGCAGGCAACTGCTTTTCAAGGACATCCAATTTCTTCTCGGCTCTTAGAACGATTCTCAGCTGACGAAACCAGTCATTGAAGTTGGTTCCAGAAAGTTTTTCTCTTTCTAGCATCGACCTGAAAGCCGATTGGTGTATGTTTTGAGAAGGATTTGTTGTTGCCATCTACAAAACAGACAGAAGTTCAAAAATCAGTATTTTCGATAATAATCCTTAAGAAATATAATTTACCCATGTTAAATTCATTTAACAATTAATTTCATTAAGGCTAGGATCCAATTGACATACAATCATTTCATCAGTTGATCTGCTAGAAATGACGTATTCAAAAGATAACTGACGATCAATAACTGCATTACAAGTGAAATTCCTAGATTTATGGGACTTATAACAACACTTTAAAGGGGTGTTAAGTGTTTTGTAAACATGTTTTATCTCATCTTATGCCACGAGTCAAGGTCTCACCGCATAACTCGCTTTAAGTCGCCCAATTAAGAACATGTAAATAGTCTACCACCGTCTCACGATGAGTAGTACTTATCCTTGTTAGATACAATTCACCTACGGTCTCACGTAGAGCAAAAAGCACTTGCAAGTGTTCTTAGCAAAGTGGGTGACAAAGACTTAACTTTGAATGGGTAATGCATTTGATGTGAATCAAAAGTTTATGTATGAAGACTCATGCAAATCTTCATAACATAATGTTTAATAAAATCATTTTTATAGTCTTAGCAACACAAAAGAGCTCGGTAGCTCCATTTGAACGCACAAAGAAGCGCAGGAGCAAAGGTTTGCGATAGACGCAATTAAAAACCCGCTCCTTTAGGAGGCTAGCGCACTCCGACTTATACCTCTCTTAGAGTTTGTTCAAATGGGTGAGCCGGTGTATCTCTTGGTTGTAAGACTCCAATTTTATTAAAACAAAATCATATTTCGATAATTCTTAGCCAAGTTTATTCTTTTCATTAAAACAATTTTGCATCACCAGTTATATCACAATAAAAGCAAAATAATAAACTTACTAACTATTAACTAATTAATCATGCAACGAGTTATGGTGGGCCACCTAAACATGATCACTATGGTTAATGTATATGTCTAAGTCGGCTCCCCTTCAAAGAAGAGGACCACATACATCAAGTTACCTTGATTGCGTAAGCCTTTAAACAAAACAATTAGCAAGTAAATACATATAAACACGCCGACTGGAAAATTCCAGCAGCTTCATGACCAGTTTAGACCTGTTTCCAGTCCGAATCAAGAATCGACCAGAACTACAAAGTTGTAGCCCTATGAGTTGGGCATCTACAGTCCAAAGAGCAACTCCTAACTCATTACGGTTGATTTTATATGAATTTTTTAGTGAACTGGTGTAAAACAGAAAAATCACACGAAAAATTCACATAGTCACATAATTATCAAATAATTAACCCTAATTATTGGACCATTAAGCTAAGAAATTTATAGCCATATATCTAAGTAATAATCATAAAGAATTTTGCATGAATTCCTTATGATTTTTACTTCTATTTAACAACATTAAATAAAAGATACAAACATGCAATTTATATCAAATAAACATGTCAATTCACATAATCAAAACTTGCATAGAGGGTTTCAATTAACCATTAATAAAATAGGTTGAATTAACAATAAAAACAAAACCCTAATTTTATTTTTATTAAAATCGATTTTAATTAAAAAATAAATAAAAAACGATTTTTAATATTTAATTATTAATTAAAAACCAACCCTAAACCCCCCTTCAAGTTTTGAACTTTGTAACTAATATATCACATATTAGGCTCGTGATACCACTGTTAAGGATTCATGCACATAAATCATATAAACAATCACGAGTACGCAGGAAAAAAACGTATATGCAATATAATAATTAACAAAGTAAGGAATTGACCGTGTACCTTTTAGCTTAGCTTCCAATAATTAATAATAAGATTATTATTATTAGTTAGGGTTTAAAGTAAAACCCCTCTACGATCGCACACTTGACACCCCTACGTATGTATGCTAGTACCCGATCACGAATCACAACCCTTTTGTGAATATCCCTTGATGTAGTCGAAACTCAAAACCAAAAGAAGAGATATTACTTTTGATGTTGACTTCGACAATTAATAGGAAGAAAAAGGCAGAACCTTTTTCATTCAATATATTTGACAACTTCAATAATAAAGGGATTTATATGCTATGGGTTTTGTTTATACGAATCATCATCGGACCAAAACCCAAGAGAGAAAGAGATTAATATTTAGAGTTTTATAAATCTAATTGTCACATCAAAACCCTTAACCCTTAACCCCTATATATAGGGATAATTGTTAGGGTTTAAAACTTGATGGACAAGTTTAGTCAAAGCCTAAACCTTAAAAAACCGGCCCTATATTAAGTTTAATTAGGGTCCAAGACTAATTCCTAATTAACACTTAAGTCCTTCTCTTTTTAATTCATTTAATTAATAAACGTATATTTAACTTTTAACGATCGTTTATTAATCATTTCGTGATCATATTAATTAATATATTACATTAACATATTAATTAATTACATAGAGTATACGTGTCATTTTGTGTGACCCGTAGGCTTAAATATTTTTTGGACATGCGTTTATTTAACGTGATCATATTCCAACAGCTCCCACTTGAGCATGTTATATAAAGGCAATAACATTGGTTAGCGTCTAGCAACACGCCAATGCTCCCGGAAATATTTAAGTATAGTTTCTTAAAGTATCATTTGAAATGATTTAGTCTTTATTATCCCTTTGTTTCAGATACCTTGTTAATTATGGATATGGATCAAAGTCATTCCATAATTTAACGATTCTATTTCTCATTTCTTTAACTAATTAAGATTACCAAATTAATTGAGACCACATCTGGAGTTCATTTGGGTACGGCCGTACAAACATCTTAATTAATCAATGAGGGGCCCAAATGGTATCATTCTTCAGTTGCAAATTGAAGGAACAAATCATATTTTGACTACACGTGTTAGTCATGTCATTTCACTACATTTCTGAAAATAGCCCTTTATTACTACCTTGTTCAGGATAGTTAGAACTATATCAAGAAAATGCAATCCACACATGCATAACCTGCTTGTATCTCAAGTCTAAGGATAATAAAGCAACCATTTCACGAATTTCACTTAATGACGTCGATCCATAAAGTGATGATTCGTTAAGTGGGGTAGTCTGATATGCATCTCTATGGATATCATGTGAGTTTGGTAGGACCATCTTCAAATATTCCCAAAAATATTTACCAATCACTCAGATTTGTCTTAGTTTAACTATATTCCCATATAGTTAATCGACAATGGACATTTAGAATATTTAAAATATTCATGGATTAAACATGCAAATATAGGATACAATTAATATTAAATGAAAACAAACATACCACGTAGTTTAATTCATTTGTAAAATAATAATTGTTTAACATCCTTTATCCAAATACCAATCACAGATTTACATGATATAACTAGCTAATTTAAGTCCTCTGCCCTCGGCATGCTTATTGAGCTTTCCTTTGACAATGCCTTTGTAAAAGGATTAACTAAGTTATAATCTGTGTGAACTTTGAGTATCTTGATTTCTCCTAGTTCGATTTGTTCACGTGCATAGTGATATCGTCTAGGATAATGTCTGGCACCTTTCTGAACTCAGGGTTCTTTGGCAATAAAGATTGCACCAGTATTGTCACAATACAAATCTTAAGGTGTGTTATTTGAGGGCATCACGTTAAACCCAAAAATAATCTTTCTAATCCAGACGACTTTCATGGCGGCTTCTTGAGGCGGCAATATACTCAGACTCTGTCGCATACATAGCAACTGTGGTTTGCTTCTTGCTCTTGCAATCCACCGTGCCTCCATTTAAAACGAAGACGTATCCCGACTGAGATTTTGTATCATCTTTATCAGTCTGAAATCCAGCATCACAGTGTCTAGTCACTTTGAGTTCTGTATCGGGATTTCCTCCATACACCAAAAATAATCTTTAGTAGCACGCATGTACTTAAGAATATTCTTCACAGCAGTCCAGTGATCCTCACCCGAATTCTGTTGATATCGGCTAACGATATTTTGCGCAAACGCAATGTCAAGTCTAGTGCATCTTACCGCATACATAATAGATCCCACAGCCGAAGCATAAGGAACTCTTTGCATACGCTCCACCTCATTAGGTGTAGAAGCACCGTTTTTGCTAGATAAATTAAGTCCTTCTTGCATAGGTACGAAACCACGCTTAGAATTCTCCATCTT
>CM067174.1:26366995-26377733 GCA_034093135.1 Erigeron breviscapus
TTTCAAGCGTATTATGCTCTATGCCCACATTTGTCATATTATTCAAAAGGCACTTAAAGCGATTATACGTGCCATCCAGACTCTCATTAGGGAGAGAGAAGAATCCTTCATAGGCACGTTTCAGATCTATTTTCTTGGTAGCAAGAACATCTGCCGTACCATCGAATCTGGTACACAGATTATCCCACACCAATTTAGAAGAAGAAAGTTTGATGACAGATTTCATTATATCATCAGGAAGGGTAGTAATAATGAGATTTCTCAACCGAGCATCCAGATTGACAAGCCTACGCTCATCATCTGTCCATTGTACTTCTGGTTTTATGAGCTCAGTGACAACTTCAGGAGCATCAGCAGTGGCTCCTGGTGTCCTGGTAACCAGAACCGGTACATATGGCCCTCTGGTTAGAATGGTCATAAGATAGGGTTCAACTCCTACGATGTGTAGGAGCATTCTCTCCTTCCAAGATCCGAAATCATGTGAATCGAATCTGGGTGGGATGGAGACATACCCAAAATCTCTGGTATTAACCAGAGAAGGAACAGAAGACATAATAGAAAGAAAAGAAAAATAGACAGAAGTTTAAAGAAAAGTTTTTAGATGCAGAAAATTAAGTACAGAAAGAAAGAAAGATAATCTTGCAAACTTTTACTCAGATCAGATTCGGTGTGTCGAACCGCTCTGATACCAACTGAAAGTCCCAAGTTTGCAACGATTATGTAATTAAACAACTAATGTAAATTACACTAAGAAAGCAAGATAAGAAAGTAAACACGTTTAATCATAAGTAGTATTAATTAAACGCTGAATACATGGTTGGTTTAAAACAGAAGAAAGAAAGAAATATTGTTAAGTTTTTGCACACACAAAAACTTAACAATTATACAATTCTACAATGAGAGAAAAAAACACACTAAGTGACTATTGTAGAATGAACCAACCACTTGGCGGCTAGGTCAAGTGATGCTTTATATAGGGGAGAAAAGGCATCACATGACAACCCAATAGATGTTGACACATGAAGGTTGTCAACTATCTATTGGTGTGTAAGACTGGTCTTCAGACTTCTCTGTTTGCCATCTTGTTTCTTTCCCAAAACGGCATGAAAGAGAAACACCTTAGTACCATTTTGGTACAAGGTCACATGTCTTCATCTTGATCTATCAACACGTGTCCTTGGGGACCAGCCTTCTTATCTTCATTTTCCCACCCATATTTGACTTACAAAACAGGGCGGTGAGTCATTAAACTTATCCTTTAACTCGAAGATAATAATGATCGCTGAAGGCTCGCTGATGAAACTTCTCGCTGAGGCTGTCAGCGACTACTTGACTCAGCAAGTAATCTTCAGCGAATCCATGACTCAACAGCCTTATTAAATGAGAATTCATAGTTGTTCATCTTTTTTATCAAATGAGAATCAACAACCAGAAAAATACATCAGTTTTTTAATAAGAAAGATAAAAACACTACTGACAGCCAAAGAGTCTTTATTAAAGCTGACTATGTACTTTTGCCATCTCCACCACCCCCTCATTTGATTTGCCCATGTGAATCTTTCGTCCTTAATAAATGAGAAACATAACCAAGTTCACATGCCTTATTAAATGAGAATTCATAGTTGTTCATCTTCTTTATCAAAGGAGAATCAACAACCACAAAATACATTACTTTTTAAATAAGAAAGATAAAAACACCGCTGACAGCCAAATAGCCTTTATTAAAGCTGACCATGTACTTTTGCCATCTCCACCACCCCCTCATTTGATTTGCCCATGTGAATCTTTAGTTGTTCATTTTTTTTATCAAATCAGAAACAACGACCACAAAATACATTACTTTTTTAATAAGAAAGATAAAAAATATTACTGATGCACAAAATATATAGTTTTTTTTTAAGGCAGAGATTGTCTGGTGTGATGTAGTTTGTTGATGCACGTTGATGTGACAACAGCAACTTAGATTTGATTATGTCTTATTCATTTATATGTAATTAATAGATTATGGACTTCGTGATGTTGTGTTGTTTTATATATGTTTATATATGATGTTTGTTATGTATGTTATACAAGTACAAACATAATATACGTTAGGATTCCTTGTACGTAAAATACTAGGAATATAACTATAAAGCTGATTACAACTAACGAAGATAATCTTCGTTAGGCACTAACGAAGATAATCTTCGTTTGATGGGCTGGGCTGTTAAGTTCGTAAGAACAAAGCCCAGCAAAGCCCAATATCGAATTGGAACATATATAAACGATTAGAAACCCTAAATTGAAGGAGGCTGATCAGTTTAACACACACATATACAACTAAGTTCGTTTAGCAAACGAATATAGTTAATATAAGGCTGATTATATTAAGATAATTAGCAAAATACCCGATAACTAATCAAACTAGTTATCTCGTGAGGATTCCGCACTCACGACATAACAATAGACGATCTCGAGAGCGATCCGTAGCTATCGAGGGACTCACAAGTGGTATCAGAGCATTAAAGTCCTTAACCAGATGTGTTTATAAGCGTTACAACTTCAAAGTCACCATGGTTAATGATCTTTCGATCAAGAGTCAGAACAAACACATTTGATGCTTAGTGCATGATTCGAATTGGCTATTCTTCATTGCTTCCTTGACATTGACTTCATTGATGTGCAGCAATTTGATACTTCAGAATTATACTTCATTATTTCTTTATTCTTCGGTACTTTGTTTTAGCCAATCGAGATCATGATGGTTTTAATAGTTGCTTTAGAAGCTAAAACCCATTTTGTTCTGTTTAGATTGACATACACGAATGCATGCGAATCCCCCCTATGGTTTACAAACACATCCAATCGCAAACCAAATGCTAAATCTTTCTCAAGTTTTAAGGATGGCACAATTCACTTGGAAAGTCCATATTCAAGGCCATATGCTGACGTGTTTCCCACAAGAACATTGTATAAATTAAGTTCAGATTGAAGGAAACCTTGGTACTTTGTGCCTACCGATACATCATATAATGGTATCACTGAACTGAGCATTTTAAAGTACAATTAAGTAGGCTTAAAAGCTAAAGTATCGTCACGTCTAATCTTATAGTGCAGTAACCTTAATTTTTTTTTTTTTTTTTTATTGACTCTAGATATATACAGACTTATACTAAGACAACTCTTTTTGTATTTTAGACTCTATATATGTACGACTTAAACTACAAAGACACAAAAAAAAAATTTAAGTTCTTTGAGAGAAACTACTCGGCATTCTTCATACCATTGAGTTGATATAACAACTCATGACGAGGTCTATCAAAAGCTTTAGTATAAAGATCAGCAAGGTTATCATCAGTAACAACCTTTTCTAGATGAATAAGCTTTTTCTCAAAACAGTCACGCAAAAAGTGATGCTTTATATCAATGTGCTTGGTGACTTTAAAGTTTTTCGGATTCTTAGTAATATCTATGGCAGACTTATTATCAATACAAATAGGAGAGTCAGAGATATCCATACCATAGTCGCGCAATTGTTGCTGTATCCAAAGTACCTGAGAACAGCATTGACCAGCAGCAATGTATTCTGCTTCACAGGTAGACTGTGCAACAGATGTCTGCTTTTTGCACTGCCACGATATAATTCTCCCCCCTAAAAGTTGACATCCACCTGACGTTGATTTCCTATCCGAACTACAGCCACCATAATCCGAATCAGTATAAGCTTTGAATTCAAAGGAACCATGCATGGGAAACCAAAGCCCTAGACGAGGCTTGGCCTTCACATAACGAAGAATCCTTTTCGCAGCCGACCGCCGCCCCCCCGCACCCCCGCCCGCCCGGCCCGCGCCGGCCCCGCGGGGCGCCGCCCGCCCGGGCGCCGACGCCCGCCGCCGGGGCCCGCCGCGCGCGCCCCGGCCGCGGCCCGCCCCCCGGGGCGGCGCCGCGGCCTTCACATAACGAAGAATCCTTTTCGCAGCTTTCAAATGTGACTCTTTCCGATTAGCCTGATATCTAGCACACATACAAACAGCAAAGGTAATGTCTGGACGTAAAGCCGTCAGATACATTAAGGAACCAATGATAGCCCGATATTGAGTTGCATCGACATCTGGATCATTAGGCTTATCAGGACACAGCCCATGATTAGTCTGAATGGGAGTAATTGCATCTTTAGCATCGGTCATTCGAAACCTAGTAAGAAGATCTTGAACATACTTGCTCTGATGAATAAAGAACCCATCCTTCAGTTGATCCACCTGTAATCCAAGGAAGAAAGTTAATTCCCCCATAGCACTCATTTCGAACTTAGCCTTCATGCTCTGCTCAAACTCTTTGCACATGTTCTTATCAGATGAACCAAAAATGATATCATCAACATAAACCTGTACAAGCAAGTAGTCCTTCCCTTTCCATTTGATGAACAACGTGCTGTCAATAGAACCTCGAGTAAAACCATTTTCATGCAAATGAGTAGACAGTTTTTCATACCATGATCGAGGAGCCTGATGTAAACCATATAGGGCCTTATCAAGTCGATATACTCTATTAGGGAAATCTGGATCCTCAAACCCCTGAGGTTGATCTACATAAACTTCTTCTCGAATTTCTCCATACAAAAAGGCACTCTTTACGTCAAGTTGATACACCTTTATGCCTTGATAACTAGCAAATGCCAGAAATAATCGAATAGCTTCTGTTATAACACGATTTTAGCTACTGAATTCAATCCAACAATGGCGGTTTAGTGTGTGTGTTCTTGGTGTGTTTAGTGTGTGTTTTGAGAGAGAATTAAGTAACTGTGTGTAAATCTGGAATTAAAGGTGTAATGTATGAAAAGTTATGATCTCTAAGGTATGAGAGGGCTATTTATAGTCTAATTACTCAATTATGCTAATTGTCACAATTAGCCCCTCAACCTTAGTGATCATTTATCTATGACTTAACAACAAGAAATTCCTCTATTCTAGATTACAATTTATCACTATTTTTGGATTTCTAACATTCTCCCCCTTAGTGATACATTATAAAGAATGAAGTACGTGTTATAATGTCTTGTAGGAATGAATTTGATGAGCCCGGTGGTGAAGACAATTGGGGTGTTGAAACAAGTCTTCAAAGCTTTCTCTTTTGTCTTTGGAGAACTTGATTCAGTCTTGGTCTTGGTCTTGAACTTCTTGAAGTTAAATCATGTGAGGATTCTCAATGTTCTTTTAGAACAGAGAATAATGAATGTGTCTGAGTCTTGAATAAAGAGTATCATGAAGTCGAACACATGTGTGTGACTTAAATCTTCGAAAATTGTTGAATCATGAATCAGAGTTGTCTTTTGGAATGCGGAAGGTATGAATCTTGGTTTCGAATGTATCAATCTTCAATTCTTGAGTGAGATTCAACTTTTTGATTCTTTGGATCTAATTCTTGAATGAATCTCATATTCTTGAAATGAAGTTTCATGAATATGAACTCTCCCCCTTGATGTATGCATTGGAGTTTCTTGATAAAGTGTTGTTGTATGACTTGAAGATCTTGAATGAAGTGTGTTTGATGAAGACTCTTTGAAGCTTTACTTCTTTGACTTGAATCTTCTACCAAATCTTTCAACCTTTTGAAGCTTTGATCTTTGTTACATCAACTCGAACACTTTGGAGAGTAAGCATTTGAATGAAATTTGGATGAAATTCTTTCTGAAGTAATCATGCTCCCCCTCAATCCATGAGTGTAAACATTTTTGGAGCATCTTGAGTGAATATCTTTTCATCTTCGGTTTCATTCTCATCTCTATCAACTAATAGTCTAGTGAAAATCTGAAACTATAGACATATCATGAACAATTTTCTCCCACTATACACAAACTTTGATAAGCCTTTTCCTATTTGAAACATCCAAACACAAATTTCTCAACATAGACTCTCATTCCATTTCTATCATCAACTATGCCATGGAAAATGATAGAGAGAAGGTATCATTTGAAGACAACACTAAGTTCATCTCTCAAGCAAAAGCTCAGTTGACAAAGACTATGAATCAATCATAATATTTTCTCCCCCTCATAATGACAAAATTGGGAACCAATGTCATTATGTACACTGTTGATTGATTAAATGTCACAAGGAATAAGAAGACATGGAGAAATGTCAACCATCAAAACATCAACCCAAACCAGTAGCCCAACCCAAGAGATCCTATGGGTGACTAAAATGTAAGATTGAAGTTGTTGGGACAAACGTTATATCATGGTGTTGGTGGTTTCTGTGTTTGTGTGAAGAGAAATGAAACCGATAAGAATGATCCATTTGCATGTTCAAAAATCAAAAGGATTAATGAAATGACCGATTGAAATGTATAACATTTTTCGGATTTCCTATGTATCATTGAAATATGCACAAAACAAGTCTCTAACATAGTTCGGTCTGCGGCTTTGCAACCACGTAGATTGCTTCAAAGAATATAAATCATGGTTAACACTACCGAAGCATTTGATAACCACAATTTTATCCTTAAAGACTTTTAGGGAAAACCGAGGTCACTTAGATTTCTCGTTAACTCAATAATCACATAAATGTAATTATGAGACCTACGTTCAATGTTGAAAAAGATGTTAGCATTGGTAGGATTTCCATTCGATCATCGTGGAATATCATTGCAGATATCACTACGAATGTTCTGGCTATATCACAAAGATAAGCAATTATATCACAAAGATATGACTCGAATGTGTCCTATGTAGACAATGAATAATGATCAAAATAATGACCAAGCAATATAGCTCTAGACACAATGTGAATAAATGAAGTCGGGGACTGGAGCAGAATGTCGCCCTTTTTCAATATCAACATCTTCCAAAAGAAGAGTCAATAGAAGTGTGAAAATCTCCGTGAGAATAAAACAAGCATTTGTTAAGAACTACTTGAGTGGTTAGGAAAGATGTGCATTGCTTCACTGGGTCCATGAAGGCTTTTTCAATATCGAGATATCAACAAATGAAAATCCGATAGAAACGTGTTTAACCCGGCTTTTTGAGAATTTGGGGAGGACTTTTTGTTTCTTTTAGTCCTTTCTCACAACATCATTTCACCGTAACCTCTCACTTTTCGACTTTACTCCCTCCATACTATTTGCACTAAAACAACATCACTTAAAATACCCTCACTATCTAATGAAAGAAGTGAATACTCCTTGGTTAGAACTCATCGGCGATGATGAAATTCATGGAGTCAATTTTGAGAAATACCTATCGCTCATGTGCAAACTAATCACCGAACTCCATATGAGTAAAAATCATTGGAAAAACATCAAATGTGTGGAAAAAGAAATTTTGAGACACATTTGAAGTTTGTAAAGGTTTTTGAAATCACAAACTCCTCCTTAATCTATGTAAGAATAGATCAAAATGATTTTCATAGAAAGGTGGAGCAAAAAATTGTTTTTGTGAGATCAAAAAGTTTTGGTAAACACAAAGTTTTGCAACAACAATAATGTTGAGAGTAAGATAGCTAAGGAGTACACAAAGGCGTTCAATCCATCGCAACTTACAGCAACACGTTGGAGGCAAATAAAACATTTAAGGAAAGTGAAAAACCAATCAATTGTATAAGATGAGAGAACAAGGGAGTACACAAAGGCGTTCGATCCTTCGTTTCTCATATCAACAATTGAAAGTTTGAAAACATTGGTTTATTTTAAAAAACTTGATTGCTATTACACATACATATTCATATAAGAACACTTGGAAGTACACAAAGGCGTTCGATTCCTTGTTATCTTATATCAATCCATATGTATAATAACAATTTTGGAAAGGATAAAAATAAATATATCATTTAAGAACGGGTTGCATACATAGTATATGCAAGCCATTTAAAAAAATCTTTTTGTTTATTTTTGAAATTTTTTTTTTTTTTTTTTTTTTTATATTTGATTTTCTCTTTTCAAATTTTGTATTTTGTTTTTCTGGAATGTTTCAAGAATTTCTTCAAATGGAAAAGAATTAAGGTTTAACATACCAAGTTTGGAGATAAGAAAGTTAAACCTCTTTTCATCCAATGGTTTTGTGAACAGATCTGCAAGTTGAAAGTCAGTATCCACAAAGTAGAGCTCGATGTCACCTTTCTCAATATGATCTTTGAGAAAATGATATCTAACATCAATATGCTTTGAGCGAGAGTGGTTTACTGAGTTGACTGCAATGGCAATGGCACTCTGAGAATCACAATAGATAGGGATATGATCATATTGCAGACCATAATCAGTTAGTTGAGTCTTCATCCATAAAACCTGAGCACAACAACTAGCCGCAGCCACATATTCAGCTTCAGCCGTTGATAGTGACACACAATTCTGTTTCTTGGAAGACCAACTCACAATTTTGTCACCTAAAAATTGTAGAGTACCGGAAGTGCTCTTGCGATCAAGTTTACAACCTGCATGATCTGCATCTGAATATGCAGTTAGATTGAATCCAGTATCCCTTGGATACCAGAGACCTAAATCGGGTGTACCCTTCAGATAACGAAAGATTCGTTTCACAGCTTGGTAATGTAAATCAGTTGGAGCAGCTTGATATCTGGCACACATACATGTTGCAAACATTATATCTGGGCGAGATGCTGTCAGGTACAACAACGAACCAATCATACTTCTATATCTCTTTTGGTCAAATGGTTTCCCATTTGTGTCAGCATTTATGTTTGTTCGAGTAGCCATTGGGGTAGAAATTGAAGAACATGAAGTCATATCAAACTTTTTCAACATGTCATTTATGTATTTACCTTGTGATATAAAAATACCAGTTGGTAATTGTTTGATTTGAAGACCCAAAAGTAATTCATTTCCCCAATCATGCTCATTTCAAAATGATTGACCATAAGAGATGAAAAGTTTCGGCAAAATGTTTGACTGGTCGACCCAAATATAATGTCATCAACATATATTTGAACAAGTAGAACATTCTTACCTTGTTTGCGAATGAACAAGGTAGGGTCAATTGTGCCTTTGGTAAAGCCACCTCTTAGTAAGAAAGTAGTTAAGAATCATACCATGCTCGGGGTGCTTGCTTAAGACCGTAGAGAGCCTTGTCTAACCTATAGACATGGTTTGGCCTTTGAGGATCAACAAAACCTTCTGGTTGATCAACGTAAACTTCTTCTTTGAGGTCACCATTCAAGAATGCAGTCTTCACATCCATTTGAAACACAGTGAAGTTTCGGAATGCAGCATAAGCTAAAAAGATTCGAATGGCCTCCATTCTTGCAACTGGAGCAAAAGTTTCGTCGAAATCAACACCAGGTTGTTGGCAATAACCCTTTGCAACAAGTCGAGCTTTATTCCTTACTACCACTCCATTATCATCCTTTTTGTTTTTGAAAATCCACTTAGTTCCAATTGGATCATCCTTTCTAGGATTTGGAACTAATCTCCATACCTTCAGTCTTTCAAATTGTGCGAGTTCATCTTGCATTGCCTTAACCCACTCTCGATCTTGAAGAGCTTCAGATACCGTTTTGGGTTCAATATTGCTAAGAGAAAGTGCAACAAGACATTCATTCACTGAAGTACGAGTAGTTACTCCTGCTTGTGGATCTCCAATTATTTGATTAGTAGGATGGTCTTTCTGCATACGTGTCCACTTGTGAGCATGAGGAAGAGGATCTTGTTGTTGAAGATCAACATCATCATCATTGAAGCTTGAGTTTTGTTGAGAGATGGAGTCATAACTAGGTATAACTCTTTCCTCATAGGCTGGATGATCAAAATCAAGTGGTACATACACATTTGGAGTGTTCAGAGGATTTGTTGTCTGAATAAATTGAGAAGGTTGTTCTTGAACATTCTCTTGAGTATAAATATCCTGAGAGGATGGTGGAGAAGTATCAGTAGACGAGAATTCTTGCTCTGAAGAATTTGATGATGATTCATGATTGATGTCCGGAACTGGATCGTTGTTATGAAGAGGTTCATTGTTTGGAATTGGTTCAACGATGACCTGAGGTTCTTGATCATGAATCGGTTTTGAATTATAGAATTCTTCAAAAAGAATATCTAATTCATCACTTGTTGGAGATGGAAACTTCTTGAATTTAGAAGCTAAGGTAGAATTCCTTGTAGAAGTACTTGAAGTACTTGGATCATTACTTGTTGGCAGCAAACTTTCTTGCTCAAAAATCATGCCTGACATCTCATCAAACCAAACATTCATTGTTTCTTGAATTGTGTTTGTTCGGCGATTGTAGATTCGGTTAGGCAATTGATGTTTTGGAATAACCAACAAAATATCCTTCATCACCTTTCTTCTCGAACTTTCCAAGATTCTCCCGATCATTCAATGTAACAAACACACCCAAATATATGGAAGTAGTTGATGTTGGGCTTGCGTTTGTTGACAACCTCATAAGGAGTCTTTTCGAAACGCTGATTGATGATGGACCGATTCTGAGTGTGACAAGCAGTGTCAACAGCTTCAGCCCACATATTGGATGGCAATTTGGAATAAGCAAGCATTGTCCTTGATGCTTCCACCAGCGATCGATTTCTCCTTTCAACAACACCGTTTTGTTGTGGGGTTCGAACTGCTGAGAATTGATGAGTAATGCCTTTGGATTTGCAGAATTCATCAAAAACAGCATTCTTGAATTCTGTTCCATTATCCGAACGGATTTACAATTGATTGTAAGCATCGCATACATTGTTGATGACCCTCGGCAGGGGATTGCCGACATCCTGGTGTATAGATGTATGCACCCATTTTGGATGTAGTTCT
>CM067174.1:26378733-26393274 GCA_034093135.1 Erigeron breviscapus
ACTGAGCCGGGCTAACTGAAGAAGCTACTGGTACTGAAGCCAGTGAGCCCCAGTTTGAGTCCTTCCCAGATATTCCATCAACTCTGAAGTCAGTTAAGGGAAAACAACAAATGGAATCTGGAGAAGAAGAGCAAACTGCTGAAGATGCTGATGATGAAACATCCAAGAAGCTAGAACAAGAATGCATCATGATAGAGATTTTCAAAAGAAATCAAAAAGATGAACTGCTGGCCCATAAAGGGAGATGGCATCTATGGGTACTCTGGATTCTTACAATGCTGGCAGGTTAGGCATAAATATTGAGTGTAAAAAGATGAAGGAAGACCCCAGAGTTCATCAATGTCTGAATGCATTGAATGATGTTCATGTACGCTCCTTTTACGCTGAAGAAGAACAGGTTTATGATTCTATAATTTATGGTGTAAGTGTACCAGAACTCATCAGACAAAGGAAGGAGGAACTTGGTAAGCCTCCAGAAAAAGATCAGAAAGAACGCTGGTGCTCTGGAGATAGAGTACAGAAATAAACTGACTGGCTTACCAAAACTGACTGCCAAACAAATCAAAGCGATTAAAGATGCTGATGTAAGCAAATTCATTCCCCTGGATACTTCTCTGAAAATAAATCATCAACAACTCTAGTCTGCTGGAGAACAAAAGAGAGTGTCTAAGGAAACTGAAGCATTGATCCAGACAGCCAAGTTGAAAGACAAGTACAATGAAATGTTAAATTTCAGGGCTGATGCTAGAAGGATCACTGGTGCTGAGATCAAATTAGCTGAAAATCATGAAGGCATGTCCAGGTTTGAAGTAAAGTTGACCAGGGAGGGTAACTTTACTGATGAAAGGAAAAGTACTTCAGTCCAAGCATTTGGATGGAGTGAATTGAAAGAGATTGCTTTAACGTTCAGGGGGAAGACAAATGTGTCGACTGATGTTAAAGCATTTCTGAAAAGAGTTGAAAAGGTATGGAGAAGAAAGCAACAGATGGAAGTTGCAATGGGCATAAAATCGCCAGAATCAATACCATCTTCTCCATCACCAAAGAGAAAGGCTACTGAAGATGCTCCAGGACAGACATCGAAAAGAAGGGCCTGACTCTTATCATTTACTTGTTGTAAATTTATTGTTTTATGAAAATTGTATACTATTTATCAGTTGATGTATGTAATAATAGTTGCAATTTTTGATTCATAAAAGTAAATGATTAGATTTAGTCTAAGTTAGAACTTAAAAGATGAAACTGAAAACACTCATGATCTATAAAGTGTTTTCCAGTAACTTAGATTTTTTAGACAAATCAAAAACTTGTGTTTTTCAAGCATACAAAGTGTATAGATTTAAGCTTGAAAACACTTGCATTATTTCTAAACAAATAGGGGGAATTTGTTAGGTCCAGATTTACTGGACTCGCTCTAGACTCGACTACTGGAGCCTTACTGAAGATCTATCCAGAAACGTGTTCTACTGGACCTACTCCAGACTTGGAATCTGGAGTCCCTCTAAAGATTTGTCTAGAAATAATGGAAGACCAGTGAGTAAATACTTTTATAGGGAATCTGGAGTATTCTCCAGATTAGCTCACTGGACTTCACCCCAGTCCAGATCAACTCTACTGAAGACTTCTCACTGAAGTCAAAGACTGAAGTCAGAATAAAGAAGACTGACAAATGGCAGAGTCCACTGGAAGTCTTACCAGATCTGTACACTGGAGGATTGTCAGTGTTCTAGACCTTACAAGTCTGAACACTGATATCAAGGAATTGACTTTTGCCTTTACACACTTTCCAAAGAACAATCCACTTGTTCTTTACCAAAGTTTATGCGTGTAAAGGTGGTTGGTTAAAAGAATAAAATCATATCAATATGACTTTATCCTTGTACCATTAACCAATGCATTTAATGTTCTTGTCGGATCATTAAATGCATGCAACCACATTTGTACGGCACAAAATTCACTGGTGAATTTTGTTGCCTATAAATACAAAGTCATTTCTTTGAGAAATTACTTTTAAGCATACATTTTGCATTAAAGTTAATTTGTCCAAATACTCTCGATCTTAAACTAGGATACTTCACAACTTTAAGTATCTCAATCCAAAAGAGTTATTTGACAAATATAGATCATTTGTAATTCATAGGTTGTTAGGATACATACTTATTTGTATTATCTTGATTCCGCACAACCTTGTATTTTATTTAACATCATAAATAAAATACACCAATGAAAAATACATAATGTTCCACTTTACTTGTTTATTGCTTTAAGTCTTGTATTACTTTGTTTATATATTCTTGCATTTATTTACAAGTAATACTAGTCCATTCTAGTGATTATTAGACTTGTTGTATTTTACACTTTCTAGGTTAACCATCGTATTTCAAGGACTCACAGCTATGGTTCGAAAACTGGGAAAATGCATGGCTTCGTATGAAGGAAACCGTCAACTTGATCAAGGATGAAGACTTGAAGCCTGCGGAATATGTGCCTTGGTTTTATCACGGATTACGAGATGAAGAAAGAGCCAGACTATGCTATGAAGCCGCAAGCAATTTATTCTTGAACAAGACAAAATAGGCTTTAGAGTTTCTCGAAAGAAAGGTGCATCAAGAAGAACACGAGTACAAGGAAAATCATCATTACATAAGCGAGCTCAAATCACAAGGGGTATTCGAAGGAAATGTGGAAAGCACCTTGGGAGAGAAACCTGACGAGAAGGAGTATGATTGGAGGTACGCGGAGCAGAAGATGGCCAAGAAAGAACCGAAAGGCGAAGAAGAAGACGAATCGGAAACCATTAGGGCATACCAGCGCCGCTGGGGGTACAGCCCAGCATCGCTGGGAGCTCCTGGAAGTTTCGATCAACAACCTTTTGAGCAAGATTCTAAGAACGCGGACCGATTTTGCATACCTATCGGGTTTAGGAGATGGTTCGATAGAGACTTACAAGCCGTACATGATCATGAAGTAAAATGCATCGAAGTAGAAGAAGAGAGGAGCAACGACAGAGATTTCATGGACGGGGAGTTATACTTTGACTTCGTTAACCACCAACCCAATCTTGGACATACAAAACTTCAAACAAGAAGAGCATGAAGAAGTAGATGAAGCATGGAGGCGTATGAAACAGATCGTGAGGAGAATTAGGAAGAAAATATATTGCCACGATTTAGAGTACACGGATTTCTTTTATTATGGTATGGAAAATTATGCCCGTCGTGCTATTGATAAAGCCGTTTATGGATGCTTTCATAACCAACCAACCAAGTTTAGAATAAAGATCTTAGATGATGCATTTTATGAGGCCGAGTTTGAAGAGTCCGAAGAAGAAGAGGAAGATGGAAGCAAGGAATGGGAGAAGACGCAAAACCTAATAGAAGAATTCGATAAGGGAGATACGGTACGTATTGTCTAAAGATGCGTAATCAACTAACTTTGAGAGATATGCTAGGAAGTTTAAACAAAGGAAGGGAGAGACGGTTAAAGTAGCTTGGAAAATAATAAAAGCTCTCTATGAAAATTGTGAAATCCACGAGTTTGACCGCACTACTTTGTTGAAGAAATTCGTCGATGGATTGAGGAGTGAAAGCTCGGAAATGATTAGAAGAATTTTAGGAATGGGGATGATGGACGTTGGAATCTACATAGCCTATGAATTCCTCGAAAATGAGGTGTATGGAGGAATAAAGGAGAATATAGAAAAGGACAAAAGAGATAAGAAAGCACGAAGGGAAGAATATTTGGAACAGCTAAGGGAATTCCATATTGATCAGAGACACATGGAGAACGATGCTCGGGATAAGGAAGAAGCCGAATCGTGCAAAATCGCAAAATCGGGTACTGCCACGAAGGCACCAGTGCCGCTGGCTGCACAGGCCAGCGCCGCTCAGGGACAACCAGCGCCGCTGGCAACCCCTGCAGTCCTGAATTTCGCGAAATCAAATCCGTTACCACCCGAACCAGCCCTGGAAATCAAACACCGATCGACGTGGAAATGGTTGAAGCTACTGAAGCACGAAGGAACTCTGAAAGCTTGGAGGAGAGAAAAGGAACGAACGTCAAAGAAGCCATAAGTCACTTCGAACGTTATCCAATGGGAACCGGCCCCCAGCCGACCCCGTATTCTTCCTCAACCTAGTTCCTAGGCCGAGTCCGGCTGAAGACTCGTTAAACTTAGCGCTTCTTGGGAGGCAACCCAAGCCGTATTTTTATTTTTATCTTTTTAGGAATATGTGACTAATTGAATTGTTTTGAATTTTATCATTTGTGACCTATTTTATATGAGTTATGTGTTTAGAATCACAGATGCAAGCTTTCAATGGATCGAAGAAACAAGTAACTTATTGCAATCGTATTTCGTTTTTATTTTTTATTTTATGTTTTAGCTTGTTATTTCCATTTTGATATTTTGATTGAAGTGTGCAGGAGTATTTAGCTTTGTATTATGAGGAAAACCATGCACTTGGTCAAAAGCTAAGTGTGGGGGAATGCCGGAAGCAATTCGTGAAGGAAAATCAGACGTCGAAACATGTACAGGAACTCAAAGCGCCGCTAGAAGACTTCCAGCGCCGCTGGGAAAGCCACCTGGGCTTCCCAGTGCCGCTCAGCCTCTTCCAGTGCCACTGGACCTGCACCTGTGCAGATCCAGCGCCGCTCAAGATCGTCCAGCGCCGCTCACAGCTAGCCAGCGCCGCTCCTGACTCCAGTTTGCACACCAGATCGCGAAAAATCAAAAAACAAATCAGAAAAACCCAAAAATCCAAAAAAATCAAAAAATCAGAAAATACCAAAAAGAAAAGAAGGTAGAGAAGCATCAATGGATCGCCATCAAACGGAGCCAACTCAAGTCTTTGAAGATTCAACATCATTCAAGTCGCTCCACAAATGCCATCTTCAACAACATTCATGCAATATAAGCCCGAGAAGTTTCGTTAATCCTTTTTTTATCGTGTTTTTCCTATTACCCTTTTATTATGTAATGTCTAGTACAACGGGGACGTTGTACAACTTAAGTGTGGGGGGATGGAATAGGAAAAACCCGTGGTTTAATTGCTTGAATAATCATAAGTTTTCTACTACTAAATTCATGCAAAATTTAAATTTTTCTTGTGTCTGAAATCATTTTGAGAATATAAGCTTTGCAAGTAGACAAAAGATGACGATAACTAAGCAACATTAGCTTTGGTAGATGAACTGTTAGTTTAACTATAGATTTGTGGCTGTTCATTTTTCCAAATGGATTAGAGCTTAGCCTGAAACTGTATGCGATTATGTTTGCCATAGCACATTTAACCGGACTTTAATATGCCTAGCAATTAGAGCTATCTAGTTATTAGTATAGGTGTATTAATTGGACTTAATTATATACGTGCTTGTGTAGAAACTAGTTTAGACGGTTCGCCTTAATTCTTACACTATTGATTGTGAACTAGTTGCATGCGGAGTAAGTGTATGAGTCATCTGGGGTCTCTGATAATGTCTATTGCATGAATAATGTAGTAATCCTAAGAAAGGCAATCAGTAGATTAAATAAAAAGAGTTCAAAGAACTAATAACGAGTAAAATCTATACGCATCAAGTTATGTCGCTTTGCGCGTGGGGAACCACCGACCTGTCACCGCTGTCTTGATGTAAGGTATAAACTCTAACCATTAGTTGAGTTATGTCGCTCTACGCGTGGGGAACCACCGACCTGTCACCGTTGTCTCAACTATTAAAGATGATAATATCGTATAACTACTTTAGTGTTTAGCTAGTGAGCATGACTGTAGTGTGAGAGTATGTCTGAGTAGTGACTCACAAGTACACAAAATGATGAAATGTAAATGCCTTGTGTTAGGTCCGTTTGACCGATACATATCAAGATCTGTACGAATCCAGATGTGCGGAATCCATCTAGATCCGTTCTTGAGGCTTTAAACAAACACACACATATATAAACCAATATAGATATAGAACAAGAGATATAAAAGAAATTCCTTTATCATTAATCGAATGATTATAGTAATGAATCCGTTTAAAATACATCTCAATGATTCCGGATTACAATCAATCGAGACAACTCTTGATAATGAATTACATGGTGGCGGAATGGCGGGGCATAGATCTCTACCCCGATCCCTATGGACGACTCCCTGTTGCAACTAGAACCATCAACTAAAATTAGTAACCTAAGAAAACTATATATAGGCTGAACATATATGGGGTGGACTTGTTAATTTCGTGGCTGCCATAATTGTTTTGATGTTAATAACCTCAAAGGATTAACATCAAAGGAATAACTTCAATAAAATAACTTCAAAGACTCTAAAATGTCAGCCTTAGAATTGTATTGCAGCGGACAATAATAAGTGCACAGAAACTGCACTAACAGACTCCCCCTTTTCCGGTCGCTGCAATACAATTCTAAGGCTGACATTTTAGAGTCTTTGAAGTTATTTTATTGAAGTTATTCCTTTGATGTTAATCCTTTGAGGTTATTAACATCAAAACATTTATGGCAGCCACGAAATTAACAAGTCCAACCCATATATGTTCAGCCTGTATATAGTTTTCCTAGGTTACTAATTTCAGTTGATGGTTTTAGTTGCAACAGAGAGTCGTCCATAGGGATCGGGGTAGAGATCTATGCCCCGCCATTCCGCCACCATGTAATTCATTATCAAGAGTTGTCTCGATTGATTGTAATCCGGAATCATTGAGATGTATTTTAAACGGATTCATTCTTGTAATCATTCGATTAATGATAAAGGAATTTCTTTTATATCTCCTGTTCTATATCTATATTGGTTTATATAAATGTGTGTTTGTTTAAAGCCTCAAGAACGGATCTAGATGGATTCCGCACATCTGGATTAGTACATATCTTGATATGTATCGGTCAAACGGACCTAACAGTGGTATCAGAGCAAGGGGAGACTATTCTCCATGATTGAGATCTGTTCTTGAAATATTTGAAGAATTAGGATTTTTAGATGGTGGTTGCGATTCGGTTGATGAAGATGAATAGTTCATTGAGGTTATTCATTCCATTCCATTGATCTTATTCCGTCGAACTTAAACCTTCAAAACCAATTTCATTCGAACCTTAAACCCTTTGAACTTAACTATGGAACTATTAAACTAAACTTAGTTCCTTTGAGTTTAATTCCTTTGACCTTAAAACCATCGACCTATTAACACTTTTGAATTTAAGTTTCATTGAACCTAAATCACTTTGACCTTATTTCCTTTGACCTTAAATCCCTTGAACTTATTTCCTATGAACTCAAAACTTGCGACCTTAATTGCACAACTTATATCCTCCGACCTTAATTCCATTGAACTTAAATCTATTGACCTTAATCTCTTTGAACTTAAATTCTCTTTGAACTTAAAATCCCTTTGACCTTAAAATTCCTTTGAACTTCCAACCCATCCTACGACCTTATTAGCTAGAAAATGATTGAAGTTCACGCATAGAGGTTCTGGTGTGTTTCAGTATGAGAAAAATACAGATTTTCAGATACGATGAAGCACACATGATACGGTAGTAAAATCCCGTTTTTGATGAAGAGTTATTACTGAAGTTAGCTCTAGGCCTTTTTAAAGAACCTCAGGAATTGGAGATAAGTAAAACCTAAGATGGGCTAATTTTCAGAGTTTATGCAGAAAAAAAGGGGGGATAAAACTTTCAGGTTTACCTTTAGGTTTTTAAGCAAAACTTTGTGTTACTCGAGAGACAAACCAAGATCTAATTATAGATGATGGTGTGCTATAAGTCCCAACTTGATAGATGGTACTACTGAAGACACCTCTATGTCGATGGTGGAGTTACTTTGCAATATATGCACTGAACTGGAGACGACCAGTTGCAGTGTGTATATACCAAGTTCTAGATAGATTACTTATGTAAATGACAATAAGTAAAGAACAATGCAATAATACAAATAACTTGTAAAGTAACTTGATGAGACAATATGTAATTTTCAATGTGTAATTTATTTATTGATGTTAAATAAATTACAAGGTTGATGCGGAACCAAGATAATACAAGAATGTAAATATCCTAACAACCTATGAATACAATTGATCTACACTCGGAATTTCTCAAGACAATCGAAACACTTAAAGTTGTGAAATGTTCCTTTTAGCGATTGAGAGAATATTGCACAAGTTCACCAAGAATATTGCAGGTTTGCAAAGTGAATTCTATCGAAGTGTATTCGAAGAAGTCTGAAGTGTGTTTTCACTTTGTGATTACAAAACACTTGATATTCTTGTTGTGCAATGACTTGTATTTATAGGCAAAGTTAACATTGGGATGTTAACTTTAGCCGTACAAATGTGGTTGAGAGCATTTAAGGAATAGCATTTAATTCCTTAAAAAGCAGTGTAAAGTCGCATATTAAAGCAACTTTAATCAACCACCTTTATGTACCTTTTATTACTTAAATAATAAGATAAGGCTTATTATCCGGGTAAAGGTACATAAAGCATACAAGTCAATTCCTCGTAATCAGTGTAAAGCTTTGTAAGGGCTTTCCACTGATGGTCTCCAGTTTGTAACTGACTAGAATGCTAACTGGGCTTCGCTGCCATTGCCATTCTCTATCTTCCATTTGTTGTCTTCGACTTCAACTGGAATGATTCTTCAACTGGTCAGTTCTCAACTGGAGGAAGTCTTCAGTTGCGTTGACTGTACGGTGCAACTGGACTTCAATATATTTCTGGACAAATCTTCTTGGTCACCAGTTTTCACTGGTCTCCAGATGCAACTGGTGACTGGCAAGTGTAAACTGGTGACTGGCCAGTTCCAGGTGAACTGGTCCTAACATATATAGATCATCCGAGTAAAGAACGAAGATCATAGTGTTTTCTATTTTGATTGAGATTATACAACAGATGATCTTCAATATCTAGCAGATGTGGAAACTTTGTCGAAATATTGGAGCAATGAAGCTTGTTACTTGTAGTTGAGTATTTGAAGATTGAACCTATTTATATTCCAAAAATATAGAGATGATAATCAGGAGATTTTTTATGTCGGTTGCGAGATTAAGATCTTTATGTTGTTTGGCGGTGTATATAACTGAATGGGAGATCTGATAGGAAAGCCTTCGGGTGGTTAGTGGAATTGTGAAGGTACAAGAAAGTCAGACACTGCTGGTTGAGACAGGATATGATACTACATTTTTTGATTCAGGTTGCAGAGTTTCTTATCTTTGTGGGAGCTGATTGATGTGATACTGATTGTTGGAAATTCAACTTCTCTATTATATGCCGGTTAAGCAAGACGTGATTAATTTCTCGGGCAATAGATCCAAGGATGGAAGATTGCAATGCTTAATTTGGAAGTGGCTACTGTTGAGAGGGAGAACTACGATGAGAGGTGTTGAGTTAGTTAGTTGCCATAGAGGTACATGGATTATGTAGGTTGAAGATCAGGATGCAGTGCCAGAAGATCGAGTTTCAACAAGAAGACCCGATATCAGTAGTTAAGGGAAAGTCTATTAACTTAGCCTTTCTATAACTATTGATTATCGATGTTTGATAGAATTGATTGCACCGGAAAAGGGGGAGTCTGTTAGTGCAGTTTCTGTGCACTTATTATTGTCCGCTGCAATACAATTCTAAGGCTGACATTTTAGAGTCTTTTAAGTTATTTTATTGAAGTTATTCCTTTGATGTTAATCCTTTGAGGTTATTAACATCAAAACATTTATGGCAGCCACGAAATTAACAAGTCCAGCCCATATATGTTCAGCCTATATATAGTTTTCTTAGGTTACTAATTTCAGTTGATGGTTCTAGTTGCAACAGAGAGTCGTCCATAGGGATCGGGGTAGAGATCTATGCCCCGCCATTCCGCCACCATGTAATTCATTATCAAGAGTCGTCTCGATTGATTGTAATCCGGATCATTGAGATGTATTTTAAACGGATTCATTCTTGTAATCATTCGATTAATGATAAAGGAATTATTTTATATATCCTGTTCTTATCATATATTTGTATGTATATGTGTGATTATATTTATTGCCTCAAGAACGGATCTAGATGGATTCCGCACATCTAGATTCATATAGATCTAGAAACTGCACTAACAGAAACTTGAAAGTCCCGGTAACGTATAGACCGTTAACAAGATTGTATGGTTATGTTGAGAGTGCGGAATCCTCTCAAGATAACTTTGATTATATATGTTTAATCAATACTATCAATATGCAAAAACACAAATGAATACCCTTCAAATAATCTGCGAGATGCACTTTGTTTCTAGGCTATGAATTCGACAGAACACACACCAACTCGCAGCTATACTCTCTGTCCCCCGGTGGCTCTGATACCACTTGAGGTCCGTTTGACCGATGCATATCGAGATCTGTACAAATCTAGATGTGCGGAATCCATCTAGATCCGTTCTTGAGGCTATAAATATAATCACACATATACATACAAATATATGATAAGAACAAGATATATAAAATAATTCCTTTATCATTAATTGAATGATTACAAGAATAAATCCGTTTAAAATACATCTCAATGATTCCGGATTACAATCAATCGAGACGACTCTTGATAATGAATTACATGGTGGCGGAATGGCGGGGCATAGATCTCTACCCCGATCCCTATGGACGACTCTCTGTTGCAACTAGAACCATCAACTGAAATTAGTAACCTAAGAAAACTATATATAGGCTGAACATATATGGGTTGGACTTGTTAATTTCGTGGCTGCCATAAATGTTTTGATGTTAATAACCTCAAAGGATTAACATCAAAGGAATAACTTCAATAAGATAACTTCAAAGACTCTAAAGTGTCAGCCTTAGAATTGTATTGCAGCGGACAATAATAAGTGCACAAAAACTGCACTAACACCTTGCTAGTAGCTAGTAGATCTGATTGCTATACAAACATTAATTAAGTGCTTAACTAGTCAGCAAAAGGAAGTAAGATTGAGCAGTAGGACATGTGGAATTATAGAACGGTTTTAGAGGTATTAACACGAATATAAGGTTGACTTTTAGTTTCGATTGACTGATTATCTTGCCTCTAGCTATAGCTTACTGATTTTGTCTAAAGCTTTCTCAAATCATTTGCATGACTAATCTTTGAAATGATTTTATAAGGTAGAATAACTTGAACATTTAAGTTGTCCGCTCATCATTGTTTTATTTTCTTGGACTATTTGCTTGAGGAGCGTCCGCTCATCACTTAAGTGTGGGGGTATATGATGAGCGTCCATTTTGTGATAAAAACTCCCATCGAAAGGCTTCATTTCAATATCTATTTGAGTTAATATTCCGGAACTATCGGTACTTAATAGATTCAATGTTTACGCAGGTTCACGGAAGATGCGAGTGAGGGTAAATGGCATCAAGTGACTCACGATGGAAGCCTATGAAGTTACGAGACACAAAGAGGTGATTCGGAAGCCGAACGAAGCGAAATAAGAAGCAGCAGGAGCTGCCAGCGCCGCTGGGAAGCCCAGTTCAGCAAACCGACCTAAATCACTATTTAAGCCGAAGCAGCTGATGTGTCGTATTTTATACCCATTTCCCACATTGTATTTAGTTGAATTTGCATGGTTTATGAGTCGTTTTTGTATACATTTGGTGCGTTTATGGTATTTGTTAGTGTTTCAGGTTACTGACAGGTATTTAAGCGTAAATCTGGAGAAAACGACATTGTTGAGGTGAATTAAGTGCTAACGGGGATTTCGGAAGCATTTGGATGAAGATTGCAGAAAGTCAACAAAAGTCAAAGCTGGCAAAAGGACAATTGCGCCGCAACCGAATTACAGAAAGATAAGTTGCGCCGCAACTGTCCTAGTTGCGCCGCAACGCCTTTTGTTCCTGGCCAGCCACGAGTCAACATTGGTCAAAGGTCAACGCGAGTCAACGTTCAATTGCGCCGCAACTAGTTGTTGCGCCGCAACCGAAAAGCAGAAGATTAAGTTGCGCCGCAACGCCCATAGTTGTGCCGCAATGCATTCAAGTTCAAGCCAGCCTTGGTCAATGAAAATCAAAGTCAACTCACGAGTCAAACTTAGTTGCGCCGCAATTGGTGGCGGTTCTGGCAGATTTTGGGAGACATATAAATAGCATGCAAAAATATCCCAAAACCCTTCTTCTCTTCTCCCAGCCGTTTTTGAAGACCTATTCAGAGATATTTTCATCTATTTATCATATTTTAGGATTTCAAACACGATTGGATCAATTTCGTTCGTAGCTTTCAATTATATCATTCGGTAACAATGATTTCTTCATATTTTCTTTGTTATTCTTATTTTAATATGAGTGGCTAATCGCTTCATCATCCATCTTGATGGAGTGATACAATATGTAAAGATTGCACAATTTTATTAATTCAATGTTGATTTCATTTAACGTTATATCGAGATCTTAGCGTATTTCTTCCTTATAATTTATCTTGAATTGATTGGTGATTTATGTGTGTCTTTAATGGTAATTATTGATTTTGTATATTTCATTTTGATTGTTTGGGTACAAACGATTGGGTCTATGACGGGTACGGTAGATAATCGTTCATGATAATAGGGAGGAATGTGTTAACGGTTGGGTACAATCGATAGGTATAATTGTTATTTCAATAACCAAAACAATTGTTTGATTAGGGAAGTTATAAAAGATGTCTTGGGGTACCGGTCTTTGTAACGAAACTAGTTTAAGCAAGAGAGTCAAATGATGTCATTAACTTGATGGGTATGGGGTTGGTGCTTTGTTTGAGTCTCGGTTATTTAATCAACTAATTTGGATTTGAACTTCATTTATGTGCAATCTGAGCGTATTGTTGAGCGAAATCAAGATGGATGCCTTTTTAAATTATTGTCATAAAAACATTTTAAATATCGTTTGAGGACGATCCCTGCCCCGGTAATACCGGATTTAAGTTATTTACTTTTACTTGTTGCAAAGTGACAATTCGGTCACAAAACCCCTTTTAAATTGAATTACTTAATGTTAACAATTACTTCACTTTAGTCCCTATGTTCGATCCTGGACTTACCTTTTAGCTATACTATATACGAACGGGTCCACTGCCCGAGAGTGTGTAGTAGTCAGTTTTAGGGTATTTCTTGTTTTTAATTTTTAAACTCGATTTTGCACATCAAGTTTTTGGCGCCGCTGCCGGGGACTTAAGTTTAGTAGTTGTTTATTTTGTAGTTCGATCCTTTTTCACATTCATTTGTGAGAAAGTTATTGTTTTACTAGATAGATTGTATTTTATTTACTTTTATTTATACCACAGGTGCGGTTGACGGTTTGTTTGTGGTGAGTGTGCAGGTTCTTGTTAGTGATGAACACAAGAGCTTCTGGCCGACCTTTGCTTAGCCCATTGTCTAATCCAGGGAAAGTCAGACGTCGACTTGTGTCAAGATATAACCAGGAACCATCCACACCAGTCAAAATAGATTTAGAAACCGCAACCAGTATTCCACCCGCCCAGAACTTGGAAGATCAGTTGGTTGATCAGTTGGCCGATCAGTTGAAGAAATCATCGGAGTTTCTCAAAACAGGTGAAGATTCAGATTCAGAAGTAGAGGAGAAAATTCAGACACCTGAACCGAATAGTTTTCTCATACCTCGAACCAACATTAATATTAATCAACAACCAAGGGGTAGAAGAATGGGTGATGAACAACCGGTAGATCCGAACGCCCGTCCTTACGGGGAGAGAAGAAGAAATATACCGGCGGACCGGGGCACAGCTATTCGCCCTCCGGCTATTTCAGTAGATTTCTCTTTGAAAGGGAATCACCTCAAGAGTGTTTAAGAGGATAAGTTTGATGGGATTTGAAGAAATGACCCATATGCACATCTTGAGAGGTTTGAGAAGATCTGTAGGTTATATCAGTATGGAACAGGGCAAGCTGAGGCTGTTAAGTTGGAACTATTTCCTTTAACTCTCATTGGAGATGCAGCTGTATGGTTTAAGGAGTTACCCGATAACTCATTCACCACTTGGGCCGAACTTCGTGAAGGATTTATTGATGAGTTTTATTATGTGAGAACTCAAAGGCAATTAGAAAATAAAAGCAGAGGTTTTTCTCAAGAATCCGGTGAAGATGTTGTTGATGCATGGAAACGGTTCAAGGAAATGCTCAGAAATTGCCCCGGACATAGTATGGGTACTGAAGAAAGTTTTGAGATTTTCTATGATGGTTTGGATAGTGTTAGGTCCAGATTTACTGGACTCGCTCCAGACTCGACTACTGGAGCCTTACTGAAGATCTGTCCAGAAATGATATTACTGGACCTACTCCAGACTTGGAAACTGGAGTCCCTCTGAAGATTTGTTAAGAAATAATGGAAGACCAGTGAGCAAATACTTGTATAGTGATGAAGAAGAGGAAAGGGACACGTGTTTCATGGCCTTGGAAGATCAACAGCAGCAGGTGGCAAAAGAAGATGTCATCACTGGAAGATGGGTGGACATCATCTTGAAAAAGGTATGTGATTATGATCACCAGATTGACCCTGAACTAAAACTGGACCTGGCTGAATCATTAAGTGGTGATTAGCTTTT
>CM067174.1:26394274-26425949 GCA_034093135.1 Erigeron breviscapus
TTTTTTTATTGATTGCATTATTTGATTCATCAAAAGTAACATGTATGGACTCTTGTACCTTCTCCAGTCTCTTGTTGTAGACTCTGAAGGCTTTGCGAATGGCTGAATATCCTAAGAAATATCCTTCATCAGCTTTGGCATCAAATTTGCCTAACTGACTGGAGTCGTTTAGGATGTAAACTGGACATCTAAAAACGTGAAAATAACCAATATTTGGTTTTCTATTTCTTAATATTTCATAGGATGTCTTCTTTTGTCGCTTCACATACACTGATCAACTCTGGGTGTGGCAAGCAGTTGCAATTGCTTCAGCCCAGAAACTGGTAGGAAGACCAGATTCAACAAGCATACTTCTGGCAGCTTCTATCAGCGTTCGATTTTTCCTTTCTACCACTCCATTCTGCTCTGGAGTGCGTGCTGAAGAGAAGTTCTGAGAGATGCCAGTGTCAGTACAGAATTTCTCCAGAGTTGCATTCTGGAATTCTGTTCCATTGTCACTTCTTAACTGACACACTTTTCGCTTGTACTTGAGTTCAATCTGCTTGATGAAAGTGATGATTTCAGCAGCAGCTTCACTGTTAGACCTAAGAATGATTACCCAACAAAATCTGGAGTATTCGTCAACTATCACCAGGGTAAATCTTTTACAACGGAAGGTAAACGTTGACTAACGACATGGTCAATGGTCGACATAAAATGTTTAGGATGTTACAATTACCTCCCCCTTAAGAGGATCCCGTCCTCGGAATCACTTCAGCATCAATTAAGCGAGGATAGTTCTCCCGCATCACGGACTCGGTTTTTCTAGTCAAACTTTCGCCAAGAGTATACCTCCATTTCACAAATACATGTTCAACTGGCTTTACACGAAGCTTATTCCCTTAAGCCAAGAATCTTAAACGGCTCATCCACACTTACCCTCTTAGCACCAATGCTCTCATATTCCAATGGAGTCACATTGGTTTCATCCTCAAAGCATAAGTTCAATAACACTCACGAAAGTGCTATGGATGTCATCTAAAGCAATACACAAGCACATATCATATATAATAAACACTTTCATAACTCTAACTTTATCATATCATTTCGGGATTTCTTGGGTTGTACTTTAACTTAGCATAGCCAAACTCATTTAGCTTCTTACATATTCTTTTTCCACTTTCACTTTACCATTTCAACCGTTTCGTCATTTCTTTGGTTCAATATTTAAATCAAACCAAGTAATCAACTCATTTCTTCTACCTTCATAAGTAGTACCCACTTTACATTTGGCGAAGGCTTATTCATTTGGCAGTTAAGCCCTTAAAACCCGTATCCTTATTAACTTGCTATCACAACTCACATGATTCATTTGAACAAAGGGTCGACTCGCCAACTTTTGATGCATAACATATCCCTCCATAAAGTCTTATGGTTAGACCATAATACCCACTTCATTCATTACAAGTTTTCTTTGTTCACCACAAACCTTTAGTCAATTTGAGCTAATCCGAACTCTTCTTTAATGATTCCAACTTCATGAACTATTATCTTCATGATCTTTGGCTCCACAACTTTCCTTTCAATAACATATTGTATCATGAAGTGACATCCAACGCCTATGGCATAACCATGGTCATATGCCTCCTCAAGTACAACTTTTGGGTCATAAGATGACCAAATGAGACAAAACTCAGTTCTTAACAAATGTAGCAAACTCAAAGACCTTTTCAAAGATGCAAGGTTTGACTCTTGAATAGATTTAAAGAATAACTTATGACGTTTGCAAAACAAGTCTGCAGAATTCGTCCGAAACCTGACCATTTCTGGAAATCGACATTTTTCGCATATCTCTGGGCAAAATCACAGGAAACTTTGTTCATATCGAATTTAGGGGACACATAGAGGTTTTCAGAAATGTAAGAGTCATCTCCTAAGTCGTTCATATAAAGAAGATATGATTTTTGCAATATGACTGAATTTTCAGACCTAATAAACTCTTTGTTTTGCAAACAATTTCCACCATCAAACATCCATGTCAAGCCACCACGACCTCTACAGTTCATACACATCAAATTATGACTTAGTTATCATTATGAAATCATCAATTGATTCATGGATTCATTATACTCATTTTACAATCGATTTGACACCCGAATGACCTAAATCGACTCACAAACTCAATCGAATCCATATCAAACCTCAAGACCAGATGTGAACCCTATATTGGTTCTATTTGAACATTAAAATGACTCTAGAAACAACTTCATACCTGTAGGGAATCTCAAGATACATATTGATTGCAATAACAATCACCGAATGACCCGAAATCACCAATCTAACAACAAAAACGTTTCTTATCAATCAATACTCAACAAGTCCAGGTATGGACGAAATATATGGATGGATATGACTAATATTCAGCAAAGATTTCGATCTAGAGAAAACTTTAAACTTTATCCCTTAAGTTCATGACATGGTAAGGACCATTCGTTAGCATGCAGGTACTTCGAGAAACTCAATAGGGTCATAATGAGGGTAGAAATAACATTAGCAGGACTTTCATCATCAACAAATGGTAGAAAAAACCGTAAATCTATCTTATAGAAAGAAATACATCCCACAATCGAAAACATTAACTTCTTCCTATAAGTGAGAGCAAAACAGAGGGGGCACTCGCATGGAAGTAGCACTAGTCACACATCAATTGAAGGTTCGATCTTACGATCGAAACGAAACCGGGAACTTTATTAGAACGTCTCAAAATTACGTGTAGCCTAGACTTTAGAAATGTAATGTTTGCCTTACATGGGTAACCACACAAGCGAGAAACATGATCAATTCGGAACCAAATGCTCTTGAATACTTTTACTTCATATACTTTAAGATACTACAATTATGGGATCTCAACATTACCTTTACATTCGTGCAATATAAGGAAGAATCTCCACCTATAGATACTCGTCCCAATCGTCATATATCGTCCCGTAGCGAAATCAAGATTAAACGAGTCATAAATCCAAAACAGACCAAGATATGCGCCGCATGGTGGTCTTGTGCGCCACACAAAACCATATTAAGCATTTGTGCGCCGCATGAAAAGGTTGTACACCACACAAATCAACCAAATTCGTCACAGAAGCTAAACAACCTTCTGAGCACTCAATCTGTGCGCACTTCTATGCGCCGCATATCGGGCACCCAACTGAAATCCATTTTTCAAAAATGGCATATATGCGCCGTATGAATGTCTTATGCGCCGCATATAGCCCAGTTCGACCAAAATCCAACTTTTTAATCCTTTAATCGAATTCCATACGAACTAAAACCCTCAAATCTTAATCCCAAGCACAACTTTAACATTTTGCAGCTCGAATGTAGCCTCACATCATAACATAGTGTTCCTAGTATGGAAGAGTTTCATGGTTAAAGGTTCAATCGACTTTAGTGTTAACTTCTTTGCTTTCCTCAGCTTCATCATTCTATAATCCATAGATACCTGACTACTCTTCACGTGGTTAAATATGCTATCATCCAGTGATTCCATCATTCCCATCTTTACTTCATTCGGATCAGCACAGACACAGTCTCACAAACACACACATGTCGTGATACATTTACAATTACGTTCGCGACCGGAATTGTAACTATATCCTTTCATACGTGTGCCCGGTAACCCTTCCATGCGTCACCTACTTATAATCCTTCAAGTATCCAGCATCGACTCTACTTTTCAAACTTCAAATCCATGTCTCTTACACTAGTAGACTCAACAACATTGACTACCAATCACTTTATTTAACTTCATGTACATCATCATTCATCATAAACATTTAATCCGGTTATCACTTTCCACCGATCTTCACACATTTCCACACACCTGAAGCATCAACATCACTAAAGTTGTAACACGGTGTTTACTCTTGACAAATAGGGGTACAATACATAGAAATCTCTCTAACTTCATTACTTTGTACAACGGTCAACACAAGCATGGTCATACAAACACGCTCGCGTCGTGATACGCTTGCAACTATGTTCGGGACCATAATTGTAATTGTATCCTTTCACACGCATGTTCGTTCCCACATTTGTGTATCACCCTTCTTTCCATCAACTTCATTCACGCGATTTTCAACACACATACAACATCTCATTTCCTTTGCGGTCCTTATCACTAACCCCATGGGCTAGACAACATTGATAGAATACCATTTCACCTAATTCCCCACTTCCATTCACCCCAGCTGCATCACATATAAGTTATATCACACGGTTATTAATTTCAGTTAGGGAAATGGCACATTACCTCTAGGACCATCTATCGTAGCAATAAGATAATTTAGCGACAGAGAAGCGAGAAATGGAAGAATAAAGGCTAAAAACATATTCACGTATCAACAAACATTAATCATATAGCCTTAATCCTACACTCTCACTCATCCCAACCCGTCCTAAGGCATTTCATCTCAAAGGCTAAGCATACCTACTTGAGCCTACTTAATCTCTATCGGTTTAAGTCCAATTCCTATGGCATACCTATAGTCATTGGTTCACTTAAACCATTTCTCTGATACCAACTTGTAACACCCATCATTTAAAAGCAAGGATTTCCAAAAATTTTCACCTAACGGTGTCAAATAAAGCGGAACAAACATCTAAAAGTCCAAACCAATAAAATTCAGTTTGGTTTATTCATTAAATGGTGTTACTTGCCATATCATTGAAATAAGTCTAAATGGAAATCCATCGGTTGCCCAACATAAAACAACCGACCACAATACGAATACAAGTCATAAGAGTCATAACATAATGCAAAAGTCTAAAGTGAGCAGCCACTATGGGTAAACTAAAGCCATCATCAAACAATCTACCCATGCCTCGCTCTTTATTCATCATCCATCATAAACTTGCTAAACCTGAAGGAACAACACATTTCAAGAAAACAAGTGTTAGCTAACGAATTAGCTAAGTAAGATAACACCTCATTTATAAAACGTTTTTCCAATTAAAACATTTTATAAAAGTCGTATTACATCATTAAGGCACATATCATCTCACATCATCACATCATTGCATTCAACATCTTTCATATAAGGTAGTTCATCCTAAATGTGCCTATACATCTTTAACATCTTTACATCTCACATTAACACATCATTATAGTGGTGACATAAGTCCCACCCGACTAGATGGTTAAACCTTACGGTTGTCCATCGATGTCGTTAAGGAATGGCAAGCCAATCCCTGAGTAATCCGTATGTACAAGACAAGTGGGGTTGGTAAGACCTCCCGTATTACTCTCCACGTTGTACCTCGTTGCAAGGAGCCACCCAAGCAACCACATCAAACGCACAACCCTGGCAAAGGCATGTACGGGTTAAGCTTAACACTTCCCACATCATTTACGAGCTCGGTTTACATCACATATAGTTTAGGTGTCCACATTACGTAAACATCATCACATATTCATCTTTTACGTTTGGGCCCTTAAACGTGCATGTGTCATGGCAACTTAACAATTCTAGTGAACTAGATGAACAAGCCATGTAATCATGCACATTTTACATATCATCAACATATATCACATTTCAATTCATCTCAAGACATTACATAGCATATCATTACATCTCATACATTGTTACATCACGTACATCATCATATATCTCATATCGTTACACATCATATGTCATTGCATGTCGTATATCATTACATATCATCTTTCATTGCATAACATAGTTCATCACATAACGTATTTCATAATAACTCAAAACATTACATATCATATCATAACGTCACATATCTTTGGGGTAGCATTTCAGGCTTCAATATGCATATACATTGTATTTATCTAAAGTCTATATGTTTGATCGACATTTAACTTTGGTTTTAAATAAGATAACTTAAATTAATAAATTGAATTGAGTCACATGTTTAATTTAAAAATTTAGAAAAAATTGAGAGTTGTGATTGGTCAATTAAAATTAAATTAGTTACATTTTAGTATATATAAAGATAAGATGAAAACAATCAAAATCCTAACCTTGATATATAATTATCCCTCACGAAAAAAACTTTATACAATCAAAATCCTAATCTGATTTTACACATAGTGGCTTACAGCCGCTCCCCATCTTCAATGTTCTCTCACAAAAAGGGTTTCTTTCCTATAAAAAAAAAGGGAGATTTACATATATGTCCCATTTTAAAGACATAATTACATATATGTCCAAAGCATGCTTTAAAAGCATTGTATTTATGTATTAAAAACTTTCACCTAAGACATATATGTAATTATGTCTCTAAAATGGGATATATATGTAAATTTCCCTAAATAAAAATATAAAAAAAGGGATAATCTTATATATGTCACTATTAAGCATCTAAATATCACATTTACCCAATTAATTTTTGAAATATCAAAAATGTCATTATTAAAATTTAAAAATATCATAATTACCTAAATAATTAAATTTAATCAATATAAAAGATTAAAATTCTTAAAACTATCAAATGACATTTGCAAATTACATTTATGCTCTCTTTTATCTAATCCCCAATTACATCATATATATGGTATACGCGCACACACTTCGCACCTCATTCCCGCCATTTTTCTTCCCTCAATATCGATCAAATTGTTGGATGAACATGTATTTATTTGTGCAGTTGTACTCTTGATCATATCAAACCAATACCATTCTTATTCTTTAAAAATCAATTTCATCTGGTAAGTTATATATATAGGGATTGGGTATTGTAAAACAAGTATTAAGGTAAAACCAATAAGACAAGATCCTGACCCTTAGATCATAGATAAATTGATGCACGATAATTTTCGTGATGCACAATAATCTTCAATGAAGAGAAACTTATTGTTTTATTTGTTTTACTTTAATACTTGTTTTATTTTACCTAAAACCTATATATATATGTGTGTGTCTATATATATATATATATACGAGCATGGTATCCGCGCGTTGCGACGGATATCATTGACATAGTTTCGGTTGTTGTAATCTTAAAATCTTTTAATATCGTTAATTACGATCTCCTCTTGATCTTGAAATCTTTTGATCTCGTTAATTACGACTTTTGCTTGATCGGGATCCATATGAATAGATGTTGTACCGCCACAATTGCCGACTGGATCCGCCACCGCTGTCGTTACGTACCGCCACCACCGCCATCACTCTTATCTCACTGTCGCATCGCATGGGTATTTGTCTAATATAAAAAAAAACATGCCAATTTGATAAACGGGCTATTGAGTAAGCATGTTTTTACTTTTTACCTCTAAAAGTTTGCAAATATATACAACTTTTGTAGACTTTTCAATGTTTCATCATTCAGAAACCACTCCATTCAATGCGGTTCTTACTTCTTAAAGATGTGTAATTGCTAATTGTAAGGATTATTTACATGATAGTAGACTACGTAAACAGATATAACTATATCGAAATTTGTTTGAAAAACAAAATAAATAACTCAATAAATTTTTAGTGTCCTTCGGCTAAAAAGTTCCAAAGATTCGATGAGATATTCAACAGTTGTTGTGTGTGTTTTAGGGTATAGAGAAGACAGATATTAATGTGTAATGTGTCTGCTTTTGATGAAGGGTATTTATTAGAAAATTTTTATTGGGAGATGGGTGAGGAAGGGCAAAAACGTAAAATTGCATGTCCCAAATTTTGTAAACTTTCAACGGGGTGGATAATTTTTAATAGGAAGTATAGATACATCTTCTTATGTTGTTTTTTTATTTTTTAATTTTTATTTTTTTATTTTATTACAATTGTAACATAAATGTAATTTGTAAATGTCATTTTATAGTTTTAAGGATTTTAATCCTTTATATTGATTAAATTTAATTATTTAGGTAATTATGATATTTTTAAACTTTAACAATGGTATTTTTGATATTTCAAAAATTAAATGGGTAAATGTGATATTTAGATATTAGATGTTTAATAGTGCAATTCAAAAAAATCATTGCAACTGCATAGACAAACATCTTAATACACCAATATCTAATCCATATACTTTTAGCTATTTGGAAATCGAAGGGATTTGCTGCACCAATAACATCTAAAAAACTATTTGGACTGGTGTAACTCGCTGAACCTACAACATTTGAGGTTGTTGCATATGCTGAACTCGGTACGTCATTTTTTTGTCTTCAAATCGCAAACCCAAGCGAACCTGGGTCGTGTTCGCTCAAGATAGAAATGTGTGGCTCTTTGATCGAATTATGTGACTATGGTCTAGGTCCATTGTTCTTATTATGTTGCAGTTGTGTACATATGCATGATCGTTGTAGATGCCTCTATTAATACATGGGCCCGAATGCTAGAGATCACAGTTTCAAAAATTGTCAAAGGTAAGTGGTGACTTATCGAGGATGAGTCTTATGCAGTGTTCGCTCCGGTACGAAGTCGGTACATGAGACCGCAGGTCACACCCATTTACTTTTGTTACTTTTTTTATTATTAATGAGATTGCGTAGAATGAAAATGGGACAAAAGAAATGGTTTTGGATTAATGTCAATTCTGAAACAATAATTATCCCTCTAATAATGATCTATTTCTACATTAGCTATGACCCACGTGAGGACAACCCTAACTTATTAGAGTTCAATTCTGTATAAGCTTCTATTCAGATCATCATGATGAGATATGATGTTTTGCCAACTTTGCAAGGACGCCAATCGCAAGTGAATTGATATATGTACAAGGCTCAGTCATGGATGAATTAACTCGCGAGTCTATAAAGTTATCCGCCCTGTCAGGGCCACCCAGAATGGCTCCTGTGAGTTCATTAGGGTTGGGTGCATCCGTGTTGTACCAGTAAACAAAGCTCATCCCACAGTTTACATCTTCGGTTGGAGCCATCACTGGCACCGATGCACCTCTATGATGCGCGTGGAGAGGTGGATTTTGACCAAATCCTACCATTATTGATCTTTTTACCGGATTATTTCCTAGTAAATAATCCATCTGCAACAATCACAAAAACATTAAATTGAAAAATATGTTTTTGTACCAACATACTGACTATACTTTCATATCCTTCTATGCACCTCGGGTTAGTTATTTGTTGTCCAAGATTATACATGTTTAAACCAGGCTCTACACAAGCAACAATCTTATTTCCGCCTAACATTTGGCATGTCGTCGAGCAATTATATATATATATACATGTACCTCTTGTTTAGCAAAACCCATGAGTTCCACATGAGTGAAGGTTTTATCACCACAAGTGACTTGGATATTGTGTTTAGCCAACAAATCACTGTAAACACTGAAAAGAAATGTCGTGGATGTCACATATTGTGAATTCGCACCGTCTCTGAAGTGAATCAACCCTCCTGCATATATTTTGTTGGATGATCAGTATTCGGATCCACAAACATTGAGCCAAAAATAGCAATTTTTACATTTATTGATGCATTCAGAGAGAAATTAACCTGGGGTCATAAAAGGTTGACGGTAAGGGCTTTCAGGAAGAACTGAACATATATATCCATTGGCTTGTTCTTGGAACGTTTGAAATTCCTTTTGCCCTTCCCAATACAACTGTTTCAATGCATTATCAGAACTCAACCCAAATTTGTGCCAAAATAGATAAGTTTTCATAACTAGGTGGAGTAACTTTGACTATTTATAACAAAATGAACAAGTATTTTGTTAAATCGGGAAAATTAGAATACTTATTAGTGACAAATGTGTGCGTACTTGTGCCAGGGGCGTTGTGCTTCTCAATTCATGTACATTGAGCATAAATTTGTGACTTTCCAATTTTTCAACCACCATCAATAGCGTTTAACTAAAATTGTGCCTACGAATTCCCCTCGGTCTAAGTGGTTGAGGTGAGGTACCCAGTGACTTTAATAATGAGGAGGTCATAAGGTTTAAGTCCCACATGTGACAAAAAATTGGGGTTTTTCTCTCACCTATGGTAGGTGAGTGGAGATGATCGGTGGGCTAGTGATCCCAGTTTTCCGTTCAATAAAAACCAATCTAAACAGTTAATTAGAAAACTTGAGATGGTAAATGGACCAATATAAAGATATATACCTGGGAAAGAAGGACCTGCACACCAGCAAATTTGAGGTCCCAACTGAACTCATAAACAACAGCAGAGGTGGACTCCTCTGTATATATTGTGAATATTGTTGATCCTTTGTGGCTATGTATAACCATGTTGCCCCCCATAGTAACTCATCCTGGAAATTTATATCAACTATATATTAGTAACGTTCTTCCATTTCCTTTTTAGATCATCAAGAAAATGCATATCTGCTATATCAAAACAATAAAAGCTTTAGAGATTTTACATTATAACCAGAGTAAGAGCAATAGAAAGGGCATGCGCCATCGAAAGTTCCTTGATGTTCCTCAGCAAACTGAAAGAGCTGCATTCAAGTAGAAAGGATTTCTTTCAAGTACAAGCAAAACTACCAACTGTTAGGAACAACGGTCTCAAAAATGTCCCAACAACACAGCCAATATAACAGTAAAGAAATATAAACACAAGAATTTACGTGGAAACTCCAAAATCGGAGAAAAACCACGGGCCTCCAAAGAGAAAAGATTCCACTATATGAAATATTATTACAATCACATAGACTAGTCTCTTAAGCCTACCGCCAAGACAACCTCTCTTTGCTTTCTTTTTGCTCTCACTTCTCTCGTACTCTCTTATTTTTCTGCGTGTATCTTCATTCTGCTTCATTCCATGCATATATATAATATGGCATAAGAAAACACGGCTGCACAAGACAAAGAACAAAGAGACACCAAACCCACTATGCATATTCATTTCTAAATGCTAATGAACAAAACACACGTCCATATATATATTATACATGCGCAGGAAACAAGAACAAAAGAAAAGGCATAAAGACATGAGTGGTTACCCAGTCCACCACCACGTAAAGAAAGCAAAAGAAACAAAATAAAAGATAGTGGGTGAACTTATAATTATTGGGTTAATACCTAACAAATTCCCCCTTCACAAAATAATTATCATGCACCATCGTCTTGACCAATAACCATTGTCTTCACCGTGACAATCATAATTCAAACGAATTATCATACTCCACCATAAAGAGTATCACCACTCAAAATAACCCATTCCAAGCATTTCACCTCGGCCATGTCGAAAAAACTTGCTAAAAAATTTATGGTGCAACTTCCCTGTTTGGTTTACCTTGGAAGTTCCTCAGCCATCGACATCCTTTTCACCACACACCTTACATATTAAACCAAACCAATGCCTGTGTGGACCCGCTGACAATCATCCCTTTCCATGGTGGCGCGGACACACCATGAGGACGTCACCTCTCAGAAGAACTCATTATTCTCCGTGAGAACGGAGACACTGTCAGCTGACCTGTTGGAGACATTTGCCGTATCTGCTATATCTGGACAATTCATCTTAACATGCCTAGGCTTCCCGCACTTCCAGCATGTCACATTCTTCCTGGAGTATTTTTTCTTCCTATCTTCACTTATAGAAACCGCACCTTCTGATGAAGTTCCAATGTTACCATCCAGCCTTTTCTCCTCAGATATGAGTTTGCTAGTAACATCTTCAAACTGCAGGGTCTTCTTCCCATACATTAAAATGGGTTTCATGTGCTCATAGGAGGATGGTAAAGATAATACCAGCCTTAAAGCTTTATCTTCATCATCTATCACAACTCCAATAGCCTCCAGTTCTATAACAATACCATTCAGAATGCTCAGATGATCTGATATCTTTGTACCAGTTTCCATACGCAAAGTATGAAACTGTTCCTTAAGATAACCGGTTTGAGATGCCCTTGTCCTGGTACAACTGCTCTAGTTTTTCCCACAGTTCTTTTGCAGTTGATAGCCCATGCATATTTGCAAGAACATTTTTGAAAGACACAAGCGAATAGCACTTGCCGCTCTCAAATCCATATCATCCCATTCTTCATCACTGATCATACTGGTCTTGCTAGAATCACCGACAGAAATAGAGACAGGGATTGGTTTCCCCCTCAAAGCCTTGTGTAACCCGGACTGAATCAACACATCTTTGACTTGAATTTGCCACAAGCCAAAGTTGATTCTTCCGTTAAATTTCTCTACATCAAACCTCATTGGACTGAGTTTTGACATCGTATCTCCACCAAAAGAACCTTGCTCTAATACCAATTGTTAGGAACAACGGTCTCAAAAATGTCCCAACAACACAGCCAATATAACAGTAAAGAAATATAAACACAAGAATTTACGTGGAAACTCCAAAATCGGAGAAAAACCACGGGCCTCCAAAGAGAAAAGATTCCACTATATGAAATATTATTACAATCACATAGACTAGTCTCTTAAGCCTACTGCCAAGACAACCTCTCTTTGCTTTCTTTTTGCTCTCACTTCTCTCGTACTCTCTTATTTTTTTGCGTGTATCTTCATTCTGCTTCATTCCATGCATATATATAATATGGCATAAGAAAACACGGCTGCACAAGACAAAGAACAAAGAGACACCAAACCCACTATGCATATTCATTTCTAAATGCTAATGAACAAAACACACGTCCATATATATATTATACATGCGCAGGAAACAAGAACAAAAGAAAAGGCATAAAGACATGAGTGGTTACCCACTCCACCACCACGTAAAGAAAGCAAAAGAATCAAAATAAAAGACAGTGGGTGAACTTATAATTATTGGGTTAATACCTAACACCAACGACAACTTTGCAACAACATGTCTTGAATGAATAGAAGATTAAAAAGGGGTTTTTTGGTGGCGTCTAATGTTAAGTTTCTACTATGAGCATTTTGCACCACATAATGGTCCTGTTTCGGTACCCTCCCAGTATCAGAATCCGGTCTCCATATCTTAGTGGGACCGGGACCCACTTTTTATGTTTTCTAGGGACCGGGGACGGTACCAACTTCTATTTCATATTGAAAAATATATACATTCAAAGTTTAAAATTGCCTATGAATTCATTTTTCACATTGACAAAACCTTGGTGTGTAACATAGGTAGATCAAAAATTACGAATAGGAAAGAGGGAGGAGTGGAAGGGTGCTGGGAACGTGGAGCGGATTGAGAACAGTCTGAAGGTGGTGGTTTTTATGATGGGGTTTTAAGAGTGTAAGGGGAGTTGTTAGGGAGGAAGATAGGGTGTGAGTAAATGGTAGCGGAGGGAGGGGCGAAGTGTGGGTTTATTAGGAGAGTTAGGGGGGAGGAATGGTGGGAGTGGGTTGGTAGGGGAGGTTGTGGGTGTGGGGGTAGGTTCTGTTATGATAGAGAGTTGGGAGTGTAGGAGGGGGGAGTAGGGAGGTTGGGGGGCATTTTAGTGCAGTATCGAGATCTGTATGATCTAGATGTGCGGAATCCATCTAGATCCGTTCTTGAGGCTATAAATATAATCACACATATACATACAAATATATGATAAGAACAAGATATATAAAATAATTCCTTTATCATTAATTGAATGATTACAAGAATGAATCCGTTTAAAATACATCTCAATGATTCCGGATTACAATCAATCGAGACGACTCTTGATAATGAATTACATGGTGGCGGAATGGCGGGGCATAGATCTCTACCCCGATCCCTATGGACGACTCTCTGTTGCAACTAGAACCATCAACTGAAATTAGTAACCTAAGAAAACTATATATAGGCTGAACATATATGGGTTGGACTTGTTAATTTCGTGGCTGCCATAAATGTTTTGATGTTAATAACCTCAAAGGATTAACATCAAAGGAATAACTTCAATAAGATAACTTCAAAGACTCTAAAGTGTCAGCCTTAGAATTGTATTGCAGCGGACAATAATAAGTGCACAAAAACTGCACTAACACCTTGCTAGTAGCTAGTAGATCTGATTGCTATACAAACATTAATTAAGTGCTTAACTAGTCAGCAAAAGGAAGTAAGATTGAGCAGTAGGACATGTGGAATTATAGAACGGTTTTAGAGGTATTAACACGAATATAAGGTTGACTTTTAGTTTCGATTGACTGATCTTGCCTCTAGCTATATCTACTGATTTGGTCTAAAGCTTTCTCAAATCAATTTGCATGACTAATCTTTGAAATGTTTTAAGGTAGAATAACTAGAACATTTAAGTTGTCCGCTCATCATTGTTTTATTTTCTTGGACTATTTGCTTGAGGAGCGTCCGCTCATCACTTAAGTGTGGGGGTATATGATGAGCGTCCATTTTGTGATAAAAACTCCCATCGAAAGGCTTCATTTCAATATCTATTTGAGTTAATATTCCGGAACTATCGGTACTTAATAGATTCAATGTTTACGCAGGTTCACGGAAGATGCGAGTGAGGGTAAATGGCATCAAGTGACTCACGATGAAGGCCTATGAAGTTACAAGACACAAGGAGGTGATTCGGAGCCGAACGAAGCAAATCCAGAAGCAGCAGGAGCTGCCAGCGCCGCTGGCCCAGTCCCAGCGCCGCTGGAGCCCATCCAGCGCCGCTGGGCGGCCCAGTTCAGCAACCGACTTTGACACCTATTTAAGAGCTGTAGATATATGTCGTATTTTATACCCATTTCCCACGTCGTATTTAGTTGATTTTGCATGGTTTATGAGTCGTTTTTGTATACATTTGGTGCGTTTATGGTATTTGTTAGTGTTTCAGGTTACTGACATGTATTTAAGCGTAAATCTGGAGAAAACGACATTGTTGAGGTGAAGTAAGTGCTAACGGAGGATTTCTGAAGCATTTGGATGAAGATTGCAGAAAGTCAACAAAAGTCAAAGCTGGAAAAAGGAAAGTTGCGCCGCAACCCAATTACAGAAAGTTAAGTTGCGCCGCAACTCTCCTAGTTGCGCCGCAACGCCTTTTGTTCCTGGCCAGCCACGAGTCAACATTGGTCAAAGGTCAACGCGAGTCAACGTTCAATTGCGCCGCAACCGAAAAGCAGAAGAATAAGTTGCGCCGCAACTCCCATAGTTGCGCCGCAATGCATTCAAGTTCAAGCCAGCCTTGGTCAATGAAAGTCAAAGTCAACTCACGAGTCAAACTTAGTTGCGCCGCAACTACATGAGTTGCGCCGCAACGGGGTCGATTCTGGCAGATTTTTGGGAGAGTATAAATAGCATGCAAAAATATCCCAAAACCCTTCTTCTCTTCTCCCAGCCGTTTTTGAAGACCTATTCAGAGATATTTTCATCTATTTATCATATTTTAGGATTTCAAACACGATTGGATCAATTTCGTTCGTAGCTTTCAATTAGTATCATTCGTTAACAATGATTTCTTCATATTTTCTTTGTTATTCTTATTTTAATATGAGTGGCTAATCGCTTCATCATCCATCTTGATGGAGTGAGACAATATGTAAAGATTGCACAATTTTATTAATTCAATGTGGATTTCATTAACGTTATATCGAGATCTTAGCGTATTTCTTCCTTATAAATTATCTTGAATTGATTGGTGATTTATGTGTGTCTTTAATGGTAATTATTGATTTCATATATTCATTTTGATTGTTTGGGTACAAACGATTGGGTCTATGACGGGTACGGTAGATAATCGTTCATGATAATAGGAAGGAATGTGTTAACGGTTGGGTACAATCGATAGGTATAATTGTTATTTCAATAACCAAAACAATTGTTTGATTAGGGAAGTTATAAAAGATGTCTTGGGGTACCGGTCTTTGTAACGAAACTAGTTTAAGCAAGAGAGTCAAATGATGTCATTAACTTGATGGGTACGGGGTTGGTGCTTTGTTTGAGTCTCGGTTATTTAATCAACTTAATTTGGATTTGAACTTCATTTATGTGCAATCTGAGCGTATTGTTGAGCGAAATCAAGATGGATGCCTTTTTAAATTATTGTCATAAAAACATTTTAAATATCGTTTGAGGACGATCCCTGCCCCGGTAATACCGGATTTAAATTATTTACTTTTACTTGTTGCAAAGTGACAATTCGGTCACAAAACCCCTTTTAAATTAGAATTACTTAATGTCAACAATTACTTCACTTTAGTCCCTGTGTTCGATCCTGGACTTACCTTTAGCTATACTATATACGAACGGGTCCACTGCCCGAGAGTGTGTAGTAGTCAGTTTTAGGGTATTTCTTGTTTTTAATTTTTAAACTCGATTTTGCACATCAAGTTTTTGGCGCCGCTGCCGGGGACTTAAGTTTAGTAGTTGTTTATTTTGTAGTTCGATCCTTTTTCACATTCATTTGTGAGAAAGTTATTGTTTTACTAGATAGATTGTATTTTATTTACTTTTATTTATACCACAGGTGCGGTTGACGGTTTGTTTGTGGTGAATGTGCAGGTTCTTGTTAGTTGATGAACACAAGAGCTTCTGGCCGACCTTTGCTTAGCCCATTGTCTAATCCAGGGAAAGTCAGACGTCGACTTGTGTCAAGATATAACCAGGAACCATCCACACCAGTCAAAATAGATTTAGAAACCGCAACCAGTATTCCACCCGCCCAGAACTTGGAAGATCAGTTGGTTGATCAGTTGGCCGATCAGTTGAAGAAATCATCGGAGTTTCTCAAAACAGGTGAAGATTCAGATTCAGAAGTAGAGGAGAAAATTCAGACACCTGAACCGAATAGTTTTCTCATACCTCGAACCAACATTAATATTAATCAACAACCAAGGGGTAGAAGAATGGGAGATGAACAACCGGTAGATCCGAACGCCCGTCCTTATGGGGAGAGAAGAAGAAATATACCGGAGGACCGGGGCACAGCTATTCGCCCTCCGGCTATTTCAGCAGATTTTTTTTTGAAAGGGAATCACCTCAAGAGTGTTGAAGAGGATAAGTTTGATGGGATTCGAAGAAATGACCCATATGCACATCTTGAGAGGTTTGAGAAGATCTGTAGGTTATATCAGTATGAAACAGGGCAAGCTGAGGCTGTTAAGTTGGAACTATTTCCTTTAACTCTCATTGGAGATGCAGCTGCTTGGTTTAAGGAGTTACCCGATAACTCATTCACCACTTGGGCCGAACTTCGTGAAGGATTTATTGATGAGTTTTATTATGTGAGAACTCAAAGGCAATTAGAAAATAAAATCAGAGGTTTTTCTCAAGAATCTGGTGAAGATGTTGTTGATGCATGGAAACGGTTCAAGGAAATGCTCAGAAATTGCCCCGGACATAGTATGGGTACTGAAGAAAGTTTTGAGATTTTCTATGATGGTTTGGATAGTGTTAGGTCCAGATTTACTGGACTCGCTCCAGACTCGACTACTGGAGCCTTATTGAAGATCTGTCCAGAAATGATATTTACTGGACCTACTCCAGACTTGGAAACTGGAGTCCCTCTGAAGATTTGTTCAGAAATAATGGAAGACCAGTGAGCAAATACTTGTATAGGAAATCTGGAGACATCCTCCAGATTAGCTCACTGGACTTCACCCCAGTCCAGATCTATTCTACTGAAGACATTCTCACTGAAGTCAAAGACTAAAGTTAGAATAAAGAAGGCTGACAAATGGCGGAGTCCACTGGAAGTCTTACCAGATCTACGACTGGAGGAATTGTCAGTGTTCTAGACCTTACAAGTCTGAACACTGATATCGAGGAATTGACTTTTTGCCTTTACACACTTTCCAAAGAACATTCCACTTGTTCTTTACTAAAGTGCTTACGTGTGTGAAGGTGGTTGGTTAAAAGAATAAAGTCATATTGATGTGACTTTATCCTTGTACCTTAACCAATGCATTTAATGACCTTGTCGGTTCATTAAATGCATGCAACCATATTTGTACGACACAAATTCACTGGTGAATTTGTTTGCCTATAAATACAAAGTCATTTTCTTGTTAAAATTACTTTTAGCATTAAAGGTGAATTTGTCTAAATACTCTCGATCATAATAGGGATACTTCACAACTTTAAGTATCTCGATCCAAAGTGTTTATTTGGCAAATATAGATCATTTGTAATTCATAGGTTGTTAGGATACTTACATATTTGTATTATCTTGATTCCGCACAACCTTGTATTTTATTAACATCATAAATAAAATACACTTGAAAATATTACATTGTGTTCCACCTTTATTTTATTGCTTTAGTCTTGTATTACTTTGTTTATATACTTGCATTTATATTCAAGTAATACTAGTCCAATCTAGTGCTTATTAGACTTGTTGTATTTTATATTCTGGGTTAACCATCTAGAGAGTTTGGGACTCACAATTGGTATCAAAGAGGAAGGCTAAACATTGCCTAGATCTGCTTCTTTGATGGCCACCCCAGAAAATACACAAAGAAATTTTAATTTTGGTCCTGATCCTAATGTTAATGTTAATGATCAAAATAATGAACCACCTGTTAACACTAATCCACCACCTCCTCCTCCTACTCCTGTTTCTCCACATGTGCATGTGCACTACTCAAATAATCCTGTTCCTAAATTCAGTGGGAACAGTGATGAATTTGGTACGTGGAAGGCCAGGATGATATTGCATATCACTGGTATTGAGAGAAATATGATGAAAATCTTAAATGAAGGACCATATGTCCCCACATCACCTCTCAATGCTCTTATTGACCCAACTGGATCTAGAAAGAGGCAGGGAAAAGAGGGAGGAACATTGGTCTGAAGAGGAAAGGAGATTGGTAAATCTAGATACCCTTCTCAAAAACATGATCCTCGGGGCTGTTCCAGAAACCCTAATTCCCACACTAGTTCTTTTTCCCAGTGCTAAAACCATGTGGGATGAACTGGTGAACCAGTATGAAGGAGGAGATGACACCATTGTCACCAGAAAAGTCTCCTTAAACAAGAGGCATGAGTCATTTTTTGCTCAGCCCAATGAGTCTCTCACTGGTACTTACACCAGATTTATGAGTATCATAAACCAGTTGAGAGGACTGGGTGTTGAGAAAGACAATGATATACTTCTGGAGAAATTTTGTGATATTCTTCCCACCAAATGGTCTCACATGATCCTGGTCTTGAGACAAGGTAAAACTCTGCACACTCACACTCTGTCAACTCTATACGGAGGTTTCAGATACACTTAGGAAAATCAAGCTCAGAGAGTTATGGCAGAACAAGATGCTTATAACTATGCCTCCAGTAGTCCTATTGTGGTTAGTCACACTGAACCACAAAGTACAGCACTGATATCTTCTAAGAATGTATTTTCTATGAAGAAGATGGTGTCTGAACTCATGGAATCTGGAGAATCTAGTCAAATCTCTCTAGACTGTGATGAATCTGAAAATGATGACCTGGTTGCAATGATTGCTAAAACGTTCAACCGTTTCAAAGCAAGAGCAAATAGGCCATCTAGACAATTTGCATCCAGTTCTTCAACTGATAAGACCAATCTGACATGCTTTAAGTGTGGCAGAAAAGGTCATTTCATGAAAGATTGCAAGTCCAGTCAGTTTTCATCTAAGCCTGGTCTATTTACTTCAAATAATAAGCCTGATGATAGCTATAAATCTAAATACAAAAAGCTTAAGGCTTAGATTGCTCTCATGGCACAACAAATGGAAAATAATAATAAGTGCATGATTGCAACAACTGAAGAGAAGTGGGATCCTTCTGATGATTCATCTGCTGATGAAGAAGAAGAAAGAGATTGTTGTTACATGGCTCTGGCATACGAAGAGCACCTGGTGAAGGAAGATGTCACATCTGGAAGATGGGTGGACATTGTTATCAAGAAGGTTAGTGATTATGATACTGCAACTGACCAAGAATTAAAACTGGACATTGCTGAAGCTCTTAATTCTGATTTAATATTTGTTGAAACTGTTAGATCTGACTGTATAAATGGTCTAGAAACAATTTTTTCTGAAATAACTGTTTTAAAATCAAAATTAAAAGAACTTCAAGATATTGAACTGGCATTTCAAGCCCAGGTTCTGGTAACTGAACAACTGATTCAAGAAAAACAAGATCTTGAAGTCATTTTAGAGAAAGAAAAACTGGTGATTAAATCATGGCTTGAAACCAGAAAGCCATATGATGCTGAGTAAATCAATTTCCCACACAAAAACGTGCTTATTTAGATGGAATACTCATGTTGCATCATTAATACCAGTAATTGATCGGTTACCAGAGGGATTCAGGCCCATTACCATTTATGATGAGCCTGTAACTCCCAAGGCCAATATTTTCCCAGTTCAATCCCCAGAGGTTAAGACTGGAGCATTCCAGATGACTGCTCCAGTTAAAAAGGTCAATCTGAAGAAACCTTTGCCTCAGACCAATCCCCTACCTAAGCCTCGAGTCCAGTCAACTGGAAAGGCTCAGGTGTCATCTGATGAAAATATTTTGTCAAGGTTAGAGAGCCAGTTTCAATTACTGACTCGTCAATTTCAAAGTTTTAATGCAAAATTAAACTTTATTGAGGGTACTTCATCTGGCCCTAGACAAAATACCAAACCTTTTTCCAAGAAAGATAAATATATTTCTCCAGTTGAGAAAAAGAAAAAGGTTTCAAAACTATCAACCCCAGTGGTCTTTTCAACTAAGACTACTGTTGAAGAAAGTGAACTCAACCAGATACCCCCAGGGACCTATAAGGGAGGGTCCAGTGAACCCATCAGTCGATGGGTTCCTAAATCTAATTGATATATCTGGTGGATGTGCAGGGCGATCGAAAGAAATATATCTGGTATCTTGACAGTGCAGCTGGCAGGACAATGACCGGATGTAAGACCCTGCTGGAGGAGTTCACCATTTCTGATGGACCCTCCATTACTTTTGGAAATGATGGTTGTGGAAAGACTGAGGGATACGGTGTTCTGAACAATGGACAAGTCAAGTTCAGACGAGTTGCATTTTGTGAATGGTTTGAAATATAACCTGATCAGTGTAAGTCCAACTGTGTGATGATGGCTATCAAGTTCTATTCAATATTACTCAGGGCATTGTATTCAACAAGGACTGGAAGGTAGTATTGATTGCTCCCAGAAGAGGGAATCTGGATGGATATGGAAAGCTCTCCTTCAGAGCAGTGTTTCTATACTCAAGCTGATGAAGACACAAACTAGTTATGGCACAAAAGGTTATCCCATTTAAATTTCAAAAATATTAATAAGTTGTCTAGAAAACAACTGGCAGATGGGATACCTTCAGTTTCCTTTAAAAAGGAAAGGCCATGTCCAGGATGTGAGATGGGTAAGCAGAAACATACCAGTTTCAAGACCAAGCAGAATTTCAGCATATCTGAACCTCTTCATATGCTTCATATGGACCTCTTTGGTCCAGTGAATATTCAGACTCGTGCTGGTAAAAGATACACTCTGGTGATCATAGATGAATTCTCCAGATATTGTTGGGTGATCTTTCTCAGGTCTAAAAATGAAGCTGCTGCTGAAATCATCAGTCTTATCAAGCAAATTGAGCTCAAGTACAGTCGAAAGGTTTGTCAGTTAAGAAGTGACAATGGAACAGAATTCCAGAATGCAACTCTGGAGTCATTCTGTACTGACACTGGCATCTCCCAGAATTTCTCATCAGCCCGCTCTCCAGAACAAAATGGAGTTGTGGAAAGAAAAAATCGAACGCTGATAGAAGCTGCCAGGAGTATGCTTGTTGAATCTGGACTGTCTACCAGTTTCTGGGCGGAAGCAATTGCTACTGCTTGCCACACCCAGAACCGATCAGTGTACATCAAAAGACACAAAAAGACAGCCTATGAAGTCTTAAGAAATAGAAAACCAAATATTGGTTATTTTCACGTTTTTGGATGTCCAGTTTACATCCTGAACAACTCCAGTCAGTTAGGCAAATTTGATGCCAAAGCTGATGAAGGATATTTCTTAGGATATTCAGCCATTCGCAAGCCTTCAGAGTCTATAACAAGAGACTGGAGAAGGTCTATGAGTCAATTCATGTCACATTTGATGAATTAAATGCTGCAATCAATAAAAAGCCAACCCTTGATACTCCCCCAATAACTCCAATTGTCTTCTGTGAATCTGATCCTATCAACTACAATAAAGATTCTCCAGAAGACACAGTTTCCAGTCATCCTGATCTGGAACCTGTTCAGACAAAGAAACCCTCCAGTGGTACTCCATTCTATCCTTCAATTATTTTCAAACTACCCTCTGAAATAATTATTGGATCAGATGTCCGTACTACGCCCCCAGTATCAGTCCCAGTTGAAACTGAACCAGTACTTCAAGAAATGCCTTCAATGGAAGAATTTCATGATGCAAATCGTGATTTAAATGACTCAGATGAAGATGCTGAAGTAATCTGGCAAGATCCTCCTCCAGAAGCAACTCCAGAGGAGACTCAACTGAATCTTGCACTGATATTGTTGTCAGTAACAATCCTGGTCAGTACTCCAGATGGACAAAAGCTCATCCTATCGATCAGATCATAGGTGACTCCAGTAGAGGAGTTCAGACCAGAAGAGCCTCCAGTGATCAATGCTTATATGTCAGTTTCTTATCACTGAAGAACCAAAGAAGATTGACGAGGCTATGGAAGATCCAAGCTGGGTGACTGCTATGCAAGAAGAGCTTCACCAGTTTGAAAGGAACAAGGTCTGGTACCTGGTCCCTTTCCCAGTTGGAAAGAAAGAACCAATTGGAACCAGATGGGTCTTCAGGAACAAGGTAGATGAATATGGCCACGTAATCAGAAACAAGGCCAGACTGGTAGCACAAGGCTACTGCCAGTCAGATGTCGATTTTGATGAATCATTTGCTCCAGTGGCTAGACTTGAAGCGATCAGAATATTTTTAGTATTCGCTGCTCATCATCAGTTCAAGGTCTACCAGATGGACGTGAAAAGTGCATTCTTGAATGGAAAACTTGAAGAAGAAGTTTATGTCAGACAACCACCAGGTTTCGTTGACGAAAAGCATCCACACTGGGTATATCGTCTGGACAAAGCGCTTTATGGCCTCAGACAAGCCCCACGTGCCTGGTATGACACTCTGACTAAACATTTATTGAAAAATGGTTTCAAAAGAGGTGCAATTGACAATACCTTACTTATTCTTCATGAAAAAGGTAATCTGTTGATGGTACAAATTTATGTTGATAATATTATTTTTTGGTCTACTGATGATAAAATGTGCAAAAAGTTTTTGAAAATAATGTCAACTGAATATGAAATGAGTTTGATGGGTGAATTAACATATTTTCTTGGACTCCAGATTAAACAAAACAAAGATGGCATCTTTTATTAATCAGGAAAAATATGTTAGAGATCTTTTAAAGAAATATGATATGAACTCTTCACCATCTAAACCAACTCCAATTTTTGCACCACTGACACTGGACTCTGATCCAGATGGTAAACCAGTGAACACCACTGTCTATAGAGGCATGGTTGGTTCACTAATGTATTTAACCGCCAGTAGACCAGATATTATGTTTTCAACATGTTTATGTGCCAGATATCAGTCTAATCCAAAAGATGCTCATATGCTTGCTGTAAAGCGCATACTGAAGTACCTTAAGGGTGTCCCCAGTTTGGGTCTTTGGTGTCCCAAAGGCTCAGGCATGGATCTAATGGGTTATTCAGATTCAGATCATGCAGGTTGTAAGATAGACAGGAAATCCACTACTGGTGATGTCATTTCCTTGGTGGCAAACTGGTCAGCTGGACCAGTAAAAAGCAAACTTCCAGTTTCATTGTCCACTGCTGAAGCTGAATACGTGTCTGCAGCCAGTTGTTGTGCTCAGATACTCTGGATGAAGAACCAGTTGCTTGATTATGGTATTAAGTATTCAAAGACTCCAATCTTTTGTGATAATACCAGTGCCATTGCTATCCCAAACAATCCAGTCATGCACTCCAAAACCAAGCACATTGATCTCAGGTATCACTTCATTCGTGATAATATTGTGAAAGGAAACATTGAACTCCATTTATTCCCACTGACAAACAACTCGCTGACATTTTTACTAAAACTCTGGATGTCAAAACTTTTGAATATCTTGTTGGTGAGTTGGGAATGTTAAACCCTTAAATCTGGAACCTTGGTATTGAACGCCTTTGTGTACTATCAGGGATCCTTGATTTAAAGATTTATAAATCTATGACTGTTTAGATATCGAACGCCTGTGTACTATCTTTGCATTAATAGATTTCTGGATCAACATTCCAGGGGAAAGACTTTGAAAGATATATTTTTGTTCTTAAAAATGTTTTAAGTTCAGGGGGAATTTATTAATTTATTTTCTCACTGGACAAATTCCAGAAAATATTACTGGTACTTTGTAAATGTGTCCCTCTCACTGGTAATTAGATAGGTTGAAGTGCATGTTTGAGGTGATTTTTTTCTCCTTGTAAATGTGTCCCTCTCATTTGTCTGTATTAGTTGACGTGCATGTTTGAGGTTACCAGTCTCTTTCAAATGGTTTTCACTGGTACTTACTGGAGTGTCCCTCCAGTGTACCATCAGTGCATGCTTCACTGGACTAATCCACCAGTGATACTGAGTGTCTAGTCAACCTCCAGATGCACTGGTCTGTCAGTCATAATACTTTTTTTATATATACCTGGTCATTGAGCGTGCCACGTATGCAAAATCTTTTGAAAAGATATTTATCTTTATATTTATCTTATTATCCTACGTGGCATGTCATTTTTCAAAGAAATGATGGTATTTTTACCTTGGGAAGACAAAAAAAGTGCAAGTTGGTACTGTTTGTGGGCTGTAAACCGTCACACATTTATGTGTGATGTGATGTATTTAATGCGGATCTCAGAACCCGATCAAATGTATATTTGATAATTTCAAATTAACCGTTTGAATTCCACATTCTCTCTCCTATATAATACCCACTTTCACTTTCATTTGCATTTATATTTACTCCCAAATTCTTCAAATTCCTTCATTTAATTCTTCATTCAATTTCCAATCATCAATCTCTCACTCATATTTATTTCATCAAATCTTCATAAACCCTAACTCTTCAATTTCATCTTCATCAATCTATCATATTCAATGGCTCCTAGACAATCTAATTCTCCTAAAAATCTGCTAGCCGCTGAATATGCTCCTGTTCCAAATATTGTTAAGGCACCCCATATTACATTAGAGGCAAAGGCCATCAGAATAAACATGAATAATTGGATGGCTAGACTCACTAGCACCACTCATGCTCCCACTTCTCTCATTGGACGACTGAATGCCTTTTTCCTCAGTTGTCCACTCTATGGTGCTCTTACTCTCAATCCCGGTAAAATGTATCATGATTATCTATGTGAATTTTGGTATACTGATGTGTATGTTGAAAATACACAATCCATCAACTATACACTGCAACAAGGCACCAGGTCCTTTACTCTCACTGCCGATTCTCTCAGAGATATTCTTTACTTGAATTATCTGGCTGAAAATGAGATGGCAATTACTCTCCCGACTGGTATTAATTTCAGAGATGTGTGCAGACTGATGGGTCACACAGATATACTGGATGAACATGGCCAGTTATCAAGGAATGGCACAATCTACATGAGCAAGCTGACTGACTCATGGAGATACTTTTTCACTCACCTTGTTGAGTGTTTAGGTGGCAGTTCTGGAGGATTGGACCAGATCAACCAAATGCAACTCCAGATTGTCTACTGTCTATGGTTTGGATATAGAGTAGACTTTGCTCAGATCTTCTTTGATGATCTGGTTGACCGTCTAAAGGGGAAAGGTAGAAAACCACACATTCCATATATTCGTTTTCTTTCACTGGTTTTTCTAAGAGCTCTGGGTGCTGAGTATGATTATGATACAAATCATTTCTTTATGTGTGAATATCTGAGGGAATTAAGTTCCTTAAAATCAAGAGCTGGTGAGGTTGAAATCCCTGTAAATATGTTGAATCATTTTAGAAATGATGCACTGGATGAAGAAGAAGAGGCTCCAGGATTGAACCTAGTTGGTGAAGGACCCTCTGGTGACCTAAATGTTGAAATTGTGCAACCAGTGACCCGGTGGCTCCTGCAAATATTACTCGACCCAGAACTTCCAGACGCCTTATGAGGGCTGGAGTTCAGGTCAATCCAGATAGAGCTGAAATGAGCCATCCAGGTGATGTCATGAATATAGATGGGTCTCCGATTTTTGAGCAGGAAGAGAATGTTGTTCAAATTGATGAGCAGGAAACTGGTGAGCAAGATGCTCAGTTTGATTTGAATGTAGAAGTTGGTGATCAGACTGGTGATCAGACAGGTAATCAGACTGTTGATGAAACATTTGTTTGGAATGAGGCTGATTCACCCATGTCAGAAGGTAATATTTTTGATACTGACATGAGTTTTTTGGGAGATGATGTGGTTGAAATAGAACACTTACCAGAAATGCCACCACTTCCACTAGAATCAAATGTTCCACCACCAGAATCCACTATGCCACCACCACCACCACCTTCAATTCCACAATCCACTCCTTATTTCAATCCTCCCACAATTCAAATTTCACAAAATCAACCACCACCACTTGAAACTCCAATCGATTTATCTGAACAACGTGTGTTGGACTCAACTGTAGTCACATCTGAAGTTTCAACTGAAGAGGTCCAGGCACAAGTACAAATGGTGACCAGAATCACTTCAACTCTTGATCCTCCCAGTGGTCCCTCCTCTTCTTCTTCAGCCGAGGTCCAAGGCCTTTTAAGTAAGGTGGCGGACCTGGAGAGATCGCTTCAGTCTTCATCACAGGTTGTTTCTGATTTCAAATCTATTTTATCGAATAATCTTTCATCAGAAATGAATGTGTTTGCTGGAAATGAGAAGCTGGTATTTGAAAAGCTGGATGAACTGGTACTGGCCACAAATCAAAACACTGAAAATATCAAAGTGGCAGTCCAGGGCTTGGAGACTAGGCTGGTGAATTCTGTCCAGACTGCAGTGAAAGCTGAACTTGTTCAACCACTGACAGGTCTGACAGATGAGGTTCAGAGGTTGACAACCAGGATAAGTAGTTTGGAGAGTAGGCCAACACTTGATCAGAATGCCGTTGTTAGCACTATCAGTGATGAATGTGCTAAGAAGTTCAGACTTAGCATGTTGAAAGAAATTACTAAAGAAATTTCTGGGTCTGTTCTTAGATACATTCAAGATGGGTTGTTGCCCCAGGTGGTAAAAATGATTGAAAATGAAATGTCAGATTGTTGAGTCCCAATGTTAATTGTAAATTTAATGATGACAAATCTGACCTATAAACACGTAGTAATCTTTTGGTTCTTGTAATCTGATCTGGGTCAGACTAAGCTGACACAGCTTACGATCTGTAACTGACCCAGATCACGCTTCTTGTTCGTAATTGTAATACTATATGGAAGCAAGTGTTATTCAAGCTGCATCAACAACGTTAAAGCATTCAATCCAAGTCGAAGAGGAGGATTGAAGATAGAGGACCAAAACTGTTAGTGGAAGACAGATTGGAACTAGCAGACAGCTTGGAAACACTTAGGCAGATTGGTGCTGTGACAAACCGCCCAATCTGTGTCAACAATCAAAGTGAAGATAACAACCTGGATTGAAGATAAGGACTATGGCGTGACTAGGAATATTCCTAGTATCCAGGTTGGTGGTTGTTTACATATGCGTGTCCATACTCTTATTGGACGATGAAGAATGTGCAGCTGTACGTGGGGGACCACAAGTACGATGAAGGCACGATTGTTTATTCTTCTGATCATCCAATACAAGAAGACTACGTGGTTGATTTGGACACCAAGTGACGAGGAGCTTTCGCCTATAAAAGCAACACTCCTTGTATGCATATGTGTGGCATTTTCCTGAGAATCATTCTTCACACAAAGTTTCTCTGCTCTTATACACAGCTTAGTCTGTACGAGATCAGCTTGGGCTGACTTTCTTGAGCTGAAACTTATTGATTGTTGTTTGTCATTTCATAGGGTTGTTTAGATATTTGTAGGCTATCTTTATTCCGCAACAACCCTGTAATTCTTTGTATAGATTATTTCTTAATAAAGAGTTACATTTGAAAACCACAATCTGTGTTCAAGAATGCTTTTATTTTCTACTGCTTTACTGTTTTAATGATTCTTGTTCTTCACATGCATTAAGTATTTTGAGTCTTAAAACGTTGCTTAAAAGTTTGTAAAGTTCGAGAAAAGTTGTATTCACCCCTCTACAACTATCCTGTGTACAATATACTTTGGTATATTGATACATCGTGGGACGTAACAATTGGTATCAGAGCGGTGGTTGAGAATTAACTTGACTTGATCCTTGCATATTTTCATTATAGTAAAGCTTTATGTCATCTTTTATTGATAATGGTTCTTCAACCAGACCACCCATGTTTGACAAGATGATTTCAGTGGGTGGAAAGGTCGAATGTCTTTGTTCCTTGAATCCATCGATAACAATATGCCTGACATCCTTCAGGATGGTCCTTATGTTCCTACACAGACTGTAGTGGTTGAAGCTGTGGTTAGGGAAGGTCATCCAACCATTCCTGCCACAGTTAAATCCATAGTAAAGGATAAGGCAGATTGGGGGGATGAGGATAGGAGATTGGCTAACTTGGACGTGAAGGCCAGAAATTTCATTGTCCAGGCGGTACCCAAAGACCTTTATCATTCAATTAAATGTGTTCTACAGCAAAGAAAATGTGGGGTACATTGATTGTCATGTTTGAGGGTTGTTCTACTTCCATGGAGTCCACCATAACTACCTTAACAAGGAAGTATGAGAGATTCTTCTCTTTGAGAAATGAATCCTTAACTGACACTCATACCCGCTTTAACGCTTTGGTAATGATTTAGCTGCTGTTGGAATTCATAAGAATAATAGTGTTTTAAAGAGCAAATTTCTTGATTCTTTACCACCTAAATGGAACAACTATATTTCATCTGTTAAATTAAGTGTTGTTTACAATGATCTTGATCTCCCTGGACTCTTTGGTTTGCTTCATAACCAAGAGTGTTCAGAGGCAGAAAAATTAATAGCTATGGGTGATTCTTATAGTCAGCCTGCTGCTGCATTTGTTGCTTCCATGACTGAACACCCTAATTCTGTTAGCAATGAGATCATTCCATATGTAAATGATGATATTCCTGTGATGTCTAACCATAATTCTGTTTGTGCTGAATCTGAATATGAGAAATCTGATGGTGATGAACTGGCTAATGAGGTAGCTATGTTGGCTGAAAGGATCAGAAGGAGATCCTTTAACAAGTTTAAAGGAAGGGAAGAAGTGGCCAAGCTGATAGAGCCAAGAAGCCTTTTGATATGTCCAAAGTCACTTGTTACAAGTGTGGCAAAACTGGACATATGGCTGGTGATTGTAGATCCAAAGAAACTGCTCAAGCTGTGCCAGCTAAAGGTGGAAGAGGTGAAAAATACTCAAAGCTCAAGACTAAGTACAAAGCCTTGAAAGCACAAATAGCTGAGCTGACTGAGAAGGTGAACAAAAATGAGAAAAGTCTGGTAGACAAAGACTGGGCTGAAAGTGCTACATCATCTGATGATGAGTTGTACAAAGATGCCAAATGTTACATGGCTAAAGAAGCTACTCAACGATTTGCTGAAGATCTGGCCAGTATGCAACAGCAGTCAGAGTCAGCTCACCAGGCATCCACCAGTCAGACTGCTCCACCTAAGGTAACTTCTTTCTCTAATATGTCTGAATATGATAAACTGTCCAGACTAAACAAACTTGGTGATGAGGTCCTTTTGCAAAAACACTTTAATCAAGAACTTAAGAAGGAAATTCATATGTTGAAACTTGATGTCAGTGTCAAAAATCACACCATTGAAAAACTTAAGTCTGAAGTCAAAGCACAAAAGCAATTGAACTCTATTCTAGTAAAAGAAGCTAAGACTGCAGAAGAAAAGTTTTTGAAAATTAAACAAATTACTGAATCATGGTGTATTAGTTCAAAAAGAGTTGCAAAGTGTGTCAATGTCAAAATACCTCATCAGATCCAAGCTATTTTTGATGGTGATTATGACAGGGCCATAGCCATAGCTGAAGTATGTGCTATGGAGCCTTGTTATCAGCCTCCTTCACCACCCAAAGTCCAAACCAAAGGTACGAACTCTAAACCAATTAAGTTGGTTCAGAAATCTGGTATTGGGTTTAGTGATCCTGAAATTGTTGGCCAAACCATTGCTGAAGTTGTGTCTGAGACTGATAAGGTTGTTGAGTTAAAACCTGAAGAAAGTCTTGACTTGTCAAAACTGACCATTACCCAGTCTGTGTCAGATTCCAATATTAAAACAAACAAGAACTCTAGGAGAATGAAAAGGAAAGTTAGAGACCACAGTGTTCCAAAACAAAAGGCTAAGTTGTTAAAGAATGAGAAGTCTGGTTCTCAAGGAAGTGTGTCACAAACCAAATCTGAGTCTATTTCAAATAACACTAAATCTGACTCTGACAAAATGATTTCCAAATATGTTGAGTCCAGAACTAGTGAGGTTTCAATTGATGAAAATTTTCTTAAAGATGTTTCTGATCCCAAAAATGTTGATCAAAGAAAATTAAGAACTGAATGTTAGAAATCTGGAATAGGCAAAGGTTTTGTTCAAAAGGAAACCTTAGTTGTTGCTAAAAAGAATTTCAAATCTGGTAAGGGACAGATCAAGCAACAATGGGTATCCAAATGTGATAAGAGTCAAAGTTCTACGACCCAATCTGAGTCAGACCCTTTGGTCAGCTCTGGTGAACCCATCTCCAGATGGGTTCCCAGAAATGAACTAATCTCTTATTGCAAATGCAGGGCAGTCATGATGATAACACCTGGCACTTGGACAGTGGTTGTTCCAAGCATATGACCGGATGTAAGTCCCTGCTATGTAACTTTAGGATTCGCGCTGGTCCTAATGTTACTTTTGGAGATGATTCTCAAGGAAAGACGGAAGGTGTTGGTGTTCTTTCGAATGGTCCTCTTACTTTCAGAAGAGTCTCTTATGTTAATGGTTTGAAGCACAATCTGATTAGTGTGAGTCAGTTGTGTGATGCTGGTTATGAGGTGAAGATTCAGGTCTGATAAGGGTATTGTTCTTGATTTAGAAGGCAATATGGTTCTGATTGCAAAGAGGGATGAGTCTTTGTATTCTTTTGACATGAGAAATCCAACTGTCACAAGAGAAGTATGCTTCATGTCAAAGTCTCAAGATGAGCTGAATTGGTTGTGGCATAAAAGGTTGTGTCATATGAATTTCAAAGACATCAACAAGCTGTGTAAGAAAGAGTTGGTGTCTGGTCTTCCAGTGATCAAGTATGAGAAGGACAAGTTGTGTGGTGCTTGTGAGAAAGGCAAGCAACATAAAGCTACTTTTAAGTCTAAAACATGCTCAACCATTGATAATTGTTTGGATCTGCTTCATATGGACTTGTTTGAACCAATTAGTACTCCATCATTCACTGGAATGAGGTACTCCTTGGTCATTGTTGATGAGTATTCAAGATACACCTGGTTTTCTTTCTTAAACACAAGAGTGATGCTGCTGACACAATCATTGATTTCATCAAGCAAGCTGAAATTCTTTACAAAAGGCCTGTTAGGCAGTTAAGGAGTGATAATGGAACTGAATTCAAGAATATCACTCTTAACTCGTTTTGCAGAGAAAAGGGAATTTCACAAGTCTACTCAGCTGCTAGAACTCCTCAACAAAATGGTGTTGCAGAAAGAAGAAACAGAACTCTTATTGAAGCTGCCAGATCCATGATGGCTCAAAACAATGTGAAGTCTCATTTCTGGGCTGAAGCCAATTTC
>CM067174.1:26426949-26470976 GCA_034093135.1 Erigeron breviscapus
TTCTCTTAAACCGTGCTCTGATAGCACTTGAAACGCCCGAGAATTTTTTTTTTTTTATATATTCATTTAATTAAGTTTATCTAGTAAAAATGAAATAAACTTTACATATATGACACATTAGTCCCTAAAATAAGTTACTGTGTGCAAGAAAGGCACTAACTACTTGAATGATACTTTAGGCATATAATATATACACTCGATATAACTTTTTATATCATAATGTCTATATTTTAGTTTACAAAGATTAAAAATACTTATTTAAATTACCTTAAATTATGGGGTGTTACATTAGGTACCTAATAGCCTTATATTATCATCCCTTTTATGATTTAGTTGTACTAAGTTTTTTTATTGTCACATCAAGGGTACAAAAAATAATAAATAATATTATCAATATTTTAATGAAAAACCAAATAGACTTATTGTAATAAGCTTATCACATAAGTTTAAATCTAGTTAATTTTATGACAAAGAAGAACTTAAACTTCGTTTTGTTGCTATACTGTTCATAACTTTAAATTGGATTATGCAGATGTTAATGTTAATTTATGGATGATAATATTTGTTGGAATATGATCACGTTAATATAAACGCATGTCCGGATTATATTTAAGCCTACGGGGTCACACGAAATGACACGTATACTCTATGTAAATATGTTCACAAAATGATTAATAAACATTCGTTAAAAGTTAAATAAACGTTTATTAATTAAAAGAGAAGGACTAAAGTGTAAATTAGGAATTGAAATTGTTTCCTAATTACAAAGAGGATGGGGGGGACGGTTTGGAGAGGGGATTTCCTAATCCCTCTCAAACTTGTTCACCAAGTTTTAAACCCTAACAATTAATCCCTATATATAGGGGTTAAGGGTTAAGGGTTTATTCATTCTTTCAAGTCAATTAGATTTGAAAACCCTAATTAAAACTTCTCTCTCTTTTACTCTTTTGGTTCGGTCGACTACATCAAAAGAAAAGGGTTTTGGGTTTCTAGTTTAGTTCGACATTAAGGGGAATAAACACAAGGGGTTGTGAGTTCGTGATCGGGTACTAGCATACATTCATAGGGGTGTCAAGTGTGCGATCGTAGAGGGGTTTTACTTTAAACCCTAAATAATAATAATTCTCATTATTATTTACTTATTGGAAGCTAAGCTAAAAGGTACACATTCACTTTTACTTTGTTAATTAATTATATTGCATATGATTTATTCCGCTGCGTACTCGTGTAATTGTTCTTGATAATAGTTATAAATCCTAACAGTGGTATATCAGAGCCTACTATGTGATATATTATTTACAAAGTTCAAAACTTGAGGGAGGTTTTGAGGGTTGGTTTGATTAATTAAAATTAAATAATTAAAATTTGTTTTTTTTATAATTAAATCGAAAATTTGATGAAAAATAAAATTAGGGTTTTGTTTTTATTAATAATTCAACCTAATGGTTAATTTAAACCCTCTATGCAAGTTTTGATTATATGAATTGGCATGTTTATGTGATAAATTGCATGTTTTATGTATCTTTTAATTTAATGTTGAAGTAAAAATCATAAGGAATTCATGCAAAATTCTTTATGGTTATTACTTTGATATATTGATATGAATTGCTTAGTTTAATGGTCCAATAATTAGGGTTAATTATTTGATAATTGTGTGACTATGTGAATTTTTCGTGTGATTTTTTCCTGTTTGACACATGTTCACTAAAAAATTCATAAAAAATCATGATTCATAGGGCTACAACTTTGTAGTTCTGAGCTAAGGCCAATTCGGACGTTTACTATGTCAAATCTGGTCGTGAAGCTGCTGGAAATTTCCAGTCAGCATCTTATTCTATGTTTTTATTTGAAAATTGTTTGTATATTGTTTAAAGGCTTATGCAATCAAGGTAACTTGATGTATGTGGTCCTCTTCTATGAAGGGGGAGCCATTCATAAACATGTACATTAACCATAGTGACCATGATTTAGGTTGCCCATCATAAATCGTTGCATGATTAATTGTTAATAGTTAGTAAGTTTATTATTTTGCTATTATTGTAAATGGTGATGCAAAATTGTTTTAAGAAAAGAATAAACTTGACTAATAAATATCGAAATATGATTTTGTTTTTAATAAAATTGGTGTCTTACAATCAAAAGATACACCGGCTCACCCATTTGAACAAACTCTAAGAGAGATATAAGTCGGGATGCGCTAGCTCCCTAAAGAAGTGGGTTCTTAATTGCGTCTATCGCAAACCTTTACTTCTGCGCTTCTTTGTGCGTTCAAATGGAGCTACCGAGCTCTTTTGTGTTGTTAAGACAATAAAATGATTTTATTAAACATTATGTTATGAAGATGTGCATGAATCTTCATACATAAACTTTTGATTCACATCAATTGCATTACCCAATCAAAGTTAAGTCTTTGCCACCCACTTTGCTAAGAACATTTGCAAGTACTTTTTGCTCTACGTGAGACGTAGGTGAATTGCAACTCCAAGGTAAATTACTACTTATCGTGAGACGGTGGTAGACCATTTACAGTTCTTAATTAGGCGACTTTAAACGAGTTAAGCGGTGAGACCTTGACCCGTGGCATAAGATGGGACCAAACATGATTACAAAACACTTGATGCCCCTCCACAAGTGTCTTTGTAAGTCCCATAAAATCTAGGAATTGTACTTGTAATGCAATTACTGATCGTCACTTACCTTTTGAGTACGTCATTTCTAGCAGATCAACTAATGAAATGATGGTATGTCAATTGGATCCTAGCCTTAATGAAATTAATTGTTAAATGATTTAACATTGGGTAATTATATTTCTTAAGGAATAATTATCGAAAATACTGATCTTTGAACTTGAATCTGTTTTGTAAATGGCAACAAATCCTTCACATTACATACACCAATCGGCTTTCAGGTTGATGCTAGAAAGAGAAAAACTTTCTGGAACCAATTTCAATGACTGGTATCGTCAATTGAGGATTGTCCTAAGTATCTAGCTGAGTTGAACGAGAAGAAGAAGCAAGCTGGTTTAACCAGTTCTTCAGGTATCTTCACAAAAGAGTCAAGCCTAACTTGGACTCTACCTATCTTTGGCATTGTCGTCTTGCTCATGTTGGTAAGAAACGCATTGAAAGACTTCAACATGATGGGATCGTACAATCAAATGATGAAGAATCATTTGAAAAATGTGTGTCTTGTGTTTCCGGCAAGATGACAAGAAAACCTTTTCCGCATAAACCGAAGAGGGCTAAAGAGCTACTTGGACTCATACATACCGATGTTTGTGGCCTATTTAGACATGTGTCAAGGAAAGGTGCTAGCTACTTCATCATTTTTACGGATGATTTCAGTCATTATGGTTATGTTTACTTACTTAAACATAAACATGAAGTCTTTGAAACATTCAAGGAGTTTAAAAATGAAGTAGAAAATCAACTCGGTAAAACCATCAAGATTTTTTGTTCGGATCGAGGTGGAGAATACTTAAGCCAAGAGTTTAATGATTATCTAAAAGCTTGTGGAATTATTCAACAGCTTACTCCTCCATATACTCCACAACATAATGGTGTATCTGAGAGGAGAAAGAGAAAAACTTTCTGGAACCAATTTCAATGACTGGTATCGTCAATTGAGGATTGTCCTAAGAACTGAGTTGAAGAGGAATAAGTATCTAGCTGAGTTGAACGAGAAGAAGAAGCAAGCTGGTTTAACCAGTTCTTCAGGTATCTTCACAAAAGAGTCAAGCCTAACTTGGACTCTACCTATCTTTGGCATTGTCGTCTTGCTCATGTTGGTAAGAAACGCATTGAAAGACTTCAACATGATGGGATCGTACAATCAAATGATGAAGAATCATTTGAAAAATGTGTGTCTTGTGTTTCCGGCAAGATGACAAGAAAACCTTTTCCGCATAAACCGAAGAGGGCTAAAGAGCTACTTGGACTCATACATACCGATGTTTGTGGCCTATTTAGACATGTGTCAAGGAAAGGTGCTAGCTACTTCATCATTTTTACGGATGATTTCAGTCATTATGGTTATGTTTACTTACTTAAACATAAACATGAAGTCTTTGAAACATTCAAGGAGTTTAAAAATGAAGTAGAAAATCAACTCGGTAAAACCATCAAGATTTTTTGTTCGGATCGAGGTGGAGAATACTTAAGCCAAGAGTTTAAGGATTATCTAAAAGCTTGTGGAATTATTCAACAGCTTACTCCTCCATATACTCCACAACATAATGGTGTATCTGAGAGGAGAAATCAAACCTTGTTGGACATGGTGAGATCGATGATGAACCTTACGACTCTCCCATTTTCATTTTGGGATTATGCTCTATAAACTGTTGTACGCATTCTCAATATGGTTCCAACCAAAAGGTTGACAAGACACCCACATGAATTGTGGCATGGAAGTGTCCCTAATTTGTCTTACTTAAGAGTTTGGGGATGTGAGGCACTTGTGAAGCGAGATACGCCTGACAAACTTCAACCTAGATCAGTTAAGTGCATCTTTGTAGGATACCCAAAGGAAACGATGGGTTACTACTTCTACTTTCCTACCAAAAACACTATTAAAGTTGCTAGATATGCTGAGTTCTTGAAAAGAATCTCATCACTCAAGAAAATAGTGGGAGGATTGTCGAACTTGATGAGACTCAAGAGGAAGATGTGTCACCTTCTGAAAATACTAGCGATCATCAACTTGGGGGGGGGGGATGTTCAAAGTGATGAACCTCAAGTTGATGAAGTTGATGCGATTCCAATTCGTAGGTCCTCAAGGACAATACGTGCTCGTGAAAGATTGAATCTTAATATTGAATCTGAAGAACACACATTAGGAGACTTAAATGAACCTCCTAATTTCAAAGTTGCATTATCAGATCCAGAATCTGACAAATGGCTTGAAGTTGCGAATGTGGAAATGAAATCCATGAAAGACAATAAAGTTTGGAGCTTCGTTGATCTTCCACCTAATGGTAGAACCGTTGGGTGTAAATGGATCTTCAAGAAGAAGACCGACATGGATGGAAATGTACACACCTATAAAGCTCGTCTCGTGGCGAAAGGCTATACTCAGCTCTACGGAGTTGACTATGAGGAAACCTTCTCTCCCGTAGCGGACATTAGAGCTATTAGGATTATCTTAGCCATAGCAGCGTACTATGACTATGAGATATGGCAAATGGATGTCAAAACCGCCTTCTTGAATGGTTATCTAGACGAGGAAGTCTATATGGTACAACCAGAAGGTTTTGTTGCTCCAAAATATCCCAACAAAGTATGCAAGCTTGTAAGTCCCCTGGAAACGGATCGTTAATAGTTTGCTCTAGTTATCTTGAGGTGCGGAATCCCTCACTATAACTTGGTGATTCATAACAATGAAAAACAAGCCTCCAGATAATCTACTGCCTCGCAGATCTTCTCTAGGCCTAGCGGAACAGTACTTGACGACTTAACCTGCACCTGAGCTTGAAATTTTGACAAATGTTCAACCCTAATCTCTGTTAGGGTTCGGTATATATAGAGAACAACTCGACATGGGCTTCAGCGAGTTAGCCTCGCAAATCCAGCCCAGGCCGTCACAAATGCGAGGTCGCATTTCTTGATTGGCATCGTAATTGACCCAGCAATTACGAGGTCGTATTGTTCCTGTATGAATTGCGAGGTCGCAATTCACACTTAGCAGACTTTATACATTCAATACTCAAACTTAATCTAGTATTCAATGCATAATACGAAGTTCATCAATGATAATTACGTTACAAAGAGAATATTACAATATAAGACCAAACAATCTAGAATGCTATTGACATAGATGTGCACTTACAGACTCCCCCTTGGCAATAGCTTCTACACGTTAAAATAAATATGTCTTCGTCTAGTCTTTCTCATCAATCTACTTCTTCTGCTTCTTCTTTTTGCTCTTGCTCTTCTCCTTCTCAGTCTCAGTCTCAAAATCAGAATCTGACTCTGACTCTGGAGGAGTATGAGTGATACCTAACCTTCTCTTTTCTTGATCCCACATAGATCCTGGATCATAATAATAATCCGCAATCTCTGCCCTAGCTCTCATATGAGCTTCTGGATCATAACCAAGTCTCTTCTCCAGTCTTCGAACAATTGTAGGATGCAATTGTGACTCTGTAGAAGTACCTGTAGTAGAGTTGGTTTCGGTAGACTCACTACCCTGAGCACTAGCATTTTCAGCTTCAGGAGCAATAGCAACAGACTGCTCTGCCAAACCCTTACCCTTTTCTAATCGATCAATGTCAACATCTTCTGTAAGGGGTTTGGTTTGTGGTGTGTCAGACTCAACTACCATGTTTATCTCTGTAAACACTCGTTCTTGAGCCTGTGGAGCTTCTGAAGTTGCCTTGCCAGCACCTCCAGCCTGGCTAGACTCCCCATGAGTCTCTGTCATCAAAACAGAACTTCCTCCTAGCTCCTTTGTAGCTCTGGCAGCATCTGGATCTTCATTCTGATCATCGTCATGCCTTGCCTTAGCTAACTCATCACCCTTGCAACCTGAGCTATTTCTCTCAGCTCTCAACTTCATATAGTTGTCAATCAGCTCATGCATCTTTTCATCAGGGATCTTGACTCCCTTCTTCAATGCATCTGCCATTCTGACAACTTTCCCATCAAGTTCCAAAAACTTATTGTACATCTTGGACACAACTACCTCAGCCTTGCCCAACTTGTCTTCAAGAAACTTGTTCTTGTCACTCACAACCCTAAAATCTTCAGCCAAACGTGTGATCAGACCTCTCATCTCATTCATAGCCTTTTCATGCTGTTCCCTCTGCTCACACATCTGTCTCTGCAGATCAGCAAGGCTCAAATTAGCCTCTTCACTTATCTGTGGCTGTGGTTGTGTAGTCTCAGGAACAATCTCTGGCATCCTTAATGAGCCACCAGCAGCAGCAAAAATCTCTTGTACCCTGACAAGTCTTGTTCTTTTAGGTACATGCTGCTTTGGCACCCAATCAGCATCAGTTTCTCTTACTCTTCTTCTTCCTTGAGTGACAACAGGAGATCTAGGAACCATTTTGGATCCAACCCTGACGAATGCATGAGATCTGTATGGATCATTATCACCATCACTGCTGGAATCATCAGCAGAATGTACAGAAGGCTCTCTATCTTGCTCAATGTCAGCAATAGCCTTTCCTCTATCTCCTGCATCCACACCTGATCCACTAGCCTGACCCGTTCTTGACCCACTTGCTTCTCCAGCTCCAGACCCACTAGCTTTAGCTGCTTCAGAACCAACTGTAGCTCCAACTACATAATCATCAATGTCTCTATCCAGATCAGCATTCTCTGGGTCATCAACATTGGGATTGTAACGTTGCACTTGTGCAATATCACCCTCTGGATCAGCCATTTCCTCCAAAATATCATCAACAATCTCAGGATTGGCACCAGGTTGATTAATCACATCATCAGCAACCTGTACAACAATTTCAGGCTCATTCGGTACATCACCTTCAACTACGACATCATCAAGCTGCTCTAGATGAGCATCACACTACTAGAAAAACAGCTATTTATGACCCGCAATGCGCGTCATAAATGGCTCAGATGACGCGCAAATGCGCGTCAAGGAAGGAGGGGGTCATAAATTTTCATGACCCGCATTTGGGTGTCATCCGTCTATGACGCGCACTTATGACGCGCACTTATGACACGCATTTATGACCCTTTTTTATGACGTGCGTTTTTGCGCGTCATAACCTAATTTTTTTTTTTAAAAAAATAATTTTCTTCAGTTCCTAATTTTCTATTAAATGAGAATTAAAAACCTGATAATACAAAATTAAAAACACAAATATCAAAATAACGCATTTCATATATATCAAAACAACGCGTTTAATTCAAATACAAACTCATTTACAATTCTAAAGTTAACCATTACACATCTAAATAACGTTATTTAGATGTGAAACAAACTGCACAAGACAAGTAACAGCTTAACAATTGGAAACACCCAAATTTATAACTTTAATACTCAAGCAGAACCTCTTGTATACCAAGCCTCTGTGGTATAGCAAATTTTTTAGAACATATCCCATCCTAGCCTGCAAAATATAAATAACATGTATGATCATCTCACACTAAAACTTCCATTTCATATATAACAGTAGCAACTGCAACTCGAAGTATCACATAAGATTGTGCAAAATCTAAAGCTTCTGGCTGAAAGTGTTCTAGATCAATCCTACCTGTTCAAAACATACCCATTTTGAACTGCCCAATTGTCAACTCTAATACTGCATATATGGTACAATAGGAAAAACTTGATAAAAGTAAGACATGGGCCAAACAAGTAACATAATCTGCCACAAAAGGGCACTCAACATGAAATTCATGAGTTCATCAGAGGAGCATTTGTAGGCTGTAGCACCTAAAATGGCCAAGTGACACATAATTATGCATATTCACAATTCAAGTCTTTATACTAAGCTGTTCATTTTATCTTGGTGATAAATACATAATGGCCAAGTGTATCTATCTATATCCTTCAGAGTCATATATAAGATGCAACTTCAGATTCTTGCTTAGACACCTTCTTTTAGATTGAAATCTCTGCAAATACTCTGAAATAAATATCTTCCACTCTTAATATTTCTTCTGATCACTTTCTTCATGAAACATGATTAAAATCTTCAGATCAAACATAATTGTTAAGTTTCTTGTGCCTTATTCCTGCACATAAAACTTACAACAAATACAAATTCAAAATAATAATGTTATTTTTTATTATTTCATCACTACGATGCATGTTAGCAATGACTTAATCTAGAACTACATTTTTCATTTTCTTCTCCAAATTTTGTTATTCTTCACTATCATAAGTCATGAAAATTCTATATGACATTATCTTAGTCTAGAACTACAAAATAATTAACAAACCTTGAGAACACTGTCTCATTGTTTTATGGATAACCTAAGCTTAAGGTCTTCCATATCCCAAACATAAATCTCCCTCATCATGCAAATCTATACAGATTTCGTTTCCATTGTCACTAGGCTTTAACTCTGTAAAGCATATAAAAACCTTTCACATTCAATATTACATTTCTATGTCTAAGGTTATATAAGTACAAAGTTGATAATCTTCATATTCAAAATAACATTTCTATATCTAGGCATCAAAAACACATTTGACAACCTTTCATATTCAAACGATAAATCTATGTCTAAGGTTATATAAGTACAAAGTTGATAATCTTCCATATTCAAAATAACATTTCTATATCTAAGTCATCAAAAACACATTTGACAACCTTTCATATTCAAACGATAAATCTATGTCTAAGGTTATATAAGTACAAAGTTGATAATCTTCCATATTCAAAATAACGTTTCTATATCTAAGGCATCAAAAACACATTTGACAACCTTTCATATTCAAACGATAAATCTATGTCTAAGGTTATATAAGTACAAAGTTGATAATCTTCCATATTCAAAATAACATTTCTATATCTAAGATCTTCAAAAACATATTTGACATCCTTTCATATTCAAACGAAATATCTATGTCTAAGGTTACAAAAATTATTAACTTAATAGCCTTTCACATTCAAATATTACATTTCTATGTCTAAGGCTTTTCATAAATAATAAGCTTTTACATTCACATTCCGTCTATGTCTAAGGTTATATAAGTACAAAGTTGATAATCTTCTATATTCAAAATAACATTTCTATATCTAAGATCTTCAACTAACAAAAACCTAGCTATCATCATCTGTTCTACTGTATAAATAATACTATAGTAACCTGATGATCTTAGCTTTGTTTTCCTTGAATACTTCAGATTCTTGCTTAGACACCTTCTTTTAGATTGAAATCTCTGCAAATACTCTGAAATAAATATCTTCCACTCTTAATATTTCTTCTGATCACTTTCTTCATGAAACATGATTAAAATCTTCAGATCAAACATAATTGTTAAGTTTCTTGTGCCTTATTCCTGCACATAAAACTTACAACAAATACAAATTCAAAATAATAATGTTATTCTTTATTATTTCATCACTACGATGCATGTTAGCAATGACTTAATCTAGAACTACATTTTTCATTTTCTTCTCCAAATTTTGTTATTCTTCACTATCATAAGTCATGAAAATTCTATATGACATTATCTTAGTCTAGAACTACAAAATAATTAACAAACCTTGAGAACATTGTCTCATTGTTTTATGGATAACCTAAGCTTAAGGTCTTCCATATCCCAAACATAAATCTCCCTCATCATGCAAATCTATACAGATTTCGTTTCCATTGTCACTAGGCTTTAACTCTGTAAAGCATATGAACAGAAAAACCTAACACTTATACTTTTGCAAGTGAGATCTGGTCGTGCAAAACTGTTAGAGTTTTTACCCTAAATCGACAAAAGCAAAATCTCCTCCCTCTCTGGATACCATATGTAAATACTCCTATGATTGCCTCATCAAACTAGTATACATCTTGGTTAAACATCAAAAGAGATAGATAAGTCTTGCTTGACAACCTACAAAATCAAACATCTGTTCGTTGTCCTGCACAACATGCACATCTTCACAAGAACATCAAATCTTCTCAAAGTAATAATATACAATCTAAAGAATTGAATAAATTTGTGAGATAAAATGAATATACTTAACAGTCTATTATTAGCCTAAGTCACTTTAAGGTCAAATAATTCACTGTAAGCACGTTCTAATTTTGCTCAAGTCTGAAAGTGCTTTTAAACAAAATTCTTTTAAAGATCAAATTCAAACTATGAACATCTCTGTGTTCATTCTAATGAAAATCTTCTTTCTAAAGATCAGGCATTAACTCAATATCTGTTTACTGAAATCAACAACTCTGTGTTCTTTTCCTTAAACTCATATTCTGTTATTTTGACACACTTTCTTTTAGCTTTTAATCACAACACTATCGCTTAACTACCCTACTCGTTTATTCAGTATTCCTTATAGAACGTAGTTGAGTCCTCTTGGAAACTAGATTATATTCTGACTCTGTCTCTCGTGCAATAAGAACTTTTATTTAAACAATACAATAAGACATTTCACGAAAAACAACACACACACACATACACTGAACATAAACGAATAACATAGTTACAAGAGCTAAAGTTACTGCAGATTAGATCAGCTTAGCATGTTACATAAGCCCACATTTGAGAAATAATTCTCTTATTATTAGTTATGAACAGTGATCCATCAACGATTACCAATATGTTGTCCTCTTAAACACTCGGTACTTCCAGTTTCCTTTTGGTTTGTGACACTTTCGACATACCCTGGCCAACGACAGTCACCATGTAACCCGAGTAGCCTAATATGCCACTTAATCAAGTTTGCAAACTTAAGTGACCCACATTCAGATATACTCTCACAATCGACACAAGCACTAAGATTAAGACATTTGGTGAGTATAGGAAGAAAGCCTTTAAGAATCAAGTCAGCGGTGACAGGTCGGTGATTCCTCACACGCAAAGCAACTTAACTTGACTCACGTACGGAAATATACCCAACATTGCATAATTCTAAGTACTTGCATATTTGTGTCATCATTTAAAGCACTTATGAAAACCCGTGACTTTCGATGAGACCCGTGTAGCGAACTTTCTGACAACCTATCCCAAGTTGGAAGCTTTAGGTAGGCTAGGTATACAAAGACACCCCAAGGACTTACTTGTCTGAATCTCAAAGGCCACATTTGCTCCATAATTTTCAAAAGATTAATGAGATATTTAGATATCTTGTCACAAATACACATCCGAAAAGCAATACATACACATATATGTACCCGAGACTTCTATATGACATTATCTTAGTCTAGAACTACAAAATAATTAACAAACCTTGAGAACACTGTCTCATTGTTTTATGGATAACCTAAGCTTAAGGTCTTCCATATCCCAAACATAAATCTCCCTCATCATGCAAATCTATACAGATTTCGTTTCCATTGTCACTAGGCTTTAACTCTGTAAAGCATATGAACAGAAAAACCTAACACTTATACTTTTGCAAGTGAGATCTGGTCGTGCAAAACTGTTAGAGTTTTTACCCTAAATCGACAAAAGCAAAATCTCCTCCCTCTCTGGATACCATATGTAAATACTCCTATGATTGCCTCATCAAACTAGTATACATCTTGGTTAAACATCAAAAGAGATAGATAAGTCTTGCTTGACAACCTACAAAATCAAACATCTGTTCGTTGTCCTGCACAACATGCACATCTTCACAAGAACATCAAATCTTCTCAAAGTAATAATATACAATCTAAAGAATTGAATAAATTTGTGAGATAAAATGAATATACTTAACAGTCTATTATTAGCCTAAGTCACTTTAAGGTCAAATAATTCACTGTAAGCACGTTCTAATTTTGCTCAAGTCTGAAAGTGCTTTTAAACAAAATTCTTTTAAAGATCAAATTCAAACTATGAACATCTCTGTGTTCATTCTAATGAAAATCTTCTTTCTAAAGATCAGGCATTAACTCAATATCTGTTTACTGAAATTAACAACTCTGTGTTCTTTTCCTTAAACTCATATTCTGTTATTTTGACACACTTTCTTTTAGCTTTTAATCACAACACTATCGCTTAACTACCCTACTCGTTTATTCAGTATTCCTTATAGAACGTAGTTGAGTCCTCTTGGAAACTAGATTATATTCTGACTCTGTCTCTCGTGCAATAAGAACTTTTATTTAAACAATACAATAAGACATTTCACGAAAAACAACACACACACACATACACTGAACATAAACGAATAACATAGTTACAAGAGCTAAAGTTACTGCAGATTAGATCAGCTTAGCATGTTACATAAGCCCACATTTGAGAAATAATTCTCTTATTATTAGTTATGAACAGTGATCCATCAACGATTACCAATATGTTTGTCCTCTTAAACACTCGGTACTTCCAGTTTCCTTTTGGTTGTAACACTTTCAGCATACCCTGGCCAAGGACAGTCACCATGTAACCCAAGTAGCCTAATATGCCACTTAATCAAGTTTGCAAACTTAAGTGACCCACATTCAGATATACTCTCACAATCGACACAAGCACTAAGATTAAGACATTTGGTGAGTATAGGAAGAAAGCCTTTAAGAATCAAGTCAGCGGTGACAGGTCGGTGATTCCTCACACGCAAAGCAACTTAACTTGACTCACGTACGGAAATATACCCAACATTGCATAATTCTAAGTACTTGCATATTTGTGTCATCATTTAAAGCACTTATGAAAACCCGTGACTTTCGATGAGACCCGTGTAGCGAACTTTCTGACAACCTATCCCAAGTTGGAAGCTTTAGGTAGGCTAGGTATACAAAGACACCCCAAGGACTTACTTGTCTGAATCTCAAAGGCCACATTTGCTCCATAATTTTCAAAAGATTAATGAGATATTTAGATATCTTGTCACAAATACACATCCGAAAAGCAATACATACACATATATGTACCCGAGACCTTCTATATAAAGACCAAATATACAAAATCACAATGCTAGATCTTTCGTAAGATTTAAGGACCAATCTCAATTCAAATACATGAAGAGCAGGCATTCTCAGCCATATATCTGAATATGTTTCCCATAAGAACATTGTATACATTAAGTTCAGATTTAAGGAAACCTTGGTACTTTGTGCCTACCTATACATCATATAATGGTATCACTGAACTGAGCATTTTTAAAGTACAATTAAGTAGGCATAAAAGCTAAAGTATCGTCACGTCTAATCGTCTTGACGCAGTGACCTTACTATATTTATTATTTTGTTTTTCTAACACTATATGACACACATACATAACGACACAAACACTGACACATTTTACAAAGTTCTTTTTGAGAGACACTGTCACTATAGATTTCTCATTCCAATCAATTGGACTAACAACTCGAAACAAGTTCGGTCGAAAGCCTTAGTGAACAGATCAGCTAAATTAAAGTCACTCGGCACCTTTTCTAGGATTATTAACTTCTTTTCAGCACAATCACGAATAAAATGAAACCTTATGTCTATGTGCTTAGTCCTACTGTGCTTAACAGGATTATTGGTAATGGAAATAGTAGACTCATTGTCTATCTTTATGGGAGTACAAAGGAAATTCTGACCGTAATCACGCAGTTGTTGCTGAATCCACAGAACCTGTGAACAACATCCACCAGCTGCCATATATTCCGCTTCGCAAGACGAAATTGCAACAGATGTCTGCTTCTTACATTGCCATGACACCAATCTCCCCCCTAAGAATTGACATCCACCTGAAGTCGATTTCCTATCAAAGTTGCAGCCCCCATAGTCAGCATCTGTATAAGCCACGAACTCAAAGTCTCCCCCAATCGAATACCATAGACCCAGCACTGGTTGCCCTTTGAGGTAGTGAAGAATCCGCTTAACAGCTTTCATATGGCTTTCCCTGGGACATGACTGATAACGAGCACACAAACAAACCGCAAACATGATATCAGGTCTTGATGCTGTAAGATACATCAAGGAACCTATCATGGCCCTGTAACGAGTAGGATCAACTTCTGGATCATTAAGAGAAAACATCCCAAGTTGATGGTTCTTTTGTATAGGAGTGTCCATCGGTGAAGTATCTTCCATTCCAATCAATTGGACTAACAACTCGAAACAAGTTCGGTCGAAAGCCTTAGTGAACAGATCAGCTAAATTAAAGTCACTCGGCACCTTTTCTAGGACTATTAACTTCTTTTCAGCACAATCACGAATAAAATGAAACCTTATGTCTATGTGCTTAGTCCTACTGTGCTTAACAGGATTATTGGTAATGGAAATAGTAGACTCATTGTCTATCTTTATGGGAGTACAAAGGAAATTCTGACCGTAATCACGCAGTTGTTGCTGAATCCACAGAACCTGTGAACAACATCCACCAGCTGCCATATATTCCGCTTCGCAAGACGAAATTGCAACAGATGTCTGCTTCTTACATTGCCATGACACCAATCTCCCCCCTAAGAATTGACATCCACCTGAAGTCGATTTCCTATCAAAGTTGCAGCCCCCATAGTCAGCATCTGTATAAGCCACGAACTCAAAGTCTCCCCCAATCGAATACCATAGACCCAGCACTGGTTGCCCTTTGAGGTAGCGAAGAATGCTTAACAGTCGATAGACTCTGTGAGTCCCAAATATATAGATGAATAACAAACCCGACTGGCAAGTACAACTGATCTTGATGGACAAGTTCAGTTTACGATCCAGATATGGATAACAAGAAACAATTGACTAGATATAAAATGCAAGAACAAATGGCAGAAACTATATAAGGATATATATAAATATAATCAAGTATGTAGCATTGAGACACGTTGTTTTCTTTTCAATGTATTTGATTTATTGATGTATAAACAAATACAAGGATTGTTGCGGAACAAAGATAAACACCCAAGTGTAAGTATCTAAACAATCCTGAAATACAAGTGATCTAATTAACTTGGAAATACTCGTAAGTTTACTTAGAGTATATCTCACAAGTTGCAATGCTAAAGTTTCAAGCTCTTTGCAAGTTGTGAGAAGACTTTGTATTTATAGACCAAGTCCATGATGATGTGGACAAGATCGTACAAATGTGGTTGTGAGCATTTAAGGAATTAAACCATAATTCCTTACATGCTGCACTTGGAAGAGTATATAAGTTACTTGATGTGACTTATAGTACTAGGTTCCAAGCCTATACTTTGTACCTTTTGTTAATAGATAAATCTATTAACCGAATAAAGGTGTAAAGTAAAAGTCTTCCTCGTAATCAGTGTAAAGTGTTGTAAATACTTTACACTGAGATGCTTCAGTCTTGATCTGGTAGAATCACTCTTTGCTCGCTTCTGAGATGATTCTCTTCTTCATACTTCAGTCTTTGACTTCAGAATGAATGCTTCAGATTTATCTCGATCTGAACTGAAGTGAAGCTTCAGTGAAGGAATTCTGAGACACCTCAGAATTCTGTACAAATGTCTTCACTAAACTTCAAGCTATTTCTGAACAAATTATACTTGGTCGATTTTCGACCTAACAAATTCCCCCTATTTGTTCTGAAATAGTGCATGCATCTCAGACTTCTATCTATACATGTTTGTAAGTCTGAAATGCAAGTTTTTGTTTAAGTTGTAAAAATTTTCTTAAGTACATCTTATAGATCATTGATGTCTCAGAATTTTACTTGTGGTTATTCTAACTTAAACTTATCATCTACTTATTGGTTACAAGATGCAACATATATATACACACCACAATGAATGTTACAAATGTAAATATTTTACAAGTACATGATAATCTGAAAAGAAAACTACTTCTTGGCAGGCCTTGAACCAGAAGGTGCCTCAGTAGGTTTTCTCTTCAGTGGAGAATGATCCTTTCTGCCAAACAATCTGCTTTCAATTTCCACCTTGGCTTGCATCTTTTGTTGTATTCTTGCTAACCATGCACCAGTCAAGGCAGATTTTGGCTTCCCTTTCAGAACCTGGATCATCTCCCTATGCTCAGAAATCCCAAACTCGTGCACTGAAACCTGATGGTATTCTTCAGCTGCCCTTCCTTCTTCTCTTTTAACAACCAAGTCAAAAAGCTTCAATCCATCAGCTTTTGCTACTTCCATATCAACTATCTTGGCTGGATGAGATCGATGCTTCATGTAATGCTCATATTGATCTCTTTCATGTTTTCTTTGAATTTCAACAGCATCACCAGACATTGGTTTGAAGGTAGAAAGATCAGCATCACGAACACTCTTTCTTGATGATCTAGGTCCAGTCACTTTGGGTTTAGAGGTTGGTCTGAGCAACTCTTTCTCAACATTCTGAACTTCGGCCAGAATTTCCTTCCTTTTTATCTCCATTTCTTTTTCTCTATTTTTCTTTAAGTCTTCAATGGATAGTTTAAAGGTCAGACTTTCCAACTTTTGTTCTAGAGGAGAGTAGTTCATTCCACACTCATATTCCAGCATATCAACTATAGCCTTTTGCACTCTTGGGTCATTTTTGATTTTCTGATATCTTTCCAATGATAACCCAAGAGCTGCAGCATCTATGTGATCAAGGGTCCCCATCTTTAGATGTTGTTCCCTTTCTCTCTCTTTGTTCTCCCTCCACATAATGAATTGGTTAGAAACCTGCTTTTGCAATGTTTCCAACTTCTTACTATCAGCTTCAAGATTATGTAAGGGATAACCTTGCTCGTCTATATTTTCACCAACAACCATTCCAGAACCCTTATCACTTTTCTTTGGTTCTTCTTCTTGAACCTTGCCTTTTCCCTTATCCTTTCTCTGAAGTTGTTCCCCCTGAACTGAGGCACTACCAGAAGGTACCTCAGTTTGCTTCTTGGTTGCTTGAATTATCTCTTGAGTACTAGCGAGCAAACCAATAGGCACACCACTTCCCCCTTTGGGAATCTCTGAAGGCAATCTAGCATAAAGGTCAATTGTAGATTTAATTGCCTTCAGTGGTTCCCAACTCTGTTGTTCTAGGCACTCACAAATACCTTTTGCCATTGTAGCAAACTGAGCCTTTAGTCTGAATGAAGAGCTAAGGTTCAGTGCTTCTTTATCTTTTAAGTCCTTCAACATTTTTCTGTCTTCTTCAGTGAAGGAAGCAGGGGGGGGAGGAGTAACAACATTATCTTTCTTCAGAAGTGTTAGAATTTCATCTAACTGCTTGGACTGATTCTGAACTGAACCTTCAAGCCTGGAAACTGAATTTTTTACTTCATTGACAGCCTTTTCCACCTTGTCATTTGTGTCCTTGGTCAGTTCAGCAATCATTATTCTAACTTCTGCACCAACTTTCTGACAGACAGAATCTGAAATCTGAGCAGCAAGATTCTGAGATAGCTCAGACTTCAGATCTTCCACAATACCAGCACTAATAGAAGTCCCAAGTTCTTTTTCATTGACACTTGGCTTCTTGACCAACTCTTGAACTTCACCTCCAACAACCATAATCTCTTGTTTCAACAACTCAACACTAGATGTCAAGTTCGCAACCACCGAAGCTTGCACATCTCTCTTTGTCAACCTGAAGGCTTCTCTGATTGCAGAGCTCACCTTGTTGCAAGTCATCACCAGCTCATTTAGCTTCCCAACCACTAGTCCTTCATTACCAGCAACTTTGGTCAACTCGGTTCCAAGGAACATCTGAGCACCTTTCATATCAGCCAAGGAACTAGTGTTGGCAGTTAGAGATTTGGTTAAGTCCTCTCCACCCTAAAAATAAGGCCTTGGACTTCGGTTTGTGTTTTCTCTAACTGTGCTTCTATAGTCAAAGGAGGTGGGGGTTGTGTAGAAGCAGGAGCCACAAATGGTAAACTTCCAAGCCCTTTAAGTACCTTGTTCATTTGAATGTCCGTTGGACTCTCAGATTCTGTCTCAGAATCCAAGTCCTTCTCTGAAGGGGCATCATAGTTGATTGGTGGTGGTATGTTGTGAATTTGAGGGTGTAGAAATTGAAGTGATGGAGTGAAAGAAGGATCGGTTACATATGCGGGAGTGGTACCTGGTGGAAAGATTGGATTTTGGTGAGATGGTGGTGGTGGAACATAAGGCTCATTTTCTGGTTGGATTTTTGGGGGAGGAGGAGGGGCGTTTGCGAGGATGGGGGCTGGCTCAGAATCAGATAGATTCGCCTCCAATAGTTCCTCGTCAAACTCAAAGTCAGCAAGAGAATCAAGATTCTCCTGAGGTAGCTCATCGTCATCCCAGAAAGCATTCACTTTTACGATCTGGTCGGATATGCCCTGGTTTGGGTCACTAGTACCCTCACCAGATTCTGGTTCAACATCGTCACCAGATTCAACAATTTGTACAAACGTAGGTACACTAACGGGTCCCACATTCTTTTGTGGCCCACTTAGTGACCTTTCTGGACCAGCTAGTGTGGCTGAAACAGTTTTAGTAAATACCTGAAGCATAGCAGAGGAGAGTTCAGGCTCATCTTCAGTAATAGTTGCCTTTGAGAAATCTCTGCCATATTCAGGTACAGAAGCTTCAGGTCCAGCTTGATTATAAGCTTCTCCAAGGATGTCCATAAAACACAAGCTTAAAAACCTTGGGAAAGCAATATGCAGACTTCTCTTTCCTTTTAACTTTGTAATCAACTGAGCGAAGAGAATCTCAGCAAAATCTGCTTGCATCCCATTCCAAATGTAATACCCCATCTCAACTTGGGGTAATGAAAGTTGGTCCAACCCTCCATGGTTCCCACCAAGACTCTCCACAATCTGGGTCCAGAAGAACCTCCAGCAAATGCCAAAACCAGACATGAAGATGTGTCCAGAGGTCTTCAAATTACCATCAGCATCCTCCATATCACCATGACCAGTGGCGACTAGAACCTCCCTGAAATTGACTCCTTTGAGTCTTTTAACAAACACCTGGGGAGGTTCGAGGTAGTTCAGATGAAGGGAATTTCTGAACCCCTCAAGAGTGATGACACACTTCTTGGTGCCCTCATTTAGAGTGAAGGAGATGGATTGTTCATCCTTATTCACCACAGCAATGTACCAGAATTCAAGCAAGTATCGATGATACAATGCTTGAGGATTTGCAGTCAACGCATAATGGAAAGGGGACTGCTCCCAAAAATTGTTGATTTTTCCCATTAAGGTTTCGGACTTCACATTTAATTGAGCCAAAAAGTTGCTCATATTGAATCGGATTTGAGAAGGTGTGAAGTTCTTTGGCCATGTGGCAGATGTTTTCACATCACTCGATGGATTATATTCAAAATGTATGAGTGATTTGTGTGAAGAAGAAGATGATGATTTAGACATTTTAAGATTTAAAAAAAAATGAAAGTGAAAGGAATATGAAGAGTTAAGGAATTTTGAGAGTAAATATGAGAGAGATTGATGATTGGGAAGTAAATGAAAGAATGAGAAGGAATTGTGAATTTAAGACGGAATACAACGAGATTTTCCAACTAAAAACAATTAAAAATAATTTTTGAATTTCAAAGCCCAAGACTCATAAAATATTTTATATTCGAAAATGGTTTTGATTGGGTTTGAGATCCTAAAATGATTTCTGGGGTCAAATCAGCATTAAATGCAAAGCCGTTTGAGTGACCCCACCTTGCAACATTTTTCAGAAAAAGTACTCATTTCTTTTCCTTTTACGGCGCACCTTGTGTGACACATAAGCATGACCAACGTAAGTTAAAAACATAGTATGCAGTAGGTCACGTGTACACACAATTGACCAAGTATCAAAAAGAAAATATCTTGAAAGGTTGTTGTATTTCAGTGATGACTAAACAATTTCTGAGAATGGTCAGTTCCAAAGAGATCTGAACCATCTCAGTCAATAAATTTCAACTGAAATATTTTTGATTTTCTGAAGTGCTTCAGTTAAATACATTTTTCTGAGCAAAAAGTTCCTCCTTAAAAATGAAGGTTTTATTTTAATGTTTGAAAAATATTTAACATTCCCCCTGAAGTGATGATCCATGAATTAATAAGTGCCAAGATAGTATCACAAAGGTGTTCGATAGCTAGGCGAGCAAAAATTACATGGATCGCTCAGACTGGTGAACCAGATCAGTGTCACTGAGGCGTTCATAACAAGATTACCAGTCTAAGGATTTAGCATACCCAACTCACTGATTAGATGTTTAAAGGTTTTGACATCTAAAGGCTTTGTGAAAACATCAGCGAGTTGCTTATCAGTGGGAATAAAGTGCAATTCAATATCTCCTTTCAGAATATGATCACGAATGAAATGATACCTGAGGTCGATGTGCTTGGTTTTCGAGTGCATCACAGGATTGTGAGATATGGCAATGGCACTGGTGTTATCACAAAAGATTGGAGTCTTTGTGTAAGTAACACCATAATCAGTTAGCTGGTTTTTCATCCATAGAATCTGAGCACAACAACTTGCTGCAGAAATGTACTCAGCTTCTGCAGTTGATAGTGATACTGCAGTCTGCTTCTTACTAGTCCAGCTTACTAATTTGCCACCAAGGAAATGACACCCACCAGTGGTACTTTTCCTGTCTATCTTGCAACCTGCATGATCAGAATCTGAATAACCATTAGATCTAGACTAGAGCCTTTGGGATACCAAAGACCCAGTCTGGGGACACCTTAAGGTATCTGAAGATCCTTTTAACAGCATTTGCATGTGCTTCTCTGGGATCAGACTGAAATCTAGCACAAAGGCATGTTGCAAACATTATGTCTGGTCTACTTGCAGTTAAATACATCAGTGAACCAACCATACCACGATATTTTGTATGGTCCACTGGTTTCCATGTGGATCAGAATCCAAAGTTAATGGAGCAGAAATAGGAGTATCTTTTGATGAGACTGAATCAAATTGATATTTCTTTAGTAGATCTCTGACATATTTTTCTTGGTTTATGAAAATACCATCTTCAGTTTGTTTTACTTGAAGTCCCAGAAAATATGCCAGTTCACCCATCATACTCATTTCATACTCAGAAGACATGATTTTAGAAAATTTTTCACACATCTTCTCATTTGTAGAACCAAACACAATATCATCAACATAAATTTGTACTAACAGGATATCACTTTTATCATGCAATATGAACAAAGTGTTATCGATTGCACCACGTTTAAAACCATTTTTAAGAAGATGTTTAGTAAGAGTATCATACCAGGCTCTGGGTGCTTGTCTCAGACCATATAAGGCTTTGTTCAGTCTGTACACCCAATGTGGTTTTTCTTCATTGATGAACCCTGGTGGTTGATACACATAAACGACTTCTTCTAGATTTCCATTCAGGAATGCACTTTTGACATCCATTTGATAGACTTTAAATTGATGATGAGCTGCAAAAACTAAGAAAATTCTGATAGCTTCAAGTCTAGCAACTGGTGCAAAAGTTTCATCAAAATCTATTCCCTCTTCTTGTGCATATCCCTTTGCAACAAGTCTTGCTTTGTTTCTGATGATATGACCATCTTCATCCATCTTGTTTCTGAAGACCCATCTTGTCCCAATTGGTTCCTTCTTCAGGTTACTGGGACAAGGAACGAGTTCCCATACCTCGTTTCTTTTAAACTGGTTGAGCTCATCTTGCATGGCTTCAACCCAGCTTGGGTCTTTCATAGCCTCGTCAATCTTCTTGGGTTCAATAAGAGATAAGAAACTTACGTTTAAGCATTGATCGCTTGTGGCTCTTCTGGTCCGAACCCCACTAGTGGAATTCCCAATGATTTGCTCGATAGGATGTGCTTTAGTCCACTTAGTGTATTGACCAGGATGAATAATGATATCAGTGCAAGAACTTCTCTGAGTAACTTCAGGAGGAGCTTCAGAAAATACATCTGCAGCTCTTCTTCTTCCTGCAGATCATGACTTGCATCATGAAATTCTTCAGATTGAGGTTGCTCAGTGGAACCTGATATCAGAGGAGAAGCAGCATGTACATCTGATCCAATAGTCAGTTCAGAAGGCAGTTTGAAACTGACTGGAGGATAAAATGGAATGTTGCTAGCCTTTTTCATTGTTGGTTCTGAACGGAGATGTTCAGAAGCATGTTCAGGTGACTGATCAGTTTCAGAAACAGGATCAGAATCACCAAAACTTATTGGACTTTCTGAGGGTGGTACAGGGATGGAATTTTTAAAGATTGCAGAATTGGATTCATCAAAGGTACCATGAATTGACTCATCAACCTTTTCAAGTCTCTTGTTAAAGACTCTAAAGGCTTTGCGATTTGATGAATATCCTAGGAAGTATCCTTCATCAGCTTTTGCGTCAAATTTTCCAAGCTGACTAGAATCATTCAGAATGTATACTGGACACCCAAATACATGGAAGTATCCAATATTAGGCTTTCTATTTCTGAGTACTTCATAGGAGGTCTTCTTGTGTCTTTTGACGTAGATAGATCTGTTCTGAGTGTAGCATGCAGTTGCAACAGCTTCAGCCCAGAAATTCTTGGGAAGACCAGATTCATTCAACATACTTCTAGCAGCTTCAATCAGCGTACGATTCTTTCTTTCTACAACACCATTCTGCTCTGGTGTGTGTGCTGAGGAGAAGTTCTGAGATATGCCAGTTTCAGTGCAGAAGGACTCCAGGGTGGCATTTCTGAATTCAGTGCCATTGTCACTTCTGAGCTGACAAACTTTTCCTTGTATTTGAGCTCAATTTGTTTGATGAGAGCAATGATTTCAGCAGCTTCACTTTTGGACCTGAGGAAAATCACCCAGCAGTATCTTGAATATTCATCAACTATAACAAGGGTGTATTTCTTTCCTGCTCTGGTCTGAACATTCACTGGTCCAAAAAGGTCCATGTGAAGCATATGAAGAGGTTCAGTAATACTAAAGCTTTGCTTTGTCTTGAATGAAGCTCTTTTCTGCTTGCCCATTTCACAACCTGGACATGGCTTGTCTTTGTTGAAAGACATAGAGGGTATCCCATCAACAAGTTGTTTCCTTGACAACTTATTAATGTTCTTGAAGTTCAGATGGGATAGTCTCTTGTGCCATAACCAATTTGTGTCTTCATCTGCCTTTGAGTAGAAACATTGTTCAGAGGTAGAAGGATTCATATCAATGACATAAATGTTTCCCTTTCTTGGTGCAATCAGTACCACCTTTCCATCTCTGTTGAATATGGTGCCTTGTGAAATATCAAATAGAACCTTGAAGCCATCATCACATAGTTGACTGACACTGATCAGGTTATATTTCAAACCGTTCACATATGCAACACGTGTGAATTTGACTTGACCATTATTCACCACACCATATCCCTCAGTTTTTCCATTACCATCATTTCCAAAAACTATTGAGGGCCCTTCTTGCACCCTATATTCCTCTAGCAGGGTCTGATAACCAGTCATGGTTCGGCCAGCAGCACTGTCCAGAAACCATATGTTCTTCTTTCGGTCTCCCTGCACACAATCAAAGATTAGTTCTTTTTGGGAACCCATCTTTGGATGGGTTCACTAGACTCTCCCTTAGCAGTCTCAGATTTCTTTGGTTTATGAGGAACAGAAGGGTCAAATGGGATTTCAGTCATTATCTCAGATGACACAAAAGTAGTTGGTTTGATGGATTTTTCAACCTTTTTCTTCTCAGATTTCTGCTTGATTTGCTTAGAAAAAGGTTTTGCATTTTGTTTAGGTTGAAGAGGTGTGGTTTCAACATTTTTTAAACGTGCATTACAACTCTGCACTTGTCTAGCCAATAGTTGAAATTGACTTTCTAACCTTAACAAAATAGATTCTTCATTAGACACCTGAGCCTTACCAGAATCTGAGGTAGAAGGCTCAGTGGGGGAGATATTTTTCTTCTTCTTTTGGTCCTTGGGAACCTTAGATGAAGTCTGAGGGGATGGCTTTTTGGATTTAGCCTTCTTTTCTGAAACAGTTGTCTGAGCTGTTTCAGATTTACCCTCAGATTGTTCCTGGGCCTTATCAGTCACAATTTTCTGTTTGCCAACTTTAGGAAAAATAATTTCAGGTTTCATTTCCTTTGGAAGTGCATCTAAATCAGTGATTATAGATGCCATATGAAGATCACCAGATTCATATGCTGTTTTTTGATTTGCAAAAGTATTTTTATTGCAGCATCTGGTTTTGGTGCACTCATCCAAGATTTAATTATTTTCTGTTCTTTTTCAAGGATGGTTTTTAACTCTTCTTTTTCCAACTCTAAAGTGGCCACCATGGACTGATAACTTTTTAGGGCCAAATAAACATCTTTCAGTTCTTTTAGTCTGGCCTGACTGGCGTTCAGTTCAGAAGTATTGTTTTCAAACATTTTTAAGCTTTCTGAACGCACTGTCTCAACAAATGAGATGTCAGCCTCTAATAGAACCAAAAGGTCCAGTTTGTGTTCCTCATTTTCTTCATAGCCAAAATTACTGACCTTTTTCATCACTATATCCACCCAGCGACCAGATTCAACATCGGATTTGACCAAATGACCTTGATCTTCTTGTGCCATGAAGCACATGTCCCTAACTTCCTCCTCATCATCAGATGATTCATCAGAGTCTTCCTACTTTTCAGTTTTGGCAATCATACAACTGTTGCTTGAGTTGTCTTGTGCCAAAAGAGCCATATGTGCCTTCAACTTCTTGTATTTGGCCTTATAGCTGTCATCAGACTTCTGAAAAATAGAATGGTTAGGAACAGATTGTGATGATGAAGGTTGACTAGATCTGCATTCCTTCATGAAATGTCCTTTCTTGCCGCATTTAAAGCATTCAAGATTAGACTTGTCAATAGAAGCACTGGAAGCAAAAGGTTTGCCAGATCGATTTGATTTGGCCTTAAAACGATTGAACATTTTAGCCAGCATGGCAACCAGATCATCATTGTCATTCTCATCACAATCATGAGTGATATTAGCAGAGACACCAGTTTTTAACATTTCAGACACCATCTTCTTCATCGAGTCAAAAACGTCACTCTCAGAAGATAGTAGAGCAGTACTATGTGGTTCAGAAAACTGAACCGTACCAGAACTGGTAGAAACATGATTCTTGGCATCCTGCTCAGCCAAGGCTCTTTCAGCTTTGTTCTCTTCAGTATATCTGAAGGCTCCATAAAGGGAAGCAAGAGTATGACTGTGCAAGGTTTTGCCTTGTCTCAAGACCAAGATTAAATTTTCCCATTTAGAAGGTAAAATGTCACAAAATTTTTCCAACAAAATTTCTTTGTCTTTGGTTACACCCAGGGCTTTCAGTTGGTTTACCAGATTTGTAAATCTGATGTAGGTTTGAGTTAAAGATTCCCCAGGGATAGCAAAGAAAGACTCATATCTTTTGTTTAAAGCAACTTTTCTTGTGACAATTGTCTCATTCGTGCCTTCAAACTGTGTCATTAGTTCCTCCCACATTAATTTGGAATTTTCAAGTAAAACAAGAGTGGGCATTAGGGTTTCTGGAACTGCGTATAGAATCATATTTTGTAACTTGGTGTCCAGGTCTACAAGTCTATGATCTTCCTCAGACCAATGATCCTTCTCCTTAGGTGACAGCCTAGGAGTCCCATCGGCATTTCTGACAACAGTAGAAGCATTCATAGGGACAAAGGGTCCTTCTCTTAAGATATCTGGTAGATGTCTCTCAACACCAGCAATATACTTAAGCATGCACGCTTTCCACGTTTGAAAGTTTTCACTGTTCCCATCAAACTTGGGAACAGGATTATTTGGAAAGTGTACGTGTACATTGTGTGATGGTATATTGTTGTTGATGAGAGGGGGTGGGGTAGCATTATTAGGGTCAGGTCGTTCTTGTTCAAAGTCAGCCATCTATGCAGATCAAAGGTTAATGAATTGATAAAATTCAACCTTGTGGCTCTGATACCAATTGTGAGTCCCAAATATATAGATGAATAACAAACCCGACTGGCAAGTACAACTGATCTTGATGGACAAGTTCAGTTTACGATCCAGATATGGATAACAAGAAACAATTGACTAGATATAAAATGCAAGAACAAATGGCAGAAACTATATAAGGATATATATAAATATAATCAAGTATGTAGCATTGAGACACGTTGTTTTCTTTTCAATGTATTTGATTTATTGATGTATAAACAAATACAAGGATTGTTGCGGAACAAAGATAAACACCCAAGTGTAAGTATCTAAACAATCCTGAAATACAAGTGATCTAATTAACTTGGAAATACTCATAAGTTTACTTAGAGTATATCTCACAAGTTGCAATGCTAAAGTTTCAAGCTCTTTGCAAGTTGTGAGAATACTTTGTATTTATAGACCAAGTCCATGATGATGTGGACAAGATCGTACAAATGTGGTTGTGAGCATTTAAGGAATTAAACCGTAATTCCTTACATGCTGCACTTGGAAGAGTATATAAGTCACTTGATGTGACTTATAGTACTAGGTTCCAAGCCTATACTTTGTACCTTTTGTTAATAGATAAATCTATTAACCGGATAAAGGTGTAAAGTAAAAGTCTTCCTCGTAATCAGTGTAAAGTGTTGTAAATACTTTACACTGAGATGCTTCAGTCTTGATCTGGTAGAATCACTCTTTGCTCGCTTCTGAGATGATTCTCTTTTTCATACTTCAGTCTTTGACTTCAGAATGAATGCTTCAGATTTATCTCGATCTGAACTGAAGTGAAGCTTCAGTGAAGGAATTCTGAGACACCTCAGAATTCTGTACAAATGTCTTCACTAAACTTCAAGCTATTTCTGAATAAATTATACTTGGTCGATTTTCGACCTAACAGACTCTATCAGGATAATCTGGATCTTCAAACCCTGGCGGTTGAGTAACATACAATAATTCCTGGACAGTACCATATAAGAATGCACTTTTGACATCCAACTGATATACCTTAATGTCTTTAAAGGCAGCAAATGCTAGAAACAACCGAATAGCTTCTAACCTAGCAACCGGTGCAAACACCTCAGTGTAATCCAACCCTTCTTGTTGAGCAAAACCTTGAACAACTAGCCGAGCTTTATTCTGTGTCACAATGCCTTTTTCATCCTTTTTGCACCTAAAAACCCATCTGGTGCTGAAAGGATAATCTCCCAAAGGTAGATCTACTAACTCCCAAACCTGGAGTTTACCAAATTGAAAGAGTTCCTGCTGCATTGCTTCAACCCAAGATGGATCTTTTAAAGTCATTTGAATATTATTCGGCTCTTCTTGAGAAACGAAGCAGCTGAACTTACATTCATCTACAATGTCGGTTTCTTTCATCTCTGCGAATAAACCAGCAAGCTTGTTAATCTGAGCTCTTGTCTTAACCCTTGCACTTGGTTCACCAATGATATCCTCAACTGGATGATACTTGTTGACTCTGTGTTGTGTCACTTTGTCAACCTGAAGATTAACACCTAAATTTGAACCTATTTCTCCCTCACTGGTTGAACTCTGAGGTAGGGGAGTAACTAGTTCCGATTCTTGTGTACTTGCGTCTTCAGTATCCTTTGATAAACCATCTGTACTTGCATTAGACATAAGCTCTGGTGACTTATTCACATCACTGTCATCCTTTCTATTCTCCTCACTATCCTTTGATAAACCATCTGTACTTGCATTAGACATAAGCTCTGGTGACTTATTCACATCACTGTCATCCTTTCTATTCTCCTCACTATCCTTTGATACTAGTTGTGACTGGATTAGTGCCAGTGTTTTCATCACGAAGCAGCACAACATCATCTAACTCTGAACTACCTGCACCAAAAGAAATAGGACCATTAAAGGATGTAAAGACATCATCATAATTAAATAAGATAGCAGATCCTTGGTGTATAGGAGGATTATAGCTAGAAATTACGACATTATAACCAACATCGACTATTTCAGCCTTAATATTATACACCCTCCTATTTGGAGATCCCGGAATATAACCTAAAAAAATTCCCTCTTCAGCCTTTTCGGCAAACTTGGGTTGGTCACAGACTTTTAAAAACGTGCATGAGACTCCAAAAGGTTCTAATCCAGTTAAATTCGGTTTTCTATTGTTTAAAAGTTCATAAGGTGTTTTATTAAATCTTTTAACAATTAAAACCCTATTTAACACATGACAAGCAGTGTTCACTGCCTCCCCCCAAAACATAGTAAGAAGCTTTGAATCAGCAAGCATTGTCCTGGCGGTCTCTATCAATGTCCTGTTTTTCCTTTCTGCTTACTCCATTCTGTTGTGGTTCATAGGGTGCACTGAATTGATGCTCAATTCCTTTGCTCAGACAATAAACTTCCATGATCTGATTCTTGAACTCTGTCCCATTATCACTCCTGATTCTCTTCACTCTTGTGTTGTATTGATTTTCAATTCTTTCAAAGAACTCCATTAGGATCTGAGCAGTCTCATCCTTGGTCTTCAAGAAAAATACCCACGAGAATCTAGAATAATCATCAGTGACTACCAGACAGTAGTACATAAACCCTATGCTTCGAACATTCACTGGTCCAAATAAATCCATGTGAAGCAACTGAAATGGAGCGCCAATAGAGTTCTGAGTCTTCGGCTTATGCGGCTTCTTAGTTTGTTTTCCTTTTAAGCATGGCACACATTTGTCTTCCACCATAAATCTCTTATTTGGAACGCCGAGAACCAATCTATTACTTGTAATATAATTCATTTTTCTGAAATGGATATGACACATCCTTCTATGCCATAGAAGAGACTCATCTTCTGAAGCTTTAGTCAGCAAACAAATTGGCTCCACTGAATCAGAGACACCTAACTCCAAACCATAGATGTCTTTCTTTCTTGGAGCTTTGAGCAAAATCCATTCCTCCGGTATAACATAACCTGGTTTCAAGATCAGGGCTTCCCTTTCTGTAAAATGAACTGGATTCCCTTTATCATAAATTTGAGATACACTCATCAGATTATGTTCCAGCTGTTCAACAAAGTTTACATTATCCAATTTAATCTTCCCATTGACGACTTTTCTAATACCAGAAATACTTCCGCCCTTGGGACCAGCAAGCTGACATAAGACCCTTTAACAGGAGTAAACTCTATTAATAGTCTCTTGTCACCTGTCATATGTCTTGAACATCCACTATCGACAAACCATAACCCTGTAGTTTTCCTTAGTGGTTCCTTCTGTTCTATAACTTCAAGATGTGCCATAAAACTTGTCTCAGCTTCATTGAACACTTCTTCATTTTCAGCTCTTACTGGTTCTGATGGTTCAGGTTCCTCTTCTACCCTCTGATGAAAACTATCATGATCATTTGTGCTGGCATACAGTGTATAGTTGAATGAATTATCAACAAGATCGTTCATCCCTCCATCAAAGTCTTGAATTTCTGCCATAAATGCATGATTCTGATCATTGGCACTAGTCGAACCCCAATTGTAAGTACCATCATTTTGAACAACCCAAGCTCTCGAGTTATCCGTTTCTCATGAGTTTCGGTTCCGAGTATTAGCATATTGACGCCCTGAATTCTGTCTTGCAATAGAACCACTCTGATTGATGTTCTGACGGCCTGTAGCTGAACCGTTGTCCCATCTTTGCCTCTGACATTCACATGCAAAATGTCCAAAACCATCACAGTTAAAACACTTCACTTTAGTCTTATCAAATCCCACTTTGCCGTCTATAACCTTCCTTCTAGTTCTATCAGTGAATCTTTGAACTCTCAAAGTTAGCATAACCAATTGCCAGTTCAGATCCATTTCTTCCAGATCATCTGGATCAACTTGCTTGTAATCCTCCCTAACCAGATCAGGATCAGTCAGTTTTCCTCCAATTAACTTCTCATGAGTAGACACAAACGAAGCTAGCATGCCCAAATGTCCCTCAACAGATCTTATGCTTATCGGCATTCCTGTTAAACCCGAGCTTGGAGAACTACTTTTCTGATTCCCATTATGAACAACCATAGCTGATTCCGGAGAAGTTACATACATCAAGTTGTTGTCAGAATCCATCGTCATTTTCAATTTTTCATCATCTCCACTGTAGAAGGCAGTAATCCCTCCACTTGAAGATTTTCCAGAAGCAACATTAGGCTTGCTATGATAAAGTTCCGGACGTTGAACAAAATCACTGCTACCTGCTTCTTTTGACTTACGCTTCATATCTTGACCTCTCAGCTTTCGGATAATCTGATCCAGAGTCCAAGTACTAAATTCGGGATTTTGCTGGATAGAAGTAACAAACCCTTCCCACTTAGTTGGAAGAGAATCCAACAACTTCTCGATCACTTCATCTGAATCAGGATTGTACCCAAAATATGCCAACTCAACTAGTAAATGACTGTAACGAATCAAAGTCTTATTAAGAGATTCAACCTTGAAGCTTGTGAAAATATAGTACTGTTTCTTCAACAAGTCCTTCCTTCTCTTCTTGAGATCTTCATCACCTTCACAATGCTCCTTGAGTGCATCCCATAAGCCCTTTGCACTTTCATACTTTTCGAATAAGTGCAAGAATTCCCCTTGGAGAGCCATTCAGAGTGATCCTAAAGCCTTACTTTCAGCTTCATAGTCCTTCTTCTGATCGACATTCATCTGCTCATAAGTAGCTGCTTTCCCACCACTCGAACTAGTATCCTTGTCATTTGCCACAGTAGGATGAACATATCCATTAACAATACAAATCCACATCCTGACATCCATAAGTCTGCAATATGACTCGAATCTGCCCTTCCAATTGAAATATCTGTCTAGGCTTATCAACTTGGGCGGTGAATTGGCCTTTCCGGTTTCATGATCCATCAGAATCAATTGATTCAGCAAAGCTTGATAGTTTGCGGGTAATTGAGACGTCATTTTCTACGAGCTAGCAAAATAATACGAACTGTTCAAAAATAAACGAGGTCGCAAATTTATACGAGGTCGTAATTGAACTGGCAAGGTCTTAAAGAGCTCACGAGGTCGCAAAACGAAATACGAGGTCGCAATTGAACTGGCGAGGTCGTAATTAGCTATCCAGGTCGTAAATTGAGCTGGATGAGGTAATACGAGCTGGCGAGGTCACAAACGATGTTGTACCCTTTAATTCTCTTGAATTTCGAAACCCTAATACCCAAAACACTTCTGAAAACTGCTGCAAACTTCAAATGAGGTCACCCACAAGGTTTTCGATCGTAAACTCGTGAAAGAATCACGTATAAATGACCCTAAACCGATGTTGTCTATCACCAACAAACTATAACCTTCCGGTATGAAACCAAGAGGCTCTGATACCACTTGTAAGTCCCCTAGAAACGGATCATTAATAGTTTGCTCTAGTTATCTTGAGGTGCGGAATCCCTCACTATAACTTGGTGATTCACAACAATGAAAAACAAGCCTCCAGATAATCTGCTGCCTCGCAGATCTTCTCTAGGCCTAGCGGAACAATACTTGACGACTTAACCTGCACCTAAGCTTGAAATATCGACAAATGTTCAACCCTAATCTCTGTTAGGGTTCGGTATATATAGAGAACAACTCGACATGGGCTTCAGCGAGTTTGCCTCGCAAATCCAGCCCAGCCCGTCACAAATGCGAGGTCGCATTTCTTGATTGGCATCATAATTGACCCTGCAATTACGAGGTCGTATTGTTCCTGTGTGAATTACAAGGTCGCAATTCACACTTAGCAGACTTTATACATTCAATACTCAAACTTAATCTAGTATTCAATGCATAATACGAAGTTCATCAATGACAATTACGTTACAAAGACATATTACAATATAAGACCAAACAATCTAGACTCCTATTGACATAGACGTGCACTTACAAAGCTTCAGAGGTCCATTTATGGACTAAAGCAAGCATCAAGAAGTTGGAATAAAAGGTTTGATGAGGAAATCAAAAAGTTTGGTTTTGCTCAAAATCCTGATGAGCCATGTGTATATCGCAAAGCTAGTGGGAGTAATGTTATTTTCCTTGTCTTATATGTAGATGACATATTGATAATAGGAAATCACATTCCAATGTTGCAAGATGTAAAATCCCATCTTGGAAAGTGTTTTGCTATGAAAGACTTGGGTGAAGCAGCATTCATTCTTGGAATCAAGATCTATAGAGATAGAACTAAACGGTTGATTGGACTAAGTCAAAGTGCTTATATTGATAAGATCTTGAAGCGATTCAAGATGGAGAATTCCAAGCGTGGTTTCGTACCCATGCAGGAAGGACTTGGCTTATCTAGCAAACAAGATGCCTCTACACCTGAGGACGTGGAGCGTATGCAAAGGGTTCCTTATGCTTCGGATGTGGGATCTATTATGTATGCGGTGAGATGCACTAGACCTGACATAGCGTTCGCGCAAAATATCGTTAGCCGATATCAACAGAATCCAGGTGAAGATCACTGGATTGCTGTGAAGAACATTCTTAAGTACCTGCAGGCTACTAAAGATTTATTTCTGGTGTTTGGAGGAAATCCTGATGCAGAGCTCAAAGTGACTGGATACTGTGATGCTAGATTTCAGACTGGTAGAGATGATACAAAATCTCAGTCGAGATACGTCTTCGTTTTAAATGGAGGTGCGGTGGATTGGAAGAGCAAGAAGCAAACCACAGTTGCTATGTCTGCAACAGAGTCTGAGTACATTGCCGCCTCAGAAGCCGCCATGGAAGCAGTCTGGATTAGAAAGTTTATTTCTGGGCTTAACGTGATGCCCTCAAATAACACACCTTTAGATATGTATTGCGACAATACTGGTGCAATTATCATGCTAACGAACCCGGAGTTCAGAAAGGTGCCAGACATTATCATAGACGATATCACTATGTTCGTGAGCAAATCGAACTAGGAGAAATCAAGTTACTCAAAGTTCACACAGATTATAACTTAGCTGATCCTTTTACAAAGGCATTGTCAAAAGGAAAGCTCGATAAGCATGCCAAGGGCATAGGACTTAAATTAGCTAGTTATATCATGTAAATCTGTGATTGGTATTTGGATAAAAGATGTTGAACAATTATTATTTTAATAAATGAATTAAAGTACTTGGTATGTTTGTTTTCATTTCAATATATAATTGTATCCTATATTTTCATGTTTAAATCCATGAATATTTTATATTCTAAATGTCCATTGTCGATTAACTATATGGAATATAGTTAAACTAAGACAAATCTGAGTGATTGGTAATATTCTTAGGAATATTGAAGATGGTCCTACCAAACTCACATAATATCCATAGGATGCATATTGGACTACCCCACTTAACGAATCATCACTTTATGGATCGGCGTCATTAAGTGAAATTCGTGAAATGGTTGCTTTATTTATCCTTAGACTTGAGATACAAGCAGGTTATGCATGTATGGATTGCGTTTTCTTGATATAGTTCTAACTATCCTGAATAAGGTAGTAACAAAGGGCTATTTTCAGAAATGTAGTGAAATGACATGACTAACACGTGTAGTCAAAATAGGATTTGTTCTTCAACTAGTAATTGAAGAATGATACCATTTGGTGCCCTCATTAATTAATTAAGATGTTTGTATGCGCATACCCAAATGAATTCCAGATGTGTCTCGATTAATTTGGTAATCTTAATTAGTTGTAGAAATGAGAAACGGAATCGTTATATTATGGAATGACTTTGATCCATAACCATAATTAACAAAGGTATCTGAAACAAAGGGATAGTAAACACTGAAACAACTGAAACCGTTTCAAAATACTTTAAGAAACTATACTTAAATATTTCTGGGAGCATTAGCGTGTTGCTAGACGCTAACCAATGTTATTGCCTTTATTATAACATGCTCAAGTGGGAGCTGTTGTAATATGATCACGTTAATATAAACGCATGTCCGGATTATATTTAAACCTACGGGGTCACACAAAATGACACGTATACTCTATGTAAATATGTTCACGAAATGATTAATAAACATTCGTTAAAAGTTAAATAAATGTTTATTAATTAAAAGAGAAGGACTAAAGTGTAAATTAGGAATTGAAATTGTTTCCTAATTACAAAGAGGATGGGGGGGACGGTTTGGAGAGGGGATTTCCTAATCCCTCTCAAACTTGTTCACCAAGTTTTAAACCCTAACAATTAATTCCTATATATAGGGGTTAAGGGTTAAGGGTTTACTCATTCTTTCAAGTCAATTAGATTTGAAAACCCTAACTAAAATTTCTTTCTCTTTTTTTCTCTTGGTTCGGTCGACTACATCAAAAGAAAATGGTTTTTGGGTTTCTAGTTTAGTTCGACATTAAGGGGAATAAACACAAGGGGTTGTGAGTTCGTGATCGGGTACTAGCATACATTCATAGGGGTGTCAAGTGTGCGATCGTAGAGGGGTTTTACTTTAAACCCTAAATAATAATAATTCTCATTATTATTTACTTATTGGAAGCTAAGCTAAAAGGTACACATTCACTTTTACTTTGTTAATTAATTATATTGCATATGATTTATTCCGTTGCGTACTCGTGTAATTGTTCTTGATAATAGTTATAAATCCTAACAATATTAAGGCAACTATGTATATAAGTAAATTATATTTTTTGTTCATAAAGTTAATTAGGATTCTTGTTCATTAAGTTATTTGTTTCCTTGTTTAACAATTGTATTTGGCTATATAAAGCCCTTCATTGTATCAATAATATTAAGAACAATTCACATCACAATATGGTATCAGAGTCAAATCCGCTCCAACGAGCAAATTGTTCTTCAAAAATCCAAAAAAAAAAAAAAAAATTCAAAATCAAAAAAATCTTCTCATAACCAATCCATCCGTCCACTCCACAATTTATGTTTACGTGAAACTCAATTCCTAATTCAGAATACTTTTTGTTTTTCATAATCATCTGCAAGCCACCGTCGAATTTCACGTTAGCAAATATCCTTGGATTTTTGTTTTTGTTTCTCCGATGTCCATACCGTAGTGGTCGGTTTATTCAGCTTGTTGCCTTTAAACAATGTGCAACAGCCTCTCACTGCCCATACCGTAGAGGCCGGTTTCAATTCATGTTGCTCCAACGAGCAATTTCATCCATATGTCCATACCATAGTGGCCGGTTTCAATTTTTTTTCCCTCTCAGCCCATACCGTAGTGGCCGGTTTCATTAATCAAATGCTCCAACGAGCAACCTATTTTTTTTCCATCAAACTTTTAGTACCTCAATCGGGTTCTTCGCTACCTCAAAAACAAAATCGGTAGCCAAAGATTAATGTTTCAAGTTCAAGTCCAAGATGTAGTCAATAATCTTGCGGGGGTGTATTAAGGAATTTGTCTACAATTTCAAGTCCAAGATTTTGAGTTCAGGTCCAAGATGGGCTTCCCTGACAGGTCAGCCATCTTGCGGGGCGTATTAAGGCAACTATGTATATAAGTAAATTATATTTCTTGTTCATAAAGTTAATTAGGATTCTTGTTCATTAAATTATTTGTTTCCTTGTTTAACAATTGTATTTGGCTATATAAAGCCCTTCATTGTATCAATAATATTAAGAACAATTCACATCACAATAGATAAAAACATAATTCATGAAGTAAACGTTTATTCACATCCAATACCCATTATTCATGAGTTCATTTATATATATCCACCAAAGATGAACTGGATGACACGGATATCCATCTAAGTCGGATGTGTATTGGAATTTTCTCTTACCATGACATACACCATCAATTATTATAGAGTAATAATGTTTCATGTCTAGATCAAATTTAAAACATGGTATCCTATCATCATGCCGATCAAACACATTTGACTCGGTCCCATGCCTTAATTTATACTATCACAGTTACACTACCATTCCTAGACCAAGATAATAATATATTTTAATTAATTTAAATAATAATAAAAAAACGACTGCCAATGCCCTTCTAATTAACGAACAAAAAAACTTCACATACAAACACCATTGTGTTCTCTAAGTGTCTCCTTAATATGACTCTTTCAATCACTCACAAGATGGCCATGGCTTCTTTGCAATCGTTTACCATATAACAACCATACATTCTATCGATCTATATATCCATCAATGGCTCATGTTTTCAGCTCATTCGTGCTTCTAGCTCTCGTTTTCTCTGTGGCATTTGCGTCCGACAATAACCCTCTTCAAGATTTTTGTGTCGCGGATTTGAATGGTCAAGGTACATGCGTTAATTTATTACTCGTATTTTATTAATTAAAGTGCATTCTTTTTCCACTTTTTCTTTTGTATAAATGTGATTGATTGTCGTTGTGCGTTAACCTTCTAAATTTCCATGCAAAAATTCTATGATTTTTACACCATCAATTTTTTAACCGTACATTACTATAAAATATACTTTAAGGTATTGTACAGTACAACTATGTTATGCATGTTTGGTGTTATACGGTTAAAAAGTCAACACACTACTGCTAATAATTTTCTAAATTATTGTTTGTCTTACAACAGTTTTGATGAATGGATTTGCTTGCAAAAAACCGAGCTGCGTTGAAGCCAATGACTTTTATTTTAGTGGGCTACACATGATGGGAAACACCTCAAATGCACTCGGGTTCAAAGTGACCCCGGTTTTCGTGACCCAGTTACCAGGACTAAATACTTTAGGGATCTCATTGGCCCGAATCGATTATGCACCATTTGGGATCAACCCGCCTCACACCCATCCACGTGCCTCCGAAATAATGACTGTCTTGGAAGGCAGTCTTGAGGTTGGATTTGTCACATCCAACCCAGAAAATCGTCATATTTCTAAAGTTTTATGTAAAGGAGACGTTTTTGTTTTCCCCGCGAACCTCGTACATTACCAAAGAAATACAGGGAACACGAATGCAATCGCGATCGCGGCTTTGAATAGTCAGAATCCTGGAGTGATGCCGATTGCAAGTGCGGTTTTTGGTGCCAAACCGGATATACCTTCTGATATTCTTGCCAAGTCCTTCCAAGTTAGTGATGACACTATTAGTAACATTCAAAACAAGTTTTAGGTCTGGTTAATGGGATCAAAAGGATTAGATATATCATATGTATGTTGCATTTAATTTATTCTATTAGATCTTTTCCAATAGAATGTGTTTGCAATAGTAGTTTCTCTTTTCTATTTAATCTCTATGTGATAAAGTAACCACCTCCAATTAAGATCTCAAGTTTAAATCTCATTATATATAATGTTAGGTAACTAGAACAAAGGTTTAGAAATGCTAATAGGATATCTCGTTTAGGCTACATACATTCAAGTAAAAAGAAGACGCGTCTTATAGGATAACTTAACACAGGGAAAATATCATCCGATTACGGTCTACAAAAAAAAAGGTAAATGAGTGGGAACCTTCTGGTCTCAAGTATCGTTTTGATACTCGGAGCGTACCACTGCATATAATTCATGCCCTGTAAGTCACCATCTTCATACATGCATATATTACAAGATATAGTTTCTGTATTTGCTTTTGCAAGTTTTGAACTTTTATCTATGAGTTTATGTGGTCATGTGATTATTCAAAATGAAATGTTGATTTGAACTTCAAATTATATGATAATGATAGGTTTGAGTAGTTAAAATTAATGATTAGCAAAGATATTGATTTCTTTACAAGAACAGATATTTTTCTGGAACTATTAAATGTACTTTTCACTAACATTTATAAAGTCATGTGGTCAACGAATGAATTTGCTTTTTTTTTTGAAAAGTGAAATTCTATTGATAACTCACCCCGGCGAAACGCCGGCAGTATATATGTACAAATATTTACATGAATTTGAAAGAACACCAATCGGTCCAAGACACCCTATTGTTCTTAAATCTATTACAAAACCACATAAACCCCATTGACTTGATGTTGTGCATGATTGTCTTCTCATTTCCGCTTCCATTGGCAAACTTGATCTCGCACCTGGTCTTCCAAATGAACCAGCAACTCGTCATGATGATACCCTTTATAACTGCTTTTTCAGTGTCATTCTTCCTTTGTTGCTCATGAAATAGTAAAAGATCCTTGACGTCAAAGATAAAAAATGGGGACGTTTTGCACCAGTCTTGTACCCATTGCCAGATCTTGGCCGCCAAAATACACTTGCAGAAAACATGTTTCACAGTCTCCACCTCCTCCCCACAAGATTGCCAATCTCGTGTGAATGTGAAACCTCGGATTTGGCAAAACTCACTTCTATCGTATGTGCCCGAAGGGTGGCAAACTCGGGTGTTGACTATCCATATCGGTGATCTATGAGCATAGTTGTTAGACTCTTACGAGTCACGAGTCAACTTTTACGAGTCGAGTCGATTTACACCAAAAACGAGGCGAGTCGCAGTGTGAATTTGGAACGATTCAATACGAGTCGCAAACTTATGATTGTTGTAGTTTAATAATATGTTATATATTATATATCATATTATGGTTACATTATTTTGTATGTTATATATGTATTTTTGATCCTTTTAGTACGAATTTGGAGATAAACTGTAAGTTTATGACTCAAAAGTATCGAATATGTAATATTTTGGTAATGTATTAAGATAATCAACTTATATTTTATTTATAAATACGTCACATATATATATAATTATACAATATTATGTAGTATATAAAAATGTCCAGACTCTTACGAGTCAAGTCACGAGTCAAAAATCATGTTTTTGAGTCGAGTCAAAAGTTACGAGTCGACAACTATGTCTATGAGGAATGGATCGTGCATTTTATAATATTAATAAACAAAAATGGGCCTACAATCTCCCACGATTCGTCTCCCAATTCAATCTTAGTTCGTTCCAATAAACCATATAGGTGGAGCCTTTTCATTGGTGCCAATTATTATAATTTAAAATCATCCATATATTTAGTAACAGGTGGCCATGCTTTCAGAAGATGATTGTGTTGGAATAAACATGATTTGATTCAAGGGAAAATACTCACCAGATGATCCTGTGAAACCTGTAAAGGCATTAAACATAGTTGCCATTGATTTCAGGTTCCCAAAACAAGGTGATTGATTAATGATGAGATGAGGAATTCGGCTGTAAGCTTATGCACGAATTAGAGAGGAGAAAACACACGAATTTAAGGGAGAATTATGTGAAGAGATTAACCTTAACTTAGGGTTAATTACTCTTTATTTATAATGAGAGTATTTACACATTCAACCCCTTTAGTGTTTAATGTGTGTACCATTAGTCCTTTTAGTTACAATCACCTAATGGGAAACTCTATAGTATGTCTCTAAAAGTAAATACGTCCATCATATATTTACTAGACATAGGGATTTCAGTTATCGTCAATCATCATATCAGGAATGATAAACGATCAGTGACGGTCACACTAACGTGGTTCCAACATTCTCCCACTTGACCGGGCGATCATTTATCTATGAGTATTCAAATAAGTCCGGAATAATACTCATTTTGTTCTAAACCGAAATCATAGCCAATAAGTACAGTCGTAGAGAAGAACATCAACCCAGGACCCCCACTAGTCAAACTATGACTCAAATTTAAAACTAATAAGCAATGATCAATTGACTAAGACAAATTTTGTTACAATAATGTCAATACACCAATATGAGTACTCAAAAGTGTAATTAATAGACAAACAAAATCCGAATAAGGGGGAAAATTTTATTAAGACAATAATAATAATATTAATGAACAATAAGTACAATACGCTATTAAATTAAATTAAGACTTTAGTAAGCCCCATCTTCAACACGTGTCCTACGAAGACATTCGGATGAAGACCTTTGGTCATCGGATCCGCTAGCATATCATTTGTACTTATGTACTCAATACAAAGAACATTTTCCTCAACCCGTTCGCGTACAAACAAATACTTTGTATCGAGATACAGCCCAGCGTCAGTTGAACTGTTACTGTTCGAGAAAGTTACGGCAGCTGAGTTATCACAATAAAGCTTCAATGGTCTAGAAATAGAGTTGACGATTTTGAGTCCACTGACCAGGTTCCTAATCAACATCCCATGACAAGTAGCATTATAAACGGCAATGTATTCAGCCATCATAGTGGACGTTGCAGTCAAATTCTGCTTATGACTCCGCCAAGAGATAGGTCCGCCAGCTAACATAAAAATATACCCAGAAGTAGATTTCTTATCTTCCTTGCTTTTGGTAAAATCGGAATCGGAATAACCTACTACTTCTAGATTGTCACTTCTTCTATACATTAGTTTGTAGTCTTTGGTCCCTTGCAGATATCGTAGAACCTTCTTAGCCGCTTTCCAGTGTGCTAATCCGGGATTAGATAAGTAACGCCCAAGCATACCGGCGATGTAAGCGATATCTGGACGAGTACAGACCTGAGCGTACATAATGCTCCCAACTACTGATGAGTAAGGTATCATCCTCATTTGCTCCTTTTCAATCTCAGTGCTCGGACTTTGGAAAGTTCCGAATACGTCTCCTTTAACTACTGGAGCTACAGTGGGTGCGCAATGTTGCATGCTATAGCGTTCTAAAATCCGCTCAATATAGGCCCTTTGAGAAAGACCTAAAATACCATTATGCCTATCCCGGTGTATTTCGATACCTATAACATAAGAGGCATCACCAAGATCTTTCATGTCGAATTTCTGGGAAAGCATCCGCTTCGACTCATGCAACATATCTAAGTTGTTACTTGCTAGTAGAATATAATCTACATACAAAACAAGGATTATAAAGTTACTCTCACTGATCTTGAGATAGGTGCATTGATCCACTTGATTCTTTATGAAGTCTTGTCCTTTTATGACTTCATCAAACTTAAGGTACCACTGTCTTGATGCTTGCTTCAACCCATATATGGATTTCTTTATCTTGCAGACCATGTGCTCTTTACCTTTTGGAATGAATCCTTCAGGTTGCCACATGTATACGTCTTCTTGCAAATCACCATTTAACACAGCTGTTTTGACATCCATCTGATGTAACTCAAGATCAAAGTGAGCTACGAGTGGCATAATGATCCTTAAAGAGTCTTTACGAGACACAGGAGAAAAGGTCTCTTGATAATCAATTCCGGCCTTTTGAGTATAGCCCTTCGCAACCAATCTGGCCTTATAGCGTTCGACGTTTCCTTTCGGGTCTAATTTGGTTTTGAAGACCCATTTTCAACCGACAGTTTTGGATCCTTCAGGAAATTCAACCAATTTCCAAACGTCATTATGCTTCATGGAATTAAGCTCCATCAATCATGGCTTCATTCCACTGAGTGGCCTGATCACTATTAATGGCTTCTTTATAGGAAGTATGATCAATAAGCTTTCCAACGTCCTCAACTTCAGCGAGATAAGTAATGAAGTCATCAAAATTAGTGGCCCTACGTGACCTCGATGATCTCCTGAGTTGATTTTCGGGATTTTCAGAAGATCCTTCAGCATTAATGGTCTCGTTATTAGCATTAGGAGGAGTTGGATCAGTGACATTCGGAGCAGCGTTCTGTACAAGAGGAATTATCGAAGGAATAATAACCGACGAGTGGTTCCCCCCTGCATTTTGTACTTCTTGCAAATCGAAGTTATGATTTGTCGTGCTCCCACTGATCTCTGAGTTCTCTAGGAACGTGGCATGCTGTGTGTCAACGATGCGGGTAGTGTGGAAAGGACAGTAAAACCGATAACCTTTTGAGTGATCAGGATAACCGATAAAGAAACGTGTAACAGTTTTAGGATCCAGTTTCTTTAAATTAGGGTTATAGACTTTAGCTTCAGCAGGACAGCCCCATACTTTCATATATTTAAGACTCGGTTTCTTTCCTGTCCAGATCTCATGTGGAGTTTTAGGGACAGATTTTGAAGGAACTCTACTGAGTATATGAACGGCTGTTTTTAAGGCCTCAGTCCAAAGGAAAGTAGGTAAGTTAGTATTGGCAAGCATACTTCTCACCATGTCCATTAGGGTTCTATTTCTCCTTTCAGCAACACTGTTAGGTCCAGATTTAGTCCAGATTTACTGGACTCGCTCCAGACTCGACTACTGGAGCCTCACTGAAGATCTGACCAGAATTGTGTTCTACTGGACCTACTCCAGACTTGGAATCTGGAGTCCCTCTGAAGATTTGTTCAGAAATAATTAAAGACCAGTGAGCAAATACTTGTATAGGAAATCTGGAGTATTATCCAGATTAGCTCACTGGACTTCACCCCAGTCCAGATCAACTCTACTGAAGACATTCTGACTGAAGTCAAAGACTGAAGTCTGAAGAAAGAAGACTTAACAAATGGCGGAGTCCACTGGAAAGTCTTACCAGATCTGTTCACTGGAGGATTGTCAGTGTTCTAGATCCTACAAGTCTGAACACTGATATCAAGGATTGACTTTTCCTTTAACACACTTTCCAAAGAACAATCCACTTGTTCTTTACCAAAGTATACGTGTGTTAAGGTGGTTGGATAAAATGATACACTTGCACTTGATGTGACTTTATCCTTATTCCTTATCCAATACATTTAATGTTCTTGTCAGATCATTAAATGTATGCAACCACATTTGTACGGCACAAAGTTCACTGGTGAATTTTGTTGCCTATAAATAGGAAGTCATCTCCTTGACATAAATACTTTTTAAGCATTCATTTTGCATTAAAGTGAATTTGTCCAAATACTCTCGATCTTAAACAGGGATACTTCACAACTTTAAGTATCTCGATCCTAAAGAGTTATTTGACAAATATAGATCATTTGTAACTCATAGGTTGTTAGGATACATACTTAATTGTATTATCTTGATTCCGCAACAACCTTGTATTTTGTTTATACATCAATAAATAAAATACCCATGAAACAATACATAATGTTCCACTTTATTTGTTTATTGCTTTATGTCATGTATTACTTTATTTATATACTTGCATTTATATTTAAAGTAATACTAGTCCTTTTCTAGTGATTATTAGACTTGTTGTATTTATACTTTCCTGGTTTAACCATCGAACTTAAGGGACTCACATTTGGTATCAGAGCAGAAGGCTAAACATTGCCTAAATTTGTTTCTTGATGGCTAACCAAGAAAATACACAAGGTTTTAGTCTTGGTCCCGATCCTAATGCAAATATCAATGATCAAAATGAACCACCAATTGTTAATAACACTAATCCACCTCCTCCTCCTACTCCTGCTTCTCCACACGTGCATGTGCACTACTCAAATAATCCTGTTCCTAAATTCAGTGGAAACAGTGATGAATTTGGTACGTGGAAGGCTAGGATGGTGTTGCATGTCACTGGTATTGAGAGGAATATGATGAAAATTTTAAATGAAGGTCCATATATACCAACATCACCTCTCAATCCCCTTCTTGATCCTTCTGGATCTAGAAGAGGAAGGGAAAAGAGGGAGGAACATTGGTCAGAAGAGGAGAAGAGATTGGTGAATCTAGACACCCTTCTCAAAAACATGATCCTCGGGGCCATTCCAGAAACCCTCATTCCCACACTAGTTCTTTTTCCTAGTGCTAAAACCATGTGGGATGAACTCTTAAACCAACATGAAGGAGGAGATGACACCATTGTCACCAGAAAGGTCTCCTTAAACAAGAGGCATGAGTCATTTTTTGCTCAACCTAATGAGTCTCTCACTGGTACTTACACCAGATTTATGAGTATCATAAACCAACTGAGAGGTCTTGGGGTTGAGAAGGACAAGGATATAC
>CM067174.1:26471976-26497952 GCA_034093135.1 Erigeron breviscapus
CGGATCGTACCGATTTATATGGGACCGGGATCGGTACCCACTTTTGGTCGAATTCGGGATCGGTACCACGGTACGGGATCGGTACCATTGGGACCGGGATCGGTACCCACTTTTGGTCGAATTCGGGATCGGTACCCACTGGTCGAACGGGATCGGTACCATTTGGGACCGGGATCGGTACCCACTTTTGGTCGAATTCGGGATCGGTACCGATTCGGTGACCGGGATCGGTACCCACTTTTGGTCGAATTCGGGATCGGTACCGATTTGGTGACCGGGATCGGTACCCACTTTTGGTCGAATTCGGGATCGGTACCGATTTGGGACCGGGATCGGTACCCACTTTTGGTGAATTCGGGATCGGTACCGATTGGTGACCGGGATCGGTACCCACTTTTGGTCGAATTCGGGATCGGTACCGATTTGGTGACCGGGATCGGTACCCACTTTTGGTCGAATTCGGGATCGGTACCATTTGGTGACCGGGATCGGTACCCACTTTTGGTCGAATTCGGGATCGGTACCGATTTGGTGACCGGGATCGGTACCCACTTTTGGTCGAATTCGGGATCGGTACCGATTTGGGACCGGGATCGGTACCCACTTTTGGTCGAATTCGGGATCGGTACCGATGGTACCGGTACGGGATCGGTACCCATTTATGGGAACGGGATCGGTACCCACTTTTGGTCGATCGGGATTCGGTACCACTTTTCGGTACCGGGATCGGGACGGGATCGGTACGGGATCGGGATCGGGATTTGGGACTTTTGGCTCATCCCTAGTTATAGTTACCCACTTCAGTTTTTATTCTTCTGTATTTCATGGCTGCTTCAAGTCCTTTGCTTTCTATGTAAATGATTGAGCATTTGGGTTGCATGATAGAGGTTTTCTCTCAGATGTAAGCTCGCATCAATAATACATATATATACACATACTCATCCACACCATGTTGTAACAGGAACAATCTAGTTAATTTATTCGTTATTTCCTACTTTTTGTTGACTACAATTCATTATTTTCCTACTGTTTCTTGACTTCCAATACATAATTTAATATAAGATGTGATCTGTTAAAATACTGTAAATATATGATCCGTAATTGATTCGGTATATATATATATACATGTTTCACTTTATTTATTTTCATGTTCATATATGCTCTGCTTTCTTGAAGTACTGGTAAATTTGTGTAAGGGATATATCAGTAAGTCAGCTAGTCTCATTTAAGTTTATGAGTGTGGTATGTTCAGTATTTTCATAGCTGGCTTTTTTTTTCTTCTCAAAATCGGTACTAGTCGGGATTTGGTACCGAAATCCCGGTCCCGTACCGATTCGGTACCAGTCCCGTACCGATTTATATGGGACCGGGATCGGTACCCACTTTTGGTCAATTCGGGATCGGTACCATCGGTACCGGTACCGGTACGGGACGGTACCAGTCTCATGCCCATCCCTGGAGCATAACCTCCGTTTACCAAAACCATTCCGGAGCTCCCAAGGTAATAATACCTAGCTCCGAAGAAACATATTAAGAAGATCGGATATACATAGATCCTTTCCGTAATTATCCAAATAAAACAATATACTTAAATCCCGAATACCTCGGATACGGCTCATGAAAAGATTATCGTAAATCTTCTTAAAAGATAGAAGATATCATAAAAAAGGAAGAGATTTACCTAAATCTCTTATCCTCCTCTCCAAGTTTCCTACCCTCTATATAAAGAGGAGATGCCATACGGCATATCATCATCCTCTCATACCCTTCATTCACAACCAAATACACCGACTCATAAGCTCGGTGAAGAACCAAAGTACCGATTAGGCGTAAAGCGGCCGTAGCCGGCCCTATTACCAGTAGGGAATCGCCTACAAATCACCTTCTAAACCCACATACCCCTTCGGTTGTGCCATAGTGCGATTATTTGATCAAACAAATTGGCGCCATCCGTGGGACAAATCCCTCAAAAGCAAAAAAAAAAAAACAACGATTCCTTCAAACCCACCCACGATCAGAATAATCAGCTATCATGGCCGATAGAGACATCAATTACTCACCAAGAACACCCAATACGGGGGGACCTCGGACACCCCCCGGAGGACCGAATTTTCAGGAACAGTTTTCCTTTGACACGCCTGTGTCAAACTTCAACCCACCTATTATTACAGGCGATTACAGTGCAGCTGCAGGCGAAACATCAAACACACAAAGAGGTCTAGATAGATCCGCACAGCAGGGTCAAGGTCTAGACAGGTCCACGATTACATCACAGGGTCAAGGTCTGGATAGATCCGCATCACCGGATCAAGGTCTAGACACGTCCGCGATTACATCGCAGGGTCAAGGTCTAGACAGGTCCACGATTACATCACAGGGTCAAGGTCTGGATAGATCCGCATCACCGGATCAAGGTCTAGACACGTCCGCGATTACATCGCAGGGTCAAGGTCTGGATAGATCCGCAGTCCAAGGTCAAGGTCTAGATAGATCCATGACGACCCTTCAGAGCCAGGACGTAAATAGACCAATAATCACGCCATCCCAGGTCCGAAGCAGCTTCGTGCTTATACCACTCCAAGGTCAGGGCCAGGGACAGAACAGGTCAGACAGCACTCCGCCCAACCAAGGAACATCACGGGCCCCTGGAGATATTAATAGAGCATCGACATCAGCAGAGCACGAAATAAACGACGCGTATGTGCAAGCTAATTACGATGTGTTAAATACAATCATGCATCGTCTAAGAGAAACGGGTCAGATCTACAACGTTACTAGAAATCTAGAAAACGACTATGACTCGGATTCGGTAGATGAATACATCGAGATGGAGACCCCCTCAGGGAGGCCAAACGAAAGGATGCAGTCACAGCAAAGAAGGCGTACTCAGGCAGTCACAACCCCCGCAACAAGAACGACCGAGATACGGATAGGAGGGGGAAGGAATGCACCAACCAACGCTGAAGAAACAGCCCTCTGGAGAACACGGGGAGGGCGTCTACCCGACTTCGACGGAGGTCCGGAGAACAACCTGCTATCTCAGCAGAACCAGGGTGCATCAAGGGACCATACACCCCCGAAGGAATGTAGTTCGTCCAGATTATGATTCATATGAATGGGAGGATCCTGAACCGGTTGATCTATCCCACCTGGTAAACACTGACAGCCCATTTTCTGTGACCATACAAAGCCATCCATTGCCTGTGAAAATGAAATACCCTCAACATTTGGGGTATTACGATGGAAAGAGCGACCCAGACGACTTCTTAAAGAAGTTTGTCGGAGCAGCCCTGATTCAAAGATGGGATATGCCAACCACATGTCACACATTCTCCTACTCACTGACAGACGATGCGCGAGAATGGATTCATGGCCTACCCAAGAATAGCATTGACAGCTTTGAGGTGCTCAAAAATAAATTCAGGTCCCAATTCAGCATGCAGAAAAAGCATAGAAAAACTCATATCTCCGTGCACAATATTAAACAAAAAGAAGGAGAAAGGACAAGGGACTTCATCGTTAGGTACACTAATGAAACCCAGCAAGTACGAGGACTACCAGAAAGCCAAAGAATTTCAGGGCTCATCCACGGACTTCGCACAATAGACCTAATTGAGCACCTAAGCACCGATTTGCCTGAAACATATGATGGCCTAACAGACAAGGCCCATATTTGGTTGGATGCAAGAGAAACGACAAATGTAGACTATACCTCAGGAAGGAAAAGAAAGGAGTACGGAGGAAATGGAAGATTCCCCCGGTACGCCAGAGATGACAACCAATGGGCGGAAGAGACAGATGACGCGGGCCCGAAGACGTCGTTGGAAATCCAACGGGCCACAGTCAATAAAAAGGGGTGGAAATGAGATGAATGATTGGAAAGTCAAAACTCAACTAGATACACAAGTATAAAGTAAGTATGACTCGGATGTCGACAAAGAGGTGGTGAATTGAAAACTTAAGTGAACTATTTGGATTCTGAAAATGAATTTTGTTAATTAAAAAAAGTTTTGAAAGGTGATTTTAAACTATGACAATAAAACATAAAATGCAAATAAACAAACATATAAAGCAAATAAACAAGTAAAACAAATAAAATAACAGAAACAATCAAATATCAACATATATGTTCACTTAGACATGTTTTCCCCTATCGTGCAATGATCATGGTTGATTCAAGTAGACAATGAAACCGGGTTGACAAACGACAACTTGTGGAACTTGACTTCTCATGAGCGCGACGTAAGCCAAAATATCCATTAACTATTTAGAGGTTGCTCTTTTAATAACAAACTTCAATTTTAGACTCACTAGTATTAACAAATCCGAGTATTGCGGTCACAAGTATTCCCCGACTTTGTTAACTAAACATTAAAAACGACTCATGTTGGTTCATTCAATCATAAGGTGAGTGTCATCTTTTTATAATCAAACAAACCCCAATAGTACGTGTACACACTTAATGGTTGCATTTCTAGTAGTATCACATCCTATTAGTTGAAAAAGACAACTTTGACAAATCATGAAATCAAGATTAACATTCGGTTTCGCGTTCACTATTCCCGCAATAAACAAATGTCAAGACAAATATTCATCAATAAGTGGGGTTCAAATCAATCGGTCAATTGCAAATGACACCCACCCACAATGTAATCCTAACCAATAACTAGTCAAAGTTTGACTCTAGAAGTCAAAATCCACAAATTATCATTTATCAACCAATCAACCATAATCAATCAAGGGAAAAACATTAAATCGTCTAAGCAAACATATAAGAATCACTACTCCATATCAATAACATAAACAATCAAGTACACACATAGACATATGCAAATCATGTTTATAATAATGAAAATAAGAGTAGAAATTACAACCCACAAATAGAAAACAATGGATAGATGATGGATGATGATGTTATTATTATTATTATTATTATTAATATTATTATTATTATTATTATTATTATTTATTATTATTATTATTATTATTATTATTATTATTATTATTATTATTATTATTATTATTATTATTATTATTATTATTATTATTATTATTATTATTATTATTATTATTATTATTATTATTATTATTATTATTATTATTATTATTATTATTATTATTATTATTATTATTATTATTATTATTATTATTATTATTATTATTATTATTATTATTATTATTATTATTATTATTATTATTATTATTATTATTATTATTATTATTATTATTATTATTATTATTATTATTATTATTATTATTATTATTATTATTATTATTATTATTATTATTATTATTATTATTATTATTATTATTATTATTATTATTATTATTATTATTATTATTATTATTATTATTATTATTATTATTATTATTATTATTATTATTATTATTATTATTATTATTATTATTATTATTATTATTATTATTATTATTATTATTATTATTATTATTATTATTATTATTATTATTATTATTATTATTATTATTATTATTATTATTATTATTATTATTATTATTATTATTATTATTATTATTATTATTATTATTATTATTATTATTATTATTATTATTATTATTATTATTATTATTATTATTATTATTATTATTATTATTATTATTATTATTATTATTATTATTATTATTATTATTATTATTATTATTATTATTATTATTATTATTATTATTATTATTATTATTATTATTATTATTATTATTATTATTATTATTATTATTATTATTATTATTATTATTATTATTATTATTATTATTATTATTATTATTATTATTATTATTATTATTATTATTATTATTATTATTATTATTATTATTATTATTATTATTATTATTATTATTATTATTATTATTATTATTATTATTATTATTATTATTATTATTATTATTATTATTATTATTATTATTATTATTATTATTATTATTATTATTATTATTATTATTATTATTATTATTATTATTATTATTATTATTATTATTATTATTATTATTATTATTATTATTATTATTATTATTATTATTATTATTATTATTATTATTATTATTATTATTATTATTATTATTATTATTATTATTATTATTATTATTATTATTATTATTATTATTATTATTATTATTATTATTATTATTATTATTATTATTATTATTATTATTATTATTATTATTATTATTATTATTATTATTATTATTATTATTATTATTATTATTATTATTATTATTATTATTATTATTATTATTATTATTATTATTATTATTATTATTATTATTATTATTATTATTATTATTATTATTATTATTATTATTATTATTATTATTATTATTATTATTATTATTATTATTATTATTATTATTATTATTATTATTATTATTATTATTATTATTATTATTATTATTATTATTATTATTATTATTATTATTATTATTATTATTATTATTATTATTATTATTATTATTATTATTATTATTATTATTATTATTATTATTATTATTATTATTATTATTATTATTATTATTATTATTATTATTATTATTATTATTATTATTATTATTATTATTATTATTATTATTATTATTATTATTATTATTATTATTATTATTATTATTATTATTATTATTATTATTATTATTATTATTATTATTATTATTATTATTATTATTATTATTATTATTATTATTATTATTATTATTATTATTATTATTATTATTATTATTATTATTATTATTATTATTATTATTATTATTATTATTATTATTATTATTATTATTATTATTATTATTATTATTATTATTATTATTATTATTATTATTATTATTATTATTATTATTATTATTATTATTATTATTATTATTATTATTATTATTATTATTATTATTATTATTATTATTATTATTATTATTATTATTATTATTATTATTATTATTATTATTATTATTATTATTATTATTATTATTATTATTATTATTATTATTATTATTATTATTATTATTATTATTATTATTATTATTATTATTATTACTATAATTCTGTTTTTGTATATTTGTAGATTATTATTATTATTATTCATTATTATTATTATTATTATTATTATTATTATTATTATTATATTACTTATTATTATTAAACCTATTATTATTATTATTATTATTATTATTATTATTATTATTATTAGTTTTGAATGTGTTAAATTAAATAATTGGTGGGTCCAAGACTAGTCCTTGAGGGATGAGTCCATTGGGTGCATTTTGGGGGGATTAGTCCTTGGAGTGTTTTTTGCTGATGTGGCGCTGACAGGGACTAGTCTTTGGTGGATGAGTCCTCACCATTGGGTACCCTCTTAGTAATTGAATGGTTGACTTCTTTTATTTTTCTTGCTCCAGCCGATCCAACAAAGGATGAGTCAAATATGTGAGTGATTTGGCTTGTTTCAATTGGCTGGTCAACCATTTACCGCCTTCTGTTTCTTTCCTTTGCATTTGTCTGCTCGAAAATGATGACCACAAAAATTAAGAGTATGGGCCTTGGGGTTGGCTGGACTTCTTTTGATGGGCTAGATTTCGCCATGAACCAAACTCGCACGTCGCCATTTTACTTGATCATTTTAAGTCGTCTTTTGCACATTTCAGTTCCCTTTAAGCTCCAAAATTATTCAAACCACATAATGTACCTACAAAATTACTTATGCAAGTAATAAGTAGCTAAAACACACAAAACAAACATAAAATGCATTCAAGTAACAAATATTAGCATCAAAATAAATACTTAAAAATATGCATAATTTGGCTAATATCAACAGAGAAAATGGGATCGATATCCTGTCCAGCCTCACAAAAACACCAAAGCAAATTCTGGCCACGGAGCGAGTTGCTTCAACTTTCCCGATCCCAAATAAGCTCATAACAAAAAGAAGAACATGGATAAATACTGTGAATATCACAGAGACCATGGACATGACACAAACAATTGCAGAAACCTAAGGAAAGCCATAGAGGAAGCTGTGGAATCGGGAAAGTTAGATCACCTAGTTAAAGGTATCCGCCAAGCAACAAGGATAAAAAATGAAGTTGAGAAAACAGAAAAAACAGCACCAACACAGATCCTTATGATACGCTCCGAAGTACACAGAGAGCACCCACAGGAGCAGCACTACCAGTTCGCACCACTGGGGCAGATAGTGCCATCCAACGGACAAATCGTCATCGAAGCTACCATTGCAGGCGTGATGGGTTGCGTATTTTAGTGTTTAAATTTATAAAAATGTTGTACAAGTAATTATCTCAAAACACAAACACACCTTAACGGACAGGGGACCCGATCAGATGTAGTATAGTTTAGTGATAAGAACAGGATCGTTCGCAGGGACGCGTTGCTTTACCTAATCTAGTAATACGTGTAATTCTAGCGGTTAGGGGTTGTCACGATTTCCTATTAAACTAATTAAAATACTGAAAAGTAAATAGAAGCCGCAACCGCTTGTTCAGCGAGAGGCTTAGTCTGAAAATAGTTTGAAAAAGCAAATAACAGTAATTAAATTAAAATACTTGTTTGGCATCTCCGATCTCATGATACGACCAAATATCATCCTACCTACTTGCTAGACTGTTGGAAACTTCATCACGACTCAGATTCTCGTTAGATTCACTTTGCCTAAGTAACTAGTGATGTCCCTAGACTCACACTACTCTATAAACAAATTCTCGTTAGATTCATTGTTTAAGCATTAATGAACTAAAGTTTGTGTTACTAATTCATCTTTAAGTTACCCGGCTCTTAAGCCATGACCAGATAATAATTCTCTCTGGTGACCACAGTGCTCGTTTCCAAGTCACTGGATCGCGTCTGACATTGTTAAGCATCATGTTCTATTCGTCCTAATTACTATGGTTCTGGATCCCTCGGTTACAAGTGAATCACCTTTTACATCTAGTTAAAGACCGACTAGTGTTTTCCATCCTTGTGTATTAATCCTAGTGTATGATTATAGACCGATCATCAGAATTAAATCAATACATGCAGATATAGAACCGATAATAATATGAAGAACTAGTAAAGCATGGATCTACGACAAACAGTAAAACACACTCTAACAGATCTAACAAATAAAGTAAAATAGATAAACGTCTACATGATCACATCGATCCAAACAAGTATTCAGCCTACTAGCCTACCATTATTAAAGGAATAACAAAGTCTGAAAAGATGAAAGAATTGTTTACCAACTGAAAGTAAAATAAAAGAGTAGATCTAGGTTGAGGATGAAGATCTGAAGGCGTTAGAAGCTCCAAAACCTCCTTGGGATCTGCAAAGTCGACCTAGGGTTGAATGTGGGCGGCTAGGGCTGCTGAATCGGCTCTCTCTTAGGGTTTTGAGGGCTGCTGATGTGCAAAATTGAGTTTAAAAATTAAAAACAAGAAATACCCTAAAACTGACTACTACACACTCTCGGGCAGTGACCCGTTCGTATATAGTATAGCTAAAAGGTAAGTCCAGGATCGAACACAGGGACTAAAGTGAAGTAATTGTTGACATTAAGTAATTCTAATTTAAAAGGGGTTTTGTGACCGAATTGTCACTTTGCAACAAGTAAAAGTAAATAACTTAAATCCGGTATTACCGGGGCAGGGATCGTCCTCAAACGATATTTAAAATGTTTTTATGACAATAATTTAAAAAGGCATCCATCTTGATTTCGCTCAACAATACGCTCAGATTGCACATAAATGAAGTTCAAATCCAAATTATTTGATTAAATAACCGAGACTCAAACAAAGCACCAACCCCGTACCCGTCAAGTTAATGACATCATTTGACTCTCTTGCTTAAACTAGTTTCGTTACAAAGACCGGTACCCCAAGACATCTTTTATAACTTCCCTAATCAAACAATTGTTTTGGTTATTGAAATAACAATTATACCTATCGATTGTACCCAACCGTTAACACATTCCTTCCTATTATCATGAACGATTATCTACCGTACCCGTCATAGACCCAATCGTTTGTACCCAAACAATCAAAATGAAATATATGAAATCAATAATTACCATTAAAGACACACATAAATCACCAATCAATTCAAGATAAATTATAAGAAAGAAATACGCTAAGATCTCGATATAACGTTAAATGAAATCAACATTGAATTAATAAAATTGTGCAATCTTTACATATTGTCTCACTCCATCAAGATGGATGATGAAGCGATTAGTCACTCATATTAAAATAAGAATAACAAAGAAAATATGAAGAAATCATTGTTACCGAATGATAATAATTGAAAGCTACGAACGAAATTGATCCAATCGTGTTTGAAATCCTAAAATATGATAAATAGATGAAAATATCTCTGAATAGGTCTTCAAAAACGGCTGGGAGAAGAGAAGAAGGGTTTTGGGATATTTTTGCATGCTATTTATACTCTCCCAAAAATCTGCCAGAATCGGACCCAGTTGCGGCGCAACTAAGTTTGACTCGTGAGTTGACTTTGACTTTCATTGACCAAGGCTGGCTTGAACTTGAATGCATTGCGGCGCAACTATGGGAGTTGCGGCGCAACTTATTCTTCTGCTTTTCGGTTGCGGCGCAACAACTAGTTGCGGCGCAACTTATTCTTCTGCTTTTCGGTTGCGGCGCAATTGAACGTTGACTCGCGTTGACCTTTGACCAATGTTGACTCGTGGCTGGCCAGGAACAAAAGGCGTTGCGGCGCAACTAGGAAGAGTTGCGGCGCAACTTAACTTTCTGTAATTCGGTTGCGGCGCAACCTTCCTTTTGCCAGCTTTGACTTTTGTTGACTTTCTGCAATCTTCATCCAAATGCTTCCGAAATCCTCCGTTAGCACTTAATTCACCTCAACAATGTCGTTTTCTCCAGATTTACGCTTAAATACCTGTCAGTAACCTGAAACACTAACAAATACCATAAACGCAATGTATACAAAAACGAGTCATAAACCATGCAAATTCAACTAAATACAATGTGGGAAATGGGTATAAAATACGACACATCAAATCCCCCCACACTTAAGCTTTGCTTGTCCTCAAGCAATTCCAAACTTCAAAACTCAATTTACCTTGGTACATATGGGAATAACATTACAGTAATAAAAAAGAAGCTAAACCATCATTGAAAATGAAACGAGATGGTTAGGCAGTTTTAATCTTAAATGAAAACTGGAATGTTTGACAATACTTGACTGATATACAAGCCTTAATAACACGACTAAGCATAAAAGAATCGAATCAGTGATATCTCGTCTATCCCTACTCCAACTAACTTACTCTTGGGGTTGAATATTTGAATAATCACTCAATGCCTAGTCGTGATGCATAATCTTTTAACCATAGGCTTATACTAGGTTCGTTCCTTCACCGCCATGATGCAAGCACCACAACGTCTATCAAAAGAGGACTTTAAGGGTTTTAATGAACATCTGAGGCTAAACAAGGTATTTAAAAGGGTATGGAAATTTGGGTAAACAAAGGGTGTTAAAAAGAAATAACACAACACTTAACAAAGTTTCACAAAATAGTCTAATCCAATAAATCCCATGTCATTAGTTGCCAACGGTCCAAAACCCGAGAAGTTGTCCAGACAATACCCCCAATAGACGATTAAAACCGACACCATTGTGGTGTATGACCTTATACAACTCAATCAACCAAATCTAACCATGTTGGCTTAAACAAACGCGCCAACCCACAAATAACAACCTAAGATTATAGCATTCAGATCCTTTCGTTGGTGTAATTGATGTACCAACTTACAAAAATGATTTGACCAAAAGTGAGAAATACCAACTGACAGCCCAAGCTCTTTTTCTTTCTTTTTTTTTCTATTTTTTTTTTCTATTTTTTTTTTTTTCTATTTTTTTTTTTTTTTTTTTCTATTTTTTTTTTTTTATTTTTTTTTTTTTTTTTTTTTTCTATTTTTTTTCTTTTTCTGTTTTTTAATTCTTTTTTTTTTTTTGTGAGCTACTTTTACTCTGACTAATTGGTATTCTCTTAAATGACATTTGAAACAGTGACAAATCATATACTCATATGCTCAAATGAACGATCCAGACTTTATCCAAACAAACATGACGAAATCAATCTATTCTCAATAACCGAGAATATCCCAACCCGACATAAAGGACAACCCCAAACCATCCACTAGCATAGGCAACCAATGACCCACCAGGACTTTGACTATCGGTATGGCTAGGAAAAGGTGTATATTAAGGGTGGATTTAATAACAAAGAACATGCTAGTGACAACAAGTTTTCTATTGTTTCTTGCACTAAAAGTGAGTGCAACATAAGGGTTTTAACAGGGGATTCACTAACCAGTGTAGTTAGCTACTAAGCACATTAACAAAACATGCACATAACAATTTTTACGAAACAAGGGGTGAACATACAAAGAACAAATGGTTTTATCCTAAATTTGTCTCTTCTGATAAATAACACGGAACGATCAACCAGGACAAGTTCTAGAATCAACGCAATCACCGGCACACTCATAGCAAATGAAATAATCCGGAAATGGAAAAACCAACCTCAAACTTGCACATCATAGTTCAGAGCTCTAAATAGAACCCTTACTCTTGAATAAATCCAAAAGCCTACGAGAGGGACAAATTAACAAGGCTAATAATTCCAAAACCGTAACACCTATCATAACTAGCAATGAATCAATAATCTCACAATTTGGGTGTTTTGGTGCTTTGAGCGTGCTAGTCATATTATTAATCCAGAATGGATTGCCACATTAATCAGTCAAAACACATTCCACATATTAAACTTTGTACCAAGGGTGTAGTTAAATTGCTTATTAAGTTCTATAATTAAGTGACAAAAGCAATTAACTACAAGGACAAGCATGCAAAAGTTCAAAATTCCTCAAAAATACCCGACTTTTTCCTATTTACCACCCCCCCCACACACACACACACTTGAGTTGGACAATGCCCTCAATGTCCAATGAACTAAGGCAAACCAAGGGAAATAGGGGAAAGTAAACAAAAACAAAATCAAGAACAAGAAAAACTTGCCGGGTATGATGTATGTTCCATGCCTGAATATGATGCCAACAAAATATGTCGCTGAACTTACTGCCAGCATATGCATATGACATTCAACTTGCTATCAACATGAACACACAATTAACGAGCAACATAATCTAATAAACCATGCATTCATCCTATCCCTAATTATTCAAATGGAAATGGAAAAATAAAATACGATGTTCCATCACCCCTTAGGGTGGATACAAACCAAACAAATAGAAATAAATAAAAGTACGGAAATAAAAGTGTTCAAACAAATAAGAGTACAAGCCATCATCACCAACAGACGGCAGCAGCAAAATCCCATCATATATCACTGAGGAGGGTGGGTAACCAGGCATGGTTCTGCCGAACCTGATCCTCCAGCATCTGCACCAGCCTGCGTACCTGCAAAAGACCCAAAGCTAACAGGGTTATCGGGCCCCGTCCCTCCAAGATCATGGGAAGGAGCCACCTCATACTGACGCTCTGGTGGAAAGAAGAATCCACCTCCAGCTCTGTGCTCTGGAATGAATATACTGGGAGGGCTGTAGTCTGGAATCGGCTGAGGTGGATGAAACTGCTCACCCCTATACTGGGCCTCCCACATTGGCTGATATCTATGTTGATCATGCATCATACGACCCATACCTGAGCCCATCCACCTAAAATCACTGTCCACCCTCGACTGAAACTGCTCATGGGAATGCTGAAAGTGCTGCTGAGACTCCCACATGTTACTAACCAAAGTCCCCAAAGAAGAAAAATCCCATGGACCTGAAGGAGCGGCAGAAGAAGAAGATGGTCCCTCAGTAGGTGTAGTGGTGGCACGACGCTTAGTACGTCGTGCGGGCTCTAGCGGCTGCTCTGGTGCATCAGCCATCTCAGCATCATCATCATCACCTGCCTCTGCCTCCTCCTCATCATCAGAGGCAGCACCACCAAAATCAATCAACTCAGGAATAGCATTCTTATGAGCTAGAGGCTTAATCAATTTCCAACGCTTCAAATCATTCCAAGTGAACGGCTTCATAGGTTTGCAATTCAAAGCGACTGCATTATCAGCACCCTCAAAATACTTCACCATCTTGGAAATAAAATGACCACAGACTAACCCCCTATCACGAACTCCTTTTGTCCCCATATGTTTGGCCAACACATAGGGAGCACAAGCTTTCCTATAAACATCACCCTCATCAAACAACCTCAACAACCATAAATCCTCCATATATAACTTGTCCGGGTGATTAGTCCTTTGGACAAAGGAATGGACTAACATCTTGTGGAACAAGCGCAAAATAGGCGACTGAAGTGTATTCGCCCCACAAGCTGCTTTCCAAGCGCGACCCCCAGACACCCGGTTATAGTAATCTCTAAAATCACCTGCTTCCCTAGTAAAACCAGAAGTAGTCCTAACAGCAATGGCTAAAAGACGCTCGAAAGCAGGATCATCCAACATCTCTTGGGTGTACATCCCCGTGCACAACCCAAACTCAGCAATAGTTAGGTGTCTATTAACACCCCCACAACGAAAGAATATAACCTGATCAGCAAACACATCCTTTACTTTCTCTATGTTCTCAACCGAAATAGTCGAATAAACCTCTAAACACCACTCCTTACAAACTACCTCCCGATTCCGAAATATATCAAACCACAAACTAAATTCCTTGGCTACGGGATTACCATCCATATCATTCGAACTACCCATCAAATGCATATACCTACTTATACCCCCACGAGCATTTAACGTATCCAACATACTAGATTCCATATACCTAGGTTCAACTATGTCTTTCTGAAAAATAGTGGCCAACCTGTTGGTATATTCAACCTTCTTCTCGGGAGGAGCTCTAGGGAATCGTAACCATGGGTGGGTAGGAACTACCATAGCAGTGGCTTCAGGAGTCAGACCACTCTCAACAGGTGCAGCAGCCGACGAGGTTCTTGCCTTGTCTCGTCCTGCACGGCTAGAAGAAGGGGATTCCTTTCCAGTTCGAGTCATGGTGAATGATAATGAAGATTTAAGAGAAGAGTAGAAGAAAATCAAGAAGAAAAAGGGTTTGGATCGGATGGCAAGAGAGGAAATGAGGTAGGTGCTCAATTATTTGAGAAGAATAAGTGTGTGTGAATATGAGCCAACCGATCCCTTTTTTGTTTAAAATCTGCTGACACGGTTTGACCCGGGTTGCGGCGCAACCCTCCCGTTGCGGCGCAACCACCCGTTGCGGCGCAAGCCTTATTTTTGAATTTAAATATTTTTTTTTTTATTTTTTTTTTAGATTTTCGATTTTTCTGAAACATGACACGTTGCGGCGCAACAACAACCTGCGGCGCAACTGAAAAACAGAAAGATAGGTTGCGGCGCAACTTCCTTAGTTGCGGCGCAATCAAAACAGTTCATTGCGGCGCAACGTAGAGTTGCGGCGCAATGCCCCCCCCCCCACACACACACTTACCTTTGTTTTCTTCCTTGAAAACGACTTACCGGAAGGCATGAGAGCGGCTCCTACCTGCAATTCTTATTAAAACACATTACCAATGACAAATAAACAATAATGAAAACAAGAAACACGGGTTGCCTCCCGCGAAGCGCTTAAGTTATTAACGATTCTTTAGCTCGACTCACAGTCCTTTCTTCATTGACCCCTCTCGAAAAATGAAAGCTCATCAACGACGACTCCCACATTTTCCTCTTCTTCATGATAAAGCTTCAACCTGTGACCATTAACAATAAAAGTAGCTCCATCCGATTTAAACAATTCAACATAACCAGACGGATAGACATGTTTGATCACAAAAGGGCCGGTCCACCTAGAAGTCAACTTGGGTTGCTTGAACTTATACTTGGAAAGGAACAACAAAACTTTATCATCGGCTTTAAAATCCTTCTCTCTAATCCTACGATCATGCCAAACCTTAGTCCTCTCTTTGTAGAGCCTAGAATTCTCATAAGCATTCAACCTCAACTCATCTAACTCATGTAATTGCAACATTCTCAATTCACTACTTTCAACTAAGTCCATATTGCAATTCCTAAGAGCCCAATAAGCTTTATGCTCTATTTCTAAAGGCAAATGACATGTCTTCCCATAAAGCAACCTATAAGGTGTAGTCCCAATTGGAGTCTTAAATGCGGTTCGAAAAGCCCATAATACATAATAAACCTGGCAATAGTACAAAATTAACGCATTTCATATATATCAAAACCATGCGTCACCAATTCATTACATAACGATTCATGTCCAAATAGATACCGATAATTTAACTAAATGCGGTTTACAATACTTTCTACCTAAAAATGAAATTCGACACATAAATTGCCCATTCTTCTCGAATATCGTCTAAATCCGCATCCATGTACTCATTGCTATCACCACCAATCTAGTCAAAAATAAAACAACATTAGCTCTACCTATTATTATAAACTATCAAAAGACTAATAATATTTGAGACATTTAAGAAAAGTTAATGTACATCTTATTATAGAAACATTAGCTCACCTGCACTATAAACACATCGGGGGCCTTTATTTTAACACAAAGAAACCAAAGAAGCATTACAAATTGAATCAACGGCTTTAGCAGAAGCATAAATGGACGAAATATTTTCGGTAAAATTCCATTATTTGATGGCCATTGCCTCTGCAGAGAACATAAATTAAGATACATTTAGCATAATAAGACAAGCTCGTCGGATCCTTGCACATTGTACAAAGTTATGCTGGTAACAGAAACACTACCATCGTATGAATATGTATAGATGGGTTCTCCAGTAGAGCAGAATGTGGGTCAGATCCTGTCCAAAAGAATAAACTAAAATCAAAAACTAATTGAAACTGCTCTAACTAGTTTTCTATATAGGTCAATCTTCAAGATTTGTATCACCGTTCTTATAGTTTACAGCCTGATAAAATCACTAGTTAATCAACTTAACAGTAAGAGTGATATGCTTAATGGGCGTTCATATAATATAGAGTTATACAACATATACCTCCATATGCAACGATATCAACCTCAAGATTTGCCTGCGATATATGGAAAAGAAAGTCAAAAAACCATAATAATGCATACGAAGTAATCGACATTTTCCGGCACCAAGGATTTCATTCTGCTTTTCTTTCATACACTTACAGATTGCCAAATATATAGATACTACACAAACACATATATAGAGTGTGTTTGGCAAGGGCCTTTTAGTAGCTTTTCGGAGCTTAAAGCTTCGAGATTTCTTAAAGAACAAAATAGCCACACCCCTAAAATATATCATCCGCGTTACGCGGATTAAATGAGAAGGTCGACGACCCAACACCACTCGGCATACCAGAGAAACCACTGCCAGGTGGTGGCATCTGCCCTTTCAAACCCTCCTCGCCATACTGATCATAAACTGCCCGCTTCTGCGTATCACTCAAAACCTATAAACCAAAACACAAAATCATAACCAACTTAATCAATCAAAACTCATAACACCCTGGCTAAGTAGAGCAATATTTTAATACAAAGTTCTTAGACGTATCAGACAATATTTACTTGCTAACATCTAAGCCACACCTCATAAAACCTCATATATAAGTTCCAAAGATAGCAAAAAGTGAGCCTTGTATCCAAAAGCTAAAGATAGTTTAATAAACATATAATAAAATATAGCAGACTGTCAACTTCAATGGACCTGCACTAGTTCATACCTGAAACACAATGGAAGCAACCATCATCCTGTTCAAAACAATACAAGTTTGAGTGTGAACAACATTTCCCTGCCCTCTTTCTGCCCGCATATTTCCCATTTTCTGCAGTCCAAAATAGCAAAAACTCAAATAACAGTACAAGGTAAAGACTAAAGGCGACGTTTTCAGCCATCTCAAACGGTTTACAACTTCTAAATCATTTTACTCAAATACGACAGATTATAATCGAAATAATATAACTTTGTGACCATGCTTGACAAGCTAATTATTAAGAACGAATTTGAAATATATGTGTTCCGGGACAACCCAACCCATACAAAACCACCCATTATGACTCAAACCTGTTTTAACTCGTTACCAAACCCACCAAATTTACCACCTCTAGAGTAGACAAGAAAGTGAAGTCACTTCAGAGCTGATAACATACCTTTCAAACCATCTACTGAAACTTACAAAACTCTCACAACGTCAACCACCGAAAGAACACATTTATACATACAGAGTCATCTAAGCTTAAATTTTCAACCATCACAAGAAAAAAAAAACTTAAATCACAACAGAAAAAATTATACAGTAACACATAATGTTTATTCAATATATATTTAGCTAATTTAACTTAAATACCTTAAATCTAAGAATAAAAAATATAAATCAAATACGATCTAATATATTAAATCAACACTCATTCAAACAAACACGATCAGATCGATAAAAACTTCAATATATTAATATATAATATGTATATGCATATATTTATTGTGTGTGTATATATATATATATATATATTAAAAAAATAGGTGAGAGATCGGACATACTGAACCGTCTTCAACGAGGTAATTAAAGGAAATAATGGAATTGAATAAGAATTTGATTTGATTAGAGTCAGAAGAATAATGTGGGGATGGTGAGAATATTAGGGTTTTGGAGAAACATATGTGAGAGTGAGTGAGGTAATAGATTGGGGATGAATGGAGGTGAAGGAAGGATAGGATGGTTTTGGGGAAAGGGTTTAATTTTTGGAGAAGTGATTTAAATTTTTTGGGATGCCGCTTAAGTAGTTTCACTTACCCTACCTTTTTTTATGACACTAAAAAATGCGTGTCATAAACCCTTCAGACTTTACAAATTATGACAGTATTTTTATGACTTCTCACTTTGCGCGTCATCTATTAGCGTGGGTCATAAAAAGCGGGTCAAGGATAGCCCTGTTTCTAGTAGTGCATAATGCATCATTCAACTTCTTAGATCAATTCTTAGGATTATCACCTATGGTTTTCTCTAAGATTCGTTTTAAAGCCCTATTAGTATTTTCTACTTGGCCACTCGTTTGCGGTGATAAGAAGTAGAGAAACGATGATGAACACCATACCTCTTTAACACCTTAGCAAGTTGGTGATTCGCGAAATGAGTTCCACGATCACTGATTAAGGCCTTAGGACAACCAAAACGACAAAATAGTTGCTTTAAGAAATCAATGACAACCCTTGCATCATTAGTTGGCAAGGCCTTAGCCTCGGCCCATTTCGAAACATAATCAACCGCCACTAAAATGTAAAGACACTTATTTGAAGGCGGAAAGGGTCCCATAAAATCGATTCCCCAAACATCAAATACCTCACAAACCTGAATGAAGTTCTGTGGCGTCTCGTCCTTCTTTGAAATGTTACCTTGACGTTGACAAACTTCACACGTCTCCGCTAATGTTTGAGCTTCCTTGAAGATTGAAGGCCAATAAAATCCTGCATCAAAAACCTTCTTACCGGTTACAGATGGTCCATAATGACCACCGGTTGGTCCATAGTGGCATGCATCCAAAATCTTTTGGGTTTCTGCACCGGACACACATCTCCTGATCATGCCATCTGCACACATTCGAAACAAATATGGTTCTTCCCAGAAATAATGCTTAATCTCATAAAAGAATTTCTTTTTCTGTTGATAAGACATTTCCTTAGGAAGAACACCTGCACATAAATAGTTAGCAATGTCTGCATACCATGGATCCTCCTCCACATCCACCTGCATTAGAAACTCGTCAGGAAAAACATCATTAATATCATGCTCCTTTAACTCCTCAAGGTGAGGGTTTTCGAGCCTACTTAAGTGGTCGGCTGCCACATTTTCAGCCCCACTTTTATCTTTAATCTCAATATCAAATTCTTGTAAAAGTAAGACCCAACGAATTAAACGAGGCTTAGCATCTTGTTTCGAGAACAAGTACTTCAAAGCCGAGTGGTCGGTGAACACAATAGTCTTATTCAAAACCAAATAGGGTCTAAACTTATCAAAGGCATAAACCACGGCTAACAACTCTTTCTCGATCACGGTATAGTTCTGTTGAGCCGGGTTTAAGGTCTTGCTAGCATAGGAGATAGGGCGGAAATGCTTATCCTCCCTTTGGCCTAAAACGGCCCCTAAGGCATAATCACTAGCGTCACACATAAGTTCAAAAGGTAATGACCAATTGGGTGGAGACATAATTGGTGCATTGGTCAATCTCTCCTTTAAGAGGTCAAAAGCATGAAGACACTCTTTATCAAATTGGAATGGGACATCTTTTTCTAGCAATTTAGTCATAGGTCGAGTTATCTTTGAAAAGTCTTTTATGAACCGACGATAAAAACCCGCATGACCTAAAAAGCTTCTTATAGATTTGACATTAGTGGGTGGAGGCAACTTAGCTATAACATCAATTTTTGCTTTATCTACCTCTAATCCCGCTTTTGAAACTTTGTGTCCCAAAACAATACCCTCTTTCACCATAAAATGACACTTTTCCCAGTTCAAGACCAAGTGTGCCCTTTCACACCTTTCAAGCATTTTATCAAGACTTTCAAGACAATTTTCAAAAGAACTACCGAAAACAGAAAAGTCATCCATAAAAACTTCCATGGACGTTTCGATCATGTCCTGAAATATGGCAATCATACATCTTTGAAAAGTACTCGGGGCATTGCAAAGACCAAATGGCATCCTCCTATAGGCATAAGTGCCAAAGGGACAAGTAAAGGTGGTATTTTCTTGGTCCTTGGGGTCAATGGGTATTTGGAAGTACCCGGAGAACCCATCCAAAAAGCAAAAATACTCGTTATCGGCGAGCCGTTCGAGCATTTGATCAATAAAGGGCAAGGGAAAATGGTCTTTGCGGGTAGCATCATTTAATCTCCGATAATCTATACATACCCTCTACCCCGTGACAGTCCTAGTGGGAACCAATTCATTTTTATCATTTAAAACTACGGTCATCCCACCCTTCTTCGGTACATAATGTACCGGACTTACCCATGAACTATCCGAGATGGGGAATATGATTCCCGCATCAAGCAACTTTATTATCTCCTTTTTAACCACATCTTTCATATTTGGATTCAACCTTCGTTGCCTTTGCACAACCGGTTTAACATTATCAGCAAAATTTATGGTATGTTTGCAAAATTCTGGACTTATACCCGGAATATCAGAAATTTTCCATGCAAAGGCCTTTTTATGGGCCTTTAGGACGGTCATAAGTCTAGATTTCTCATCCTCCATCAATGAGGATGGGATGACAACGGGTAAAAGAGATGTACCTTCCAAATATGCATACTCAAGATGGTCCGGAAGCGGCTTGAGCTCCAAGTCGGTAGGAGGGTTCTCTACCGAGGTTAGCACCCGTGTGCTATCACTAACCGTGATCTCTTCAAAGGTCTCGTCTTCCGGTGGAGTTTCATCAACACTTAATGCCATAATCTCTTGCATCATATCTCCAACCAACTCTTGCTCTCTTCACTGCAAGCTAGCAATGCTTCACCTTCTTCCATGTCCAAGAAATCCATGAGCTCCTTTTCCAAATCATCTTCTTCTTCAATCACATCTAACCTAAAACAAGTTTCATCACAAGAGTAGGGATGCTTTAGTGCTCTATCAACATTAAAAACGACTCGGTCATCACCAACCCCTAAGGAAATTTCCTTAGCCTTAACCCGGATGATAGCATCCGCGGTCATAAGGAATGGTCGGCCAAGAATGAGAGGGACTTTAGCGTCCGCTTCCATCTCAAGAATAACAAAATCGACCGGAAATATCATATGCCCCACCTTAATTTGCAAATTTTCCGCTATCCCCATGGGATATTGGAAAGAACGATCCGCGAGCCTAATGCTCATGCGGGTAGGGGTCAACTCTCCTAGAGACAACTTTCTATAAACGGAATAAGGCATCAAATTAATACTAGCCCCAAGATCGGCCAATGCCTCACACAAATAAGCACCAAAAGAACAAGCAATTAGAAAACTCCCTGGATCTTCCAATTTGGGAGGAATCTGATTCTGAATGATGGCTGAACATTCGGCACTCATAACTGCAGTCTTAGCCTCTTCAAGCTTCTTCTTATCACTGACAAGTTCCTTGAGGAACTTTGCATAATTTGGCATACCTGCAAGCAAATCAACTAAAGGAACAGTTATATTAATAGACTGAATAAGATCAACAAATTTCTTAAAATGTTCCTTGACTTTTTCTTTCATCAACCGTTGAGGAAATGGAATCTTTGGTTGATAAGGCTTCACCGTCGGTTTCTCAGCGGGTTTGGATGGAACGGCCGGTATCGGCACGGCTTGGTTCGGTTCCATCTCAACTTCTTCATCACCCGTTTCTTCATCTTCATTAACCTGCACGAGTGGGGTAGAGTCATCAGGTAAAGGGTTTGCAGAGTCATAAGTCTTACCTGTCCTCGTAGTGATGGCATTCACTTGCTCATTTCGAGCATTGGGAGGGGTATACTTCTGTCCTGATCCTTGATTATTTTGCCCTTGATTATTGAATTGAGGCTTTAGGTTCTACTGAGTGTTGCTCGGTAAAGTACCGGGCTGCCTATTTGAGTTTCCTAGCCTCTCAATCCTTCCTTCTAAATCCTTAATGGTGGCTTGTTGATTCTTTGCTCCTTGATCCAACTTATGTCCGAGCCCATCCAAGCGAGTAGTCAAAGCGTCCAACACAGAAATCACCTTCTTGGACTCTTCTGCAACATGTTCATTAGTTGCCTTCTGGGCACTAATGAAATCTTTCACTATATCTCTTAGTTCTGGATCCGAGCCTCGCTGATTGTTGAACCTACTAAACCGTTACCACCATAACCAGAACTGTTAGTATTAAAAGAAGAAGAAGTAGGGTAAGAACTACCTGATGGCCGGTTTTGATAACTGGTATTTTGGTTGAAATTCCCTTGATTATGAACATAACTAACATCTTGCACTGGTTTATCCGGGCAATCCTCCGTATAATGCAAGTCCCCACAATGCTCACAACCGTCAGCCATAACCTTAACATCTCTTTCAAGGCTCTTGAATCTTTTATCTTGATTATCAAACCTCTCATTTATTTGCTTCAAGAGAGCTTTGACTTCGGTAATAAGCTTAGAGTCTTCACTACTTTCCACCTTAGCCACAGTGCTTCTACTAGATCTCTTGTCTCGGTCCTCATCTCTGGTTGAATACTCCTTAGCCATATCTTCAAGGATCTTGTATCCTTTATTCGGGGAAATGTTATTTAGACTACCCCCGAATGCATAACCGAGCTCCCTTTTGGTCTTTCTGTGAGTCCCAAACTCTCTAGATGGATTAACCCAAAGTGTAAAATACAACAAGTCTAATAAGCACTAGATTGGACTATTATTACTTGAATATAAATGCAAGTATATAAACAAAGTAATACAAGACTAAAAGCAATAAAATAAAGGTGGAACACAATGTAATATTTTCAAGTGTATTTTATTTATGATGTTAAATAAAATACAAGGTTGTGCAGAATCAAGATAATACAAATATGTAAGTATCCTAACAACCTATGAATTACAAATGATCTATATTTGCCAAATAAACTCTTTGGATCGAGATACTTAAAGTTGTGAAGTATCCCTGTTATGATCGAGAGTATTTAGACAAATTCACCTTAATTGCTAAAAGTAATTTTAACAAGGAAATGACTTTGTATTTATAGGCAAACAAATTCACTGGTGAATTTGTGCCGTACAAATATGGTTGCATGCATTTAATGAACCGACAAGGTCATTAAATGCATTGGTTAAGGTACAAGGATAAAGTCACATCAATATGACTTTATTCTTTTAACCAACCACCTTCACACGTATATACTTTAGTAAAGAACAAGTGGAATGTTCTTTGGAAAGTGTGTAAAGGCAAAAAGTCAATTCCTCGATATCAGTGTTCAGACTTGTAAGGTCTAGAACACTGACAATTCCTCCAGTCGTAGATCTGGTAAGACTTCCAGTGGACTCCGCCATTTGTCAGTCTTCTTTATTCTAACTTCAGTCTTTGACTTCAGTGAGAATGTCTTCAGTAGAATAGATCTGAACTGGGGTGAAGTCCAGTGAGCTAATCTGGAGGATGTCTCCAGATTTCCTATACAAGTATTTGCTCACTGGTCTTCCATTATTTCTGAACAAATCTTCAGAGGGACTCCAGTTTCAAGTCTGGAGTAGGTCCAGTAAATATCATTTCTGGACAGATCTTCAGTAAGGCTCCAGTAGTCGAGTCTGGAGCGAGTCCAGTAAATCTGGACCTAACAAATTCCCCCTATTTGTTTAGAAATAATGCAAGGTTTTTTAAGCTTATATCTGTACAATTTTGTATGCTTGAAAAACACTTGTTTTAACTTAGTCTAAAAAATTATTGTTACTGGGAAACACTTTATAGATCATCAGTGTTCCAGTTTCATCTTTTAATTCTAACTTAGACTAAATCTGATCATTTACTTTATGAATCAAAATATGCAACTATATTTACAGCCATCAACAGAAAATAAGTTACAATTTTGAAAATTAAATACAATTACAAGTAAATGATAAAAAGAATCAGGCCCTTCTTTTTGACGTCTGTCCTGGAGCGTCTTCAGTAGCCTTTCTCTTAGGTGATGGAGAAGATGGTACTGATTCTGGCGGTTTCACGCATATTGCAACTTCCATCTGTTGCTTTCTTCTCCATACCTTCTCAACCTTTCAGAAATGCTTTAACATCAGTCGACAAATCTGTCTTCCCCCTGAACGTTAAAGCAATCTCCTTCAGTTCACTCCATCCAAACGCCTGGACTGAAGTACTCTTTCTTTCATCAGTAAAGTTACCTTCCCTGGTCAACTTTATTTCAAACCTTGACATACCTTCATGATTTTCAGCAAGTTTGATCTCTGCACCAATGATCTTTCTGGCATCAGCCCTGAAATTCAACATTTCTTCATATTTGGCTTTTTGCTTAGCCATCTGGATCATATATTCAGTTTCCTTAGACTTTCTGCTGTTCCATGGCGGACTGGAGTTCTTCACGATTAATTCTTTGTGAAGTATCCAAAGGAATGAACGTACTCAGATCTGCATCTCTGATTTCCTTGATCTGTTTGGCAGTCAGTTTGGGTAAACCTTTCAACTTCTTTCTGTACTCTATCTCCAGAGCACCAGCATTCTTCCTTATCTTTTTCTGGAGGTTCACCAGTTCCTCTGTCCTCTGTCTTATCAGTTCAGTTACACTGACACCATAAGTTACAACATCATAAGTTTGTTCGTCTTCAGAGTACCTGGAGCGAATGTAGACATCATCCAATGCATCCAGACATTGATGAATTCTGGGGTCTTCCTTCATTCTTTTATACACATCAATATGTATGCCTAACCTTCCAGCATTGTAAGAATCAAGGGTCCCCATAGTTGCCATCTCCCTTTTGTGGGCCAGCAATTCATCTTTTTGATTTTTCTTGAATATTTCTATCAAAATGCATTCTTGCTCCAGTCTCTTCGAAGGGTGTCTTCATCAGTAGTAGGAATTTCTGATGAACCTTTAGCAGTTTCAGTTTCTTCTCCAGATATCACATTTCTTTCCTTTTACTGACTTCAGAGTTGTTGTAATATCTGGGAAATTCAAACTGGGGCTCACTGGCATCAGTACCAGCAGCCTCTTCAACCTGCACAATGGCTTCAGTGCCAAGTGCCTTCTGTGCTTCTTGTGCACTGGCATCAAGTACCAGTCACTTGTTCTTGTTGCACGATGCTTTCAGTAGCAAAGGCCTTTTCAATAGCACTGGCAACCACTTCTTTCTTTTTCCTAACCAATCCTTCTGAAGCAGATTCAGTGGCCATAGACGACTTTTCCCCCTTGGAATGTCCACCAGTTGGAGACTTGTGGGCACTCCATAACTGTTCAAGCATATATTTGTCTGTAGCACCAAATGTCCTTCCTGCCACTGGAACTGTGATATTCACAGTCTCT
>CM067174.1:26498952-26558952 GCA_034093135.1 Erigeron breviscapus
ACCATAGTGGAAAGCCCTTACAAAGCTTTACACTGATTACGAGGAATTGACTTGTATGCTTTATGTACCTTTACCCGGATAATAAGCCATATCTTATTATTTAAGTAATAAAAGGTACATAAAGGTGGTTGATTAAAGTTGCTTTAACATGCGACTTTACACTGCTTTTTAAGGAATTAAATGTTATTCCTTAAATGCTCTCAACCACATTTGTACGGCCAAAGTTAACATACAATGTTAACTTTGCCTATAAATACAAGTCATTGCACAACAAGAATATCAAGTGTTTTTGAAATCACAAAGTGAAAAACATACAAACACTTCGATAGAATTCACTTTGCAAACCTGCAATATTCTTGGTGAACTTGTGCAATATTCTCTCAATCGCTAAAAGGAACATTTCACAACTTTAAGTGTTTCGATTGTCTTGAGAAATTCCGAGTGTAGATCAATTGTATTTCATAGGTTGTTAGGGATATTTACATTCTTGTATTATCTTGGTTCCGCAACAACCTTGTAATTTATTTAACATCAATAAATAAATTACACATTGAAAATTACATATTGTCTCATCAAGTTACTTTACAAGTTATTTGTATTATTGCATTGTTCTTTACTTATTGTCATTTATATAAGTAATCTATCTAGAACTTGGTATATACACACTGCAACTGGTCGTCTCCAGTTCAGTGCATATATTGCAAAGTAACTCCACCATCGACATAGAGGTGTCTTCAGTAGTACCATCTATCAAGTTGGGACTTATAGCACACCATCATCTATAATTAGATCTTGGTTTGTCTCTCGAGTAACACAAAGTTTTGCTTAAAAACCTAAAGGTAAACCTGAAAGTTTTATCCCCCCTTTTTTTCTGCATAAACTCTGAAAATTAGCCCATCTTAGGTTTTACTTATCTCCAATTCCTGAGGTTCTTTAAAAAGGCCTAGAGCTAACTTCAGTAATAACTCTTCATCAAAAACGGGATTTTACTACCGTATCATGTGTGCTTCATCGTATCTGAAAATCTGTATTTTTCTCATACTGAAACACACCAGAACCTCTATGCGTGAACTTCAATCATTTTCTAGCTAATAAGGTCGTAGGATGGGTTGGAAGTTCAAAGGAATTTTAAGGTCAAAGGGATTTTAAGTTCAAAGAGAATTTAAGTTCAAAGAGATTAAGGTCAATAGATTTAAGTTCAATGGAATTAAGGTCGGAGGATATAAGTTGTGCAATTAAGGTCGCAAGTTTTGAGTTCATAGGAAATAAGTTCAAGGGATTTAAGGTCAAAGGAAATAAGGTCAAAGTGATTTAGGTTCAATGAAACTTAAATTCAAAAGTGTTAATAGGTCGATGGTTTTAAGGTCAAAGGAATTAAACTCAAAGGAACTAAGTTTAGTTTAATAGTTCCATAGTTAAGTTCAAAGGGTTTAAGGTTCGAATGAAATTGGTTTTGAAGGTTTAAGTTCGACGGAATAAGATCAATGGAATGGAATGAATAACCTCAATGAACTATTCATCTTCATCAACCGAATCGCAACCACCATCTAAAAATCCTAATTCTTCAAATATTTCAAGAACAGATCTCAATCATGGAGAATAGTCTCCCCTTGCTCTGATACCACTGTTAGGTCCGTTTGACCGATACATATCAAGATATGTACTAATCCAGATGTGCGGAATCCATCTAGATCCGTTCTTGAGGCTTTAAACAAACACACATTTATATAAACCAATATAGATATAGAACAGGAGATATAAAAGAAATTCCTTTATCATTAATCGAATGATTACAAGAATGAATCCGTTTAAAATACATCTCAATGATTCCGGATTACAATCAATCGAGACGACTCTTGATAATGAATTACATGGTGGCGGAATGGCGGGGCATAGATCTCTACCCCGATCCCTATGGACGACTCTCTGTTGCAACTAGAACCATCAACTGAAATTAGTAACCTAAGAAAACTATATATAGGCTGAACATATATGGGCTGGACTTGTTAATTTCGTGGCTGCCATAAATGTTTTGATGTTAATAACCTCAAAGGATTAACATCAAAGGAATAACTTCAATAAAATAACTTCAAAGACTCTAAAATGTCAGCCTTAGAATTGTATTGCAGGATTGCACCGGAAAAGGGGGAGTCTGTTAGTGCAGTTTCTGTGCACTTATTATTGTCCGCTGCAATACAATTCTAAGGCTGACATTTTAGAGGCTTTGAAGTTATTTTATTGAAGTTATTCCTTTGATGTTAATCCTTTGAGGTTATTAACATCAAAACAATTATGGCAGCCACGAAATTAACAAGTCCACCCCATATATGTTCAGCCTATATATAGTTTTCTTAGGTTACTAATTTCAGTTGATGGTTCTAGTTGCAACAGAGAGTCGTCCATAGGGATCGGGGTAGAGATCTATGCCCCGCCATTCCGCCACCATGTAATTCATTATCAAGAGTTGTCTCGATTGATTGTAATCCGGAATCATTGAGATGTATTTTAAACGGATTCATTACTATAATCATTCGATTAATGATAAAGGAATTTCTTTTATATCTCTTGTTCTATATCTATATTGGTTTATATATGTGTGTTTGTTTAAAGCCTCAAGAACGGATCTAGATGGATTCCGCACATCTGGATTCGTACAGATCTTGATATGTATCGGTCAAACGGACCTAACACAAGGCATTTACATTTCATCATTTTGTGTACTTGTGAGTCACTACTCAGACATACTCTCACACTACAGTCATGCTCACTAGCTAAACACTAAAGCAGTTATACGATATTATCATCTTTAATAGTTAAGACAACGGTGACAGGTCGGTGGTTCCCCACTCGTAGAGTGACATAACTCAACTAATGGTTAGAGTTTATACCTTACATCAAGACAGCGGTGACAGGTCGGTGGTTCCCCACGCGCAAAGCGACATAACATGATGCGTATAGATTTTACTCGTTATTAGTTCGTTGAACTCTTTTTATTTAATCTACTGATTGCCTTTCTTAGGATTACTACATTATTCATGCAATAGACATTATCAGAGACCCCAGATGACTCATACACTTACTCCGCATGCAACTAGTTCACAATCAATAGTGTAAGAATTAAGGCGAACCGTCTAAACTAGTTTCTACACAAGCACGTATATAATAAAGTCCAATTAATACACCTATACTAATAACTAGATAGCTCTAATTGCTAGGCATATTAAAGTCCGGTTAAATGTGCTATGGCAAACATAATCGCATACAGTTTCAGGCTAAGCTCTAATCCATTTGGAAAAATGAACAGCCACAAATCTATAGTTAAACTAACAGTTCATCTACCAAAGCTAATGTTGCTTAGTTATCGTCATCTTTTGTCTACTTGCAAAGCTTATATTCTCAAAATGATTTCAGACACAAGAAAAATTTAAATTTTGCATGAATTTAGTAGTAGAAAACTTATGATTATTCAAGCAATTAAACCACGGGTTTTTCCTATTCCATCCCCCCACACTTAAGTTGTACAACGTCCCCGTTGTACTAGACATTACATAATAAAAGGGTAATAGGAAAAACACGATAAGAAAAAGGATTAACGAAACTTCTCGGGCTTATATTGCATGAATGTTGTTGAAGATGGCATTTGTGGAGCGACTTGAATGATGTTGAATCTTCAAAGACTTGAGTTGGCTCCGTTTGATGGCGATCCATTGATGCTTCTCCACCTTCTTTTCTTTTTGGTATTTTCTGATTTTTGATTTTTTTGGATTTTTGGGTTTTTCTGATTTTTTTTTTGATTTTTCGCGATCTGGTGTGCAAACTGGAGTCAGGAGCGGCGCTGGCTAGCTGTGAGCGGCGCTGGACGATCTTGAGCGGCGCTGGATCTGCACAGGTGCAGGTCCAGTGGCACTGGAAGAGGCTGAGCGGCACTGGGAAGCCCAGGTGGCTTTCCCAGCGGCGCTGGAAGTCTTCTAGCGGCGCTTTGAGTTCCTGTACATGCTTCGACGTCTGATTTTCCTTCACGAATTGCTTCCGGCATTCCCCCACACTTAGCTTTTGACCAAGTGCATGGTTTTCCTCATAATACAAAGCTAAATACTCCTGCACACTTCAATCAAAATATCAAAATGGAAATAACAAGCTAAAACATAAAAAAAAAATAAAAACGAAATACGATTGCAATAAGTTACTTGTTTCTTCGATCCATTGAAAGCTTGCATCTGTGATTCTAAACACATAACTCATATAAAATAGGTCACAAATGATAAAATTCAAAACAATTGCAATTAGTCACATATTCCTAAAAAGATAAAAATAAAAATACGGCTTGGGTTGCCTCCCAAGAAGCGCTAAGTTTAACGAGTCTTCAGCCGGACTCGGCCTAGGAACTAGGTTGAGGAAGAATACGGGGTCGACCGGGTGCCGGTTCCCATTGGTTTATGATACTCATAAATCTGGTGTAAGTACCAGTGAGAGACTCATTAGGATGAGCAAAAAATGACTCATACCTCTTGTTTAAGGAGACCTTTCTGGTGACAATGGTGTCATCTCCTCCTTCATGCTGGTTTAAAAGTTCATCCCACATGGTTTTAGCACTAGGAAAAAGAACTAGTATGGGAATTAGGGTTTCTGGAACGGCCCCGAGGATCATGTTTTTGAGAAGGGTGTCTAGATTCACCAATCTCCTCTCCTCTTCAGACCAATGTTCCTCCCTCTTTTCCCTTCCTCTTCTAGATCCAGAAGGATCAAGAAGGGGATTGAGAGGTGATGTAGGGACATAAGGACCTTCATTTAAAATTTTCATCATGTTCCTCTCAATACCAGTGATATGCAAAACCATCCTAGCCTTCCACGTACCAAATTCATCACTGTTCCCACTGAATTTAGGAACAAGATTATTTGAATAGTGCACATGCACGTGTGGAGAAGCAGGAGTAGGAGGAGGAGGTGGATTAGTGTTATTAACAATAGGTGGTTCATTTTGATCATTAATATTAGCATTAGGATCGGGACCAAGATTAAAACTTCCTTGTGTATTTTCTTGGTTAGCCATCAAAGAAACAGATCTAGGCAATGTTTAGCCTTCTGCTCTGATACCAATTGTGAGTCCCTGAAATACGATGGTTAACTAGAAAGTGTAAAATACAACAAGTCTAATAATCACTAGAATGGACTAGTATTACTTGTAAATAAATGCAAAAATATATAAACAAAGTAATACAAGACTTAAAGCAATAAACAAGTAAAGTGGAACATTATGTATTTTTCAATGGTGTATTTTATTTAAGATAATACAAATAAGTATGTATCCTAACAACCTATGAATTACAAATGATCTATATTTGTCAAATAACTCTTTTGGATCGAGATACTTAAAGTTGTGAAGTATCCAGTTTAAGATCGAGAGTATTTGGACAAATTCACTTTAATGCAAAATGTATGCTTAAAAGTAATTTCTCAAAGAAATGACTTTGTATTTATAGGCAACAAAATTCACCAGTGAATTTTGTGTCGTACAAATGTGGTTGCATGCATTTAATGATCCAACAAGAACATTAAATGCATTGGTTAATGGTACAAGGATAAAGTCATATTGATATGATTTTATTCTTTTAACCAACCACCTTTACACGCATAAACTTTGGTAAAGAACAAGTGGATTGTTCTTTGGAAAGTGTGTAAAGGCAAAAGTCAATTCCTTGATATCAGTGTTCAGACTTGTAAGGTCTAGAACACTGACTATCCTCCAGTGTACAGATCTGGTAAGACTTCCAGTGGACTCCGCCATTTGTCAGTCTTCTTTATTCTGACTTCAGTCTTTGACTTCAGTGAGAATGTCTTCAATAGAGTTGATCTGGACTGGGGTGAAGTCCAGTGAGCTAATCTGGAGAATACTCCAGATTCCCTATACAAGTATTTGCTCACTGGTCTTCCATTATTTCTGGACAAATCTTCAGAGGGACTCCAGATTCCAAGTCTGGAGTAGGTCCAGTAGAACACGTTTCTGGACAGATCTTCAGTAGGCTCCAGTAGTCGAGTCTGGAGCGAGTCCAGTAAATCTGGACCTAACAAATTCCCCCTATTTGTTTAGAAATAATGCAAGTGTTTTCAAGCTTAAATCTATACACTTTGTAAGCTTGAAAAACACAAGTTTTGATTTGTCTAAAAAATCTAAGTTACTGGAAAACACTTTATAGATCATGAGTATTTTCAGTTTCATCTTTTAAGTTCTAACTTAGACTAAATCTGATCATTTACTTTTATGAATCAAAAATTGCAACTATTATTACATACATCAACTGATAAATAGTATACAATTTTCATAAAACAATAAATTTACAACAAGTAAATGATAAGAGTCAGGCCCTTCTTTTCGATGTCTGTCCTGGAGCATCTTCAGTAGCCTTTCTCTTTGGTGATGGAGAAGATGGTATTGATTCTGGCGATTTTATGCCCATTGCAACTTCCATCTGTTGCTTTCTTCTCCATACCTTTTCAACTCTTTTCAGAAATGCTTTAACATCAGTCGACACATTTGTCTTCCCCCTGAACGTTAAAGCAATCTCTTTCAATTCACTCCATCCAAATGCTTGGACTGAAGTACTTTTCCTTTCATCAGTAAAGTTACCCTCCCTGGTCAACTTTACTACAAACCTGGACATGCCTTCATGATTTTCAGCTAATTTGATCTCAGCACCAGTGATCCTTCTAGCATCAGCCCTGAAATTTAACATTTCATTGTACTTGTCTTTCAACTTGGCTGTCTGGATCAATGCTTCAGTTTCCTTAGACACTCTCTTTTGTTCTCCAGCAGACTGGAGTTGTTGACGATTTATTTTCAGAGAAGTATCCAGGGGAATGAATTTGCTTACATCAGCATCTTTAATCGCTTTGATTTGTTTGGCAGTCAGTTTTGGTAAGCCAGTCAGTTTCTTTCTGTACTCTATCTCCAGAGCACCAGCGTTCTTTCTGATCTTTTTCTGAAGGCTTACCAGTTCCTCCTTCCTTTGTCTGATGAGTTCTGGTACACTTACACCATAAATTATAGAATCATAAACCTGTTCTTCTTCGGCGTAAAAGGAGCGTACATGAACATCATTCAATGCATTCAGACATTGATGAACTCTGGGGTCTTCCTTCATCTTTTTATACACTTCAATATTTATGCCTAACCTGCCAGCATTGTAAGAATCCAGAGTACCCATAGATGCCATCTCCCTTTGATGGGCCAGCAGTTCATCTTTTTGATTTCTTTTGAAAATCTCTATCATGATGCATTCTTGTTCTAGCTTCTTGGAGGTTTCATCATCAGCATCTTCAGTAGTTTGCTCTTCTTCTCCAGATTCCATTTGTTGTTTTCCCTTAACTGACTTCAGAGTTGATGGAATATCTGGGAAGGACTCAAACTGGGGCTCACTGGCTTCAGTACCAGTAGCTTCTTCAGTTAGCCCGGCTTCAGTGCCATATGCTCTTTGTGCCAAGTGCTTCAGTGTCACTTGTCTTTGGTCACCAGACGACTTTTCCCCCTTGGAATGATCACCAGTTCTTGACTTGAGATCATTCCATAACTGTTCAAGCATAAGTCTGTCCAGTGCACCAAATGTTCTTCCTGCCTCTGGAGTTGTATCAGACACAACTTTCTTAAGTGCCTGCACTTCCTTTTGAACATTTGCAACTACTTTAGGCAAGTGATTTGGCAACTTTTCATCCAGCAATTTCTCCACTTGGGGTAACACCCCATCATAAATGGTACGAAGAACAGTCTCAGAAATCTCTTTAGATAATTCTTTCAGCATACTGATTCTGAACTTCTTTGTACATTCATCACTTATTGTACTGACAACTGCATCCTGGTCTAGTGTGGATCTACTCTCCAGAGAACTTACCCTGGAAACCAACTTCTGAACTTCTTCTTTCAGATCTGCCAGTGGTTGAACAAATTCACCAGTCACTGCAGTCTGAACTGAACTAACCAGCCTTGTCTCTAGACCCTGGACTGCCACTTTGAAATTTTCAGTATTGTTGTTTGTGGCCAGTACCAGTTCATCAAGCTTCTCAAACACAAGCTTCTCATTCCCAGCAAACAGATTCATCTCAGATGCAAGGTTATTTGATAATAATGATTTGAAGTCTGAAATAACCTGCGATGATTCCTGGAGTGATCTCTCCAGGTCCGCCACCTTACTTAAAAGGCCTTGGACCTCGGCAGAAGATGAAGTGGAGAGACCACTGGGAGGTTCAAGATGTGAAGGCAATCTGGTCATAAGAGGTACTTGTGCCCAGTCCTCTTCAGTTGCAGCTTCAGATGTTGCAACTGGTGACTCCGACGCACGAGGTGGAGGTTGAGATTGTGAAGTTTGAATGGTTGCAGGAGTGAAGTATTGAGTGTTTTCTGGAATTGAAGGTGGTGGTGGTGGTGTGTTTGATTGTGGTGGTGGTTCATTTGATTCTGGTGGTGGTGGCATTTCAGAAGATATAATTGGTTGGGTGACTGAAGCAATAGCAGATGTTTCAATATTTTCTTCTTCATCACCCAAGAAATTCATGTTTACATCAAAGCCTTCAGACATTGGGGAATCTATATCATCCCATTCTGGAGCCATCCCAACTGTCTGATCACCAGTCTGTTCACCAGCCTCTACATTAACTTGTTCACCAGCATCTACATTCAAGTCTATTTGAGCTTCTTGCTCACCAGAAACATGTTCATCAGTCTGAACATCTTGTTCAACTTTCCTCAACAACCTGCTCTATAATCTGGGCAACATTTTCAATTTGTTCATCAGTTACCTGCCCAACAACCTCTTCAGATTCAAAAATTGGCGACCCATCCAGATTCATAACATCACCAGGATGTCTTTCAGGATTCACCTGAAGTCCAGCTCTCATCAGACGCCTGTTAGTTCTAGGTCGTCTGGAAGGTTCAACAACTTCTGAACTTCTTCTTTCAGATCTGCCAGTGGTTGAACAAATTCACCAGTCACTGCAGTCTGAACTGAACTAACCAGCCTTGTCTCTAGACCCTGGACTGCCACTTTGAAATTTTCAGTATTGTTGTTTGTGGCCAGTACCAGTTCATCAAGCTTCTCAAACACAAGCTTCTCATTCCCAGCAAACAGATTCATCTCAGATGCAAGGTTATTTGATAATAATGATTTGAAGTCTGAAATAACCTGCGATGATTCCTGGAGTGATCTCTCCAGGTCCGCCACCTTACTTAAAAGGCCTTGGACCTCGGCAGAAGATGAAGTGGAGAGACCACTGGGAGGTTCAAGATGTGAAGGCAATCTGGTCATAAGAGGTACTTGTGCCCAGTCCTCTTCAGTTGCAGCTTCAGATGTTACAACTGGTGACTCCAGCGCACGAGGTGGAGGTTGAGATTGTGAAGTTTGAATGGTTGCAGGAGTGAAGTATTGAGTGTTTTCTGGAATTGAAGGTGGTGGTGGTGGTGTGTTTGATTGTGGTGGTGGTTCATTTGATTCTGGTGGTGGTGGCATTTCAGAAGATATAATTGGTTGGGTGACTGAAGCAATAGCAGATGTTTCAATATTTTCTTCTTCATCACCCAAGAAATTCATGTTTACATCAAAGCCTTCAGACATTGGGGAATCTACATCATCCCATTCTGGAGCCATCCCAACTGTCTGATCACCAGTCTGTTCACCAGCCTCTACATTAACTTGTTCACCAGCATCTACATTCAAGTCTATTTGAGCTTCTTGCTCACCAGAAACATGTTCATCAGTCTGAACATCTTGTTCAACTTCCTCAACAACCTGCTCTATAATCTGGGCAACATTTTCAATTTGTTCATCAGTTACCTGCCCAACAACCTCTTCAGATTCAAAAATTGGCGACCCATCCAGATTCATAACATCACCAGGATGTCTTTCAGGATTCACCTGAAGTCCAGCTCTCATCAGACGCCTGTTAGTTCTAGGTCGTCTGGAAGGTTCAACAACTTCTGTACCTTGACCTTCAGGAGCAATTTGTCGAATGGGTTGTACAGCCTCAATGATCTGTACATCATGGTCACCAGATGGTCCTTCAACAGCTTGACCACTACCTGGAGCCATTTCAGCTTCTTCTCTCTGAAAGGAGAGCATTGACTGAGGAATATCTACCTCGTTCAGTGGAGATCTGAGGTTGACCAGATCCCTCATATACTCACTCACAGAAAAGTGAGTAGTCTCAAAATCATACTGGTCTCCAAGAGCATTTTTAAACATCAGTGAAAGGAAACGAATATAAGGAACAAAAGGTTTTCTTCCTTTCACTCTAAGGCGCTCTACCAGATCATCAAAAAGAATCTGAGCAAAGTCCACTCTAAGCCCAAACCATAGGCAGTAGGCAATTTGGAGATGGGTTTGATTTATCTGGTCTAACCCTCCAGAACTGCCTCCCAGACATTCAACAATGTGGGTGAAGAAGTATCTCCATGAGTCTGACAGTTTGCTCATGTAGATAGTTCCTTTCCTGGATAGCTGGCCATGCTCATCCATGATATCTGTGTGCCCCATCAGTCTGCACACTTCCCTTGTATTTATACCAGTGGGAAGTTCAATAGGCAACTCATTCTGTTCAAAATAGTTTAACTGTAGAACAGACCTGAGTAGACTAGCAGTGAAACCAAGGGATCTGGTACCTCCCTTGAGAGTATAATTGATAGATGAAGTTTCATCATCATATTTTGCAGTGTACCAGAATTCACAAAGGTACTCGTGGTACATCCTTCCTGGATTTAGTGTCAACACACCATATAATGGGCAAGAGAGAAAAAAAGTGTTTAATCTCCCAATAACAGATTGGGCATCATGAACACTGGAGAGTGAAAGTCTGGCCATCCAGTTGTTCATGTTGATTCTTATGGCATTTGCCTCAAGAGTGATATGAGGTGCTCTGTCAACATTTTCAGAAGGAGCATATTCAGCGGCAAGGAGATTTTTGAGCGATTTTGATTGTCTAGGTGCCATTTTATTAAGAATAGATGAAGATGAAATTGAATATATATGGTTATGATGAAGATTTTGATGAAGAATTGAATGGAATGGAGTAAATATGAGAGATGATGATGATTGGAAAATGAATGAAGAAGTAAATGAAGGAATTTGAAAGATTTGGGAGTAAATATGTTCGAAGTAAATGCAAATGAAATTGAAAGTGGGTATATATAGGAGAGAGAATGTGGAACTCAAACGGTTTATTTGAAATTATCAAATATAATTTTGATCGAGGTTCTGAGATCCGCATTAATTACATCACATCACACATAAATGTGTGACGGTTTACAGCCCACAAACATTAACAAGTTGCTCTTTTTGACTTCCCAAGGTAAAAATACCATCATTATGTTGAAAAATTTATATGCCACGTAGGATTAAAATATCTTTAAAAAGATTTGCTTACGTGGCACACACAATGACCAAGTATTTAGAAAATATTATGACATATTTCAGTGCATCTGGAGGTTGACTGGACACTCCAGTATCACTGGTGGATTAGTCCAGTGAAGCATGCACTGATGGTACACTGGAGGGACACTCCAGTAAAGTACCAGTGAAAACCATTTTTGAAAGACTGGTAACCTCAAACGTGCACGTCAACTAATACAGACAAATGAGAGGGACACATTTACAAGGAGACATAAGTCACCTCAAACACGCACTTCAACCTGTCCAGTTACCAGTGAGAGGGACACATTTACAAAGTACCAGTAATATTTTCTGAAGAATTTGTCCAGTGAGAAAATAAATTAATAAATTCCCCCTGAACTTAAAACACTTTTAAGAACAAAAATATCTTTCAAGTCTTCCCCTGGAATGTTGATCCAGAAATCTATTAATGCAAAGATAGTACACAAAGGCGTTTAATATCTGAGCAGTCACCAGATTTAAGGGTTTAACATTCCCAACTCATCAACAAGATATTCAAAAGTTTTGACATCCAGAGGTTTGGTAAAAATGTCAGCGAGTTGTTTGTCAGTGGGAATAAAATGGAGTTCAATGTTGTTTTTCATAATATGATCACGAATGAAGTGATACCTGAGATCAATGTGCTTCGTTCTGGAGTGCATGACTGGATTGTTTGAGATAGCAATGGCACTGGTATTATCACAAAAGATTGGGGTCTTTGAATATTTAATACCATAATCAAGCAACTGGTTCTTCATCCAGAGTATCTGAGCACAACAACTGGCTGCAGACACGTATTCAGCTTCAACAGTGGACAATGAAACTGAAGTTTGCTTCTTACTGGTCCAGCTGACCAGTTTGCCACCAAGGAAATGACATCCACCAGTAGTGGATTTCCTGTCTATATTACAACCTGCATGATCTGAATCTGAATAACCCATTAGATCCATGCCTGAGCCTTTGGGATACCAAAGACCTAGACTGAGGACACCTTTAAGGTACTTCAGTATGCGCTTTACAGCAAGCATATGAGATTCCTTTGGATTAGACTGATATCTGGCACATAAACATGTTGAAAACATAATATCTGGTCTACTGGCAGTTAAATACATCAGTGAACCAACCATGCCTCTATAGACAGTGGTGTTCACTGATTTACCATCTGGATCGGAGTCCAGTGTCAGTGGTGCAGAAATTGGAGTTGGTTTAGATGGTGAAGAGTTCATATCATATTTCTTTAAAAGATCTCTAACATATTTTTCCTGATTAACAAAGATGCCATCTTTGTTTTGTTTAATCTGGAGTCCAAGAAAATATGTTAATTCACCCATCAAACTCATTTCATATTCAGTTGACATAATTTTTGAAAATTTCTTGCACATGTTTTCATCAGTAGACCCAAAAATAATATCATCAACATAAATTTGTACCATTAACAGATTACCTTTTTCATGAAGAATAAATAAGGTATTGTCAATTGCACCTCGTTTGAAACCATTTTTCAACAAATGTTTAGTCAGAGTGTCATACCAGGCACGTGGGGCTTGTCTGAGGCCATAAAGCGCTTTATCCAGACGATATACCCAATGTGGATGCTTTTCATCAACGAAACCTGGTAGGTTGTCTGACATAAACTTCTTCTTCAAGCTTTCCATTCAAGAAAGCACTCTTTACATCCATCTGGTATACCTTGAACTGATGATAAGCAGCGAATGCTAAGAATATTCTGATCGCTTCAAGTCTAGCCACTGGAGTAAATGATTCATCAAAGTCGACATCTGACTGGCAGTAGCCTTGTGCTACCAGTCTGGCCTTGTTTCTGATTACGTGGCCATTTTCATCTACTTTGTTCCTGAAGACCCATCTTGTTCCAATTGGTTCTTTCTTTCCAACTGGGAAAGGAACCAGATACCAGACCTTGTTCCTTTCAAACTGGTGAAGCTCTTCTTGCATAGCAGTCACCCATCTTGGATCTTCCATAGCCTCGTCAATCTTCTTAGGTTCCATCAAAGATAGAAAACTAATGTATAAGCATTGATTACTGGAGGCTCTTCTGGTCTGAACTCCTCTACTGGAGTCACCTATGATCTGATCAATAGGATGAGCTTTTGTCCATCTGGAGTACTGACCAGGATTGTTACTGACAACAATATCAGTGCAAGAATTCAGTTGAGTCTCCTCTGGAGTTGCTCCAGGAGGAGGATCTTGCCATACTACTTCAGTATCTTCATCTGAGTCATTTAAATCACGATTTGCATCATGAAATTCTTCATTTGAAGGCATTTCTGAAGTACTGGTTCAGTTTGGAATTCTTCATAAGAAGACATTTCTGGTATATTCTCAACTGACACTGATACTGGGGGAGTAGTACGAACATCTGATCCAATATTAATTTCAGAGGGTAGTTTGAAAATAATAGAAGGATAGAATGGAGTACTACTGGAAAGTTTCTTTTTCTGAACAGGTTCCAGATCAGGATGACTGGAAACTGTGTCTTCTGAATCTTCTTTTTTGTCGTTTATAGGATCAGATTCATAGAAGACAATTGGAGTTACTGGGGGAGTATCAAGGGCTGGCTTCTTGTTGATTGCAGCATTTGATTCATCAAATGTTACATGAATTGACTCATGGACCTTCTCCAGTCTCTTGTTGTAAACTCTGAAGGCCTTGCGAATGGCTGAATAGCCTAAGAAATACCCTTCATCAGCTTTGGCATCAAATTTGCCTAACTGACTGGAGTCGTTTAGGATGTAAACTGGACATCCAAAAACGTGAAAATAACCAATATTTGGTTTTCTATTTCTTAAGACTTCATAGGCTGTCTTTTTGTGTCGCTTCACATACACTGACCGGTTCTGGGTGTGGCAAGCAGTAGCAATTGCTTCAGCCCAGAAACTGGTAGACAGACCAGATTCAGCAAGCATACTCCTGGCAGCTTCTATCAGCGTTCGATTCTTCCTTTCCACCACTCCATTCTGTTCTGGAGAGCGGGCTGATGAGAAGTTCTGGGAGATGCCAGTGTCAGTACAGAATGACTCCAGAGTTGCATTCTGGAATTCTGTTCCATTGTCACTTCTTAACTGGCACACCTTTCGACTGTACTTGAGCTCAATTTGCTTGATAAGACTGATGATTTCAGCAGCAGCTTCACTTTTAGACCTCAGAAAGATCACCTAACAATATCTGGAGAATTCATCTACGATCACCAGGGTGTATCTTTTACCAGCACGAGTCTGAACGTTCACTGGACCAAGAGGTCCATATGAAGCATATGAAGAGGTTCAGATATGCTGAAATTCTGTCTGGTCTTGAAACTGGTACGTTTTTGCTTACCCATCTCACATCCTGGACATGGCCTTTCCTTTTTGAAGGAAACTGAAGGTATCACATCTGCAAGTTGTTTTCTGGACAACTTATTAATATTCTTGAAATTTAAATGGGATAACCTTTTGTGCCATAACCAGTTTGTGTCTTCATCAGCTTGAGTATAGAAACACTGCTCTGAAGGAGAGCTTTCCATATCCATCACGTACACATTCCCTTTTCTGGGAGCAATCAACACTACCTTCCAGTCCTTGTTGAATACAATACCCTGAGCAATATTGAATAGAACTTGATAGCCATCATCACACAGTTGGCTTACACTGATCAGGTTATATTTCAAACCATTTACAAATGCAACACGTCTGAACTTGACTTGTCCATTGTTCAGAACACCGTATCCCTCAGTCTTTCCACAACCATCATTTCCAAAAGTAATGGAGGGTCTATCAGAAATGGTGAACTCCTCTAGCAGGGTCTTACATCCGGTCATCGTCCTGCCAGCTGCACTGTCAAGATACCAGATATATTTCTTTCGATCGCCCTGCACATCCACCAGATATTATCAGTTAGATTTGGGAACCCATCGATTGATGGGTTCACTGGACCCTCCCTTATAGGTCCCTGGGGCAATCTGGTTTAGTTCACTTTCTTCAACAATGGTCTTAGTTGAAAAGACCACTGGGGTTGATAGTTTTGAAACCTTTTTCTTTTTCTCAACTGGAGAAATAGATTTATCTTTCTTTGCAAAAGGTTTTGTATTTTGTCTAGGGCCAGATGAAGTACCCTCAATAAAGTTTAATCTTGCATTAAAACTTTGAAATTGACGAGTCAGTGTTTGAATCTGGCTCTCTAACCTGGACAAAATATTTTCTTCAGATGATACCTTAGCCTTTCCAGTTCTAGGCTTAGGTAGGGGATTGGTCTGAGGCAAAGGTTTATTCCGATAAACCTCTTTAACTAGAGCAGTCATCTGGAATGCTCCAGTCTTAACCTCTGGGGATTGAACTGGGAAAATATTGGCCTTGGGAGTTACATGCTCATCATAAACAGTGGTGGGCCTGAACCCCTCTGGTAATCGATCGATTACTGGTATTAATGATGCTACATGAGTATTTCCATCTAAATATGCACGTTTTTTAGCAGGAAATTGCTTTACTCCAGCATCATATGGCTTTTTGGTTTCTAGCCATGATTTAATTACCAGTTTTTCTTTCTCTAAAATGACTTCAAGATCTTGTTTTTCTTGAATCAATTGTTCAGTTACCAGAACCTGGGCTTGAAATGTCAGTTCAATGTCTTGAAGTTCTTTTAACTTTGATTTTAAAGCAGTTATTTCAGAAGAATCTGTTTCTAGACCATTTACACAATCAGATCTAACAGTTTCTACAAATATCAAATCAGAATTAAGAGCTTCAGCAATGTCCAGTTTTAATTCTTGGTCAGTTGCATTATCATAATCACTAACCTTTTTGATAACAATGTCCACCCATCATCCAGATGTGACATCTTCCTTCACCAGGAGCTCTTCGTCTGCCAGAGCCATGTAACAGCAATCTCTTTCTTCTTCTTCATCAGCAGATGATTCATCAGAAGGAACCCACTTCTCTTCAGTTGTTGCGATCATGCACTTATTATTGTTTTCAATTTGTTGTGTCATGAGTGCAATCTGGGCCTTAAGCTTTTTATATTTCAATTTATAGCTATCATCAGGCTTATTATTTGAAGAGAATGGACCAGGCTTGGATACAAACTGGTTGGACCTGCAATCTTTCATGAAATGACCCTTTTTGCCACACTTAAAGCATGTCAAATTGGTCTTATCAGTTGAAGAACTGGATGCAAGTTATCCAGATGGCCTATTTGCTCTTGCTTTGAAACGGTTAAACGTTTTAGCAATCATTGCAATGAGGTCATCATCTTCAGTTTCATCACAACAGTCTGGAGAGATTTGACTGGACTCTCCAAAATCCATGAGTTCAGACACCATCTTCTTCATAGAAAATACATTCTCAGAAGATATCAGTGTTGTACTTTGTGGTTTAGTATGACTGACCACATTAGGACTACTGGAGGCATGGTTAAAGGCATCTTGTTCTGCCACCACTCTCTGAGCTTGATTTTCTTCAGTGTACCTAAAAGCTCCATAAAGAGTTGAGAGAGTGTGTGTGTGCAGAGTTTTTCCTTGTCGTAAGACCAGGATCATGTGAGACCATTTGGTGGGTAGAATATCACAAAATTTCTCCAGAAGTATATCCTTGTCCTTCTCAACCCCAAGACCTCTCAACTGGTTTATGATACTCATAAATCTGGTGTAAGTACCAGTGAGAGACTCATTAGGCTGAGCAAAAAATGACTCATACCTCTTGTTTAAGGAGACCTTTCTGGTGACAATGGTGTCATCTCCTCCTTCATGCTAGTTTAAAAGTTCATCCCACATGGTTTTAGCACTAGGAAAAAGAACTAGTGTGGGAATTAGGGTTTCTGGAACGGCCCAGAGGATCATGTTTTTGAGAAGGGTGTCTAGATTCACCAATCTCCTCTCCTCTTCAGACCAATGTTCCTCCCTCTTTTCCCTTCCTCTTCTAGATCCAGAAGGATCAAGAAGGGGATTGAGAGGTGATGTAGGGACATAAGGACGTTCATTTAAAATTTTCATCATGTTCCTCTCAATACCAGTGATATGCAAAACCATCCTAGCCTTCCACGTACCAAATTCATCACTGTTCCCACTGAATTTAGGAACATGATTATTTGAATAGTGCACATGCACGTGTGGAGAAGCAGGAGGAGGAGGTGGATTAGTGTTATTAACAATAGGTGGTTCATTTTGATCATTAATATTAGCATTAGGATCGGGACCAAGATTAAAACTTCCTTGTGTATTTTCTTGGTTAGCCATCAAAGAAACAGATCTAGGCAATGTTTAACCTGGCTCTGATACCAATTGTGAGTCCCTGAAATACGATGGTTAACCTAGAAAGTGTAAAATACAACAAGTCTAATAATCACTAGAATGGACTAGTATTACTTGTAAATAAATGCAAGAATATATAAACAAAGTAATACAAGACTTAAAGCAATAAACAAGTAAAGTGAAACATTATGTATTTTTCAATGGTGTATTTTATTTATGATGTTAAATAAAATACAAGGTTGTGCGGAATCAAGATAATACAAATAAGTATGTATCCTAACAACCTATGAATTACAAATGATCTATATTTGTCAAATAACTCTTTTGGATCGAGATACTTAAAGTTGTGAAGTATCCCAGTTTAAGATCGAGAGTATTTGGACAAATTAACTTTAATGCAAAATGTATGCTTAAAAGTAATTTCTCAAAGAAATGACTTTGTATTTATAGGCAACAAAATTCACCAGTGAATTTTGTGCCGTACAAATGTGGTTGCATGCATTTAATGATCCGACAAGAACATTAAATGCATTGGTTAATGGTACAAGGATAAAGTCATATTGATATGATTTTATTCTTTTAACCAACCACCTTTACACGCATAAACTTTGGTAAAGAACAAATGGATTGTTCTTTGGAAAGTGTGTAAAGGCAAAAGTCAATTCCTCGATATCAGTGTTCAGACTTGTAAGGTCTAGAACACTGACTATCCTCCAGTGTACAGATCTGGTAAGACTTCCAGTGGACTCCGCCATTTGTCAGTCTTCTTTATTCTGACTTCAGTCTTTGACTTCAGTGAGAATGTCTTCAGTAGAGTTGATCTGGACTGGGGTGAAGTCCAGTGAGCTAATCTGGAGAATACTCCAGATTCCCTATACAAGTATTTGCTCACTGGTCTTCCATTATTTCTGGACAAATCTTCAGAGGGACTCCAGATTCCAAGTCTGGAGTAGGTCCAGTAGAACACGTTTCTGGACAGATCTTCAGTAAGGCTCCAGTAGTCGAGTCTGGAGCGAGTCCAGTAAATCTGGACTAAATCTGGACCTAACAATAGCTGTTCAAAACATTCCACATTGTGCCTGAGTACACCTTCCCGACTGTTGTCGAATTGCCCAAAAGTTGTCGAAGTGTGAAACGAAGGATTTGGCGATCGAGCGGCGCTGGCCTGGGTTACCTCCCAGCGGCGCTGGTATGGTCCCAGCGGCGCTGGCCTGGGTTGCCAGCGGCGCTGGGGTCAGCGGCGCTGGAGCCTCCTGAGCAGCTTTTGTTTTCGTTTGTCGCCACTTTAACGTCTTCCTCCATTCCCATAACAGGTTCTTCGAATCCTTTCCAATGCATTGCACCTAACTTAAGCTGAAACACACTAAACGAAAATGAAAGAAAAAGAACAAGGACAAAAAAAAACACAAAACACGAAACGATTAGTAATTTTTTCAAGAACAAAATAAAATTAACCTAAATGCAGATAATCTAAACTTAATAACTAGAAACGATAAAATAAAAATATTTTTGGATTTTTGAAATTTTAAGAAAATGAAAACACTACTAAACCCTAATTTTGACCTAATTTAACTACTAAACCCTAAAATGACTTAAACCTAAGTACTGAAAAGTAACTTTCTCGTGCCGAAACACAAGAAAGGATCCAATTACACTACTAAACTAAGAATGCGTCGCGTCCCCGGCAGCGGCGCCAAAACACTTGATGGGTTGTGTTTTTTAGTGTTTAAATTTATAAAAATGTTGTACAAGTAATTATCTCAAAACACAAACACACCTTAACGGACAGGGGACCCGATCAGATGTAGTATAGTTTAGTGATAAGAACAGGATCGTTCGCAGGGACGCGTTGCTTTACCTAATCTAGTAATACATGTAATTCTAGCGGTTGGGGGTTGTCACGATTTCCTATTAAACTAATTAAAATACTGAAAAGTAAATAGAAGCCGCAACCGCTTGTTCAGCGAGAGGCTTAGTCTGAAAATAGTTTGAAAAAGCAAATAACAGTAATTAAATTAAAATACTTGTTTGGCATCTCCGATCTCATGATACGACCAAATATCATCCTACCTACTTGCTAGACTGTTGGAAACTTCATCACGACTCAGATTCTCGTTAGATTCACTTTGCCTAAGTAACTAGTGTTGTCCCTAGACTCACACTACTCTATAAACAAATTCTCGTTAGATTCATTGTTTAAGCATTAATGAACTAAAGTTTGTGTTACTAATTCATCTTTAAGTTACCCGGCTCTTAAGCCATGACCAGATAATAATTCTCTCCGGTGACCACAGTGCTCGTTTCCAAGTCACTGGATCGCGTCTGACATTGTTAAGCATCATGTTCTATTCGTCCTAATTACTGTGGTTCTGGATCCCTCGGTTACAAGTGAATCACCTTTTATGACTAGTTATGGACCGACTAGTGTTTTCCATCCTTATGTATTAATCCTAGTGTATGATTATAGACCGGTCATCAGAATTAAATCAATACATGCAGATATAGAACCGATAATAATATGAAGAACTAGTAAAGCATGGATCTACGACAAACAGTAAAACACACTCCAACAGATCTAACAAATAAAGTAAAATAGATAAACGTCTACATGATCACATCGATCCAAACAAGTATTCAGCCTACTAGCCTACCATTATTAAAGGAATAACAAAGTCTGAAAAGATGAAATACATTGTTTACCAACTGAAAGTAAAATAAAAGAGTAGATCTAGGTTGACGATGAACATCTGAAGGCGTTAGAAGCTCCAAAACCTCCTTGGGATCTGCAAAGTCGACCTAGGGTTGAATGTGGGCGGCTAGGGCTGCTGAATCGGCTCTCTCTTAGGGTTTTGAGGGCTGCTTCGGCTTAAATAGTGTTCAAAGTCGGTTGCTGAACTGGGCCGCCCAGCGGCGCTGGATGGGCTCCAGCGGCGCTGGCAGCTCCTGCTGCTTCTCGTTTCGCTTCGTTCGACTTCCGAATCACCTCCTTGTGTCTTGTAACTTCATAGGCCTTCATCTTGAGTCACTTGATGCCATTTACCCTCACTCGCATCTTCCGTGAACCTGCGTAAACATAGAATCCATTAAGTACCGATAGTTCTGGAATATTAACTCAAATAGATATTGAAATGAAGCATTTCGATGGGGGTTTTTATCACAAAATGGACGCTCATCAAGGTGCTAAGATGAAAGAGGTTCAGATAGACGGAGGAAGTGAATGTGACATCCTCTATGAAAATTGTTTCTCTTGGTTACCAAGAAGTGTCAGAGAAAAGCTAAGAAGAGCGGATAAACCACTAATAGGATTCACAGGAGAACGAACATGGCCAATCGGAGAGCTAAGGACAGAAGTAACAATCGGGAAACATCCAGAATGTGAAACAGAAAGAATAACCTTCACGGTCATACCGGCAAACTTTGACATCAATGCAATTCTTGGAAGAGAAGCAATGAGGAAGTTCGGGATAATAGCACCCACAATCCACTCACAAATAAAATTCCAAAGTGCGTTGGGGATAACAACAATATTATCCAACTCAACCACCGAACTAAGAAAGCATGATGAGAAAAGCCGAAGCTCATCAAATGAGCGAAGGAGAAAGGATTTCACGCCACCAGAAAGAATGACAAAGGCCCCAGAAACAACGAAGTTCAAGAGAAGAACACGCAAAAGGAACTGAGGGGCCAAGAAAAACAGCACACTGAGGAGCTTCGGGAAAAAGACGGAGGACCAGAAAGACCTCCGTCAAAAAGTGAATTACCTCAAACGGCAACGGGATAAGTCCGATTAGCTACCGGATAAGTCCCAAAAAAGAAAGCTAGTAGCTAGGAACTTTACTATGTAATGTCCTCTTGCCAATTATTTTTAGATAAATAAAGCTTTCAAAATATTCTTAAGATCGATCAATAAACCTTAAACGCGCATTAAAAAAAAGAGACTTCATGTAAATGTTCAAGGGGACGCCCATTAAGACATTCATGAAGCAACAAAAAGAGCCTCCCCAAAACAAAGGGGATAGGCCAAACACAAAAACCACTCAAAGACGGACTCATCATTATGAAGAAGTCAAGGGTACGGTTAAAAATGATGATTTCAGGTACTAAAGAATATATACAGACACCCCCCCAACACAAAGGGAGGCCGGTCAAGTATTCATCAAATTGTTCAAGGCGCATAGGCCACCAAAAGAAAAGATTGTTTAAACACTACAAGAAGTCATCTAAAGTTCAGAAACTATCAAATGTCAATGGGATCAAGGAGCAATTTGCAGAAGATCGGAAGGAGAAGCCTCAGGGTCAGATGCCAACTTGCGAAGGTATGCAGAATCAATATTCGCCAATTCATCCAATGCAGAGTCCAGACTCCCGGCTATGTCCTCAGGAATACTGCGACCTTCCAAATTCACGACACCTTCACCAGCCAAAGCACGCATCAACCCTGCTTCTGCGTCAACTCTGTTCTCATAACACACCTTCAACAACAATGCACCAACTTCTGGACCATGGAGGAATGACTTGCATACATGGGGAATAACCTCAACAATCAATCTCCCATACTTCCCAGATTGATCTGTAAGAGAATCCTGCGCCTCCTTCAGCAACGTGTCCATCTCTCCGACTTGGCCCCTAAGTGCATCCATCTCCTTCTCCTTCTCCACACTGACCGCCCGTGCAGTGTCCAGCTCCGATTGAAGGCCTCCACAGTCTACTTTCAGATCATCCACCTTCATATCAAGAGAATGCTTCTCTGACATCAGCTTCTCTTATTGCTCCTTCGATAGCCCAGACTCCTCGAAAGTTTCCTGCAATCTTGCATCCAAAGCACTACCAACAATGGCACTGCAAAAAATTTAGCGGTTAAAGAAAGAGGAAAGCTCTGGGATCTCCATATTCATCATATCGGTGACCCATCCAGAAGGAGCAATGCTCTGTATAGAACGATGGCAAGAAGCAGCGTCGGGAGCCTCCCCAAAAGGGTCGAAGGCTGCAAAGAAAACAGACAATTAATGAAAAGTAAAGAAACAAAAAACGAGAAAGACTAAGGAGCACTTACAAGTAGACGGCTCAGGCACTTCAACACGTTTGGCCTTTGATTTCTTTGATCGGGAACTGCTAACGCCTTTGAATGACTTCTTTCTCTTTTTCAGACGGCTGGCAACAGTGTTTTCCTGAGCAGCATCCTCTACATCTTCACCAACACCATCAGACACCTCCACTACAACCTGCTCTTCAATAACCTGTTCCTGAACCAGGGGAATAGGTGTCTCAGCCAATACCCCAGAAGAAGAAACCTCATGGATAACAGAAAACGGGGTAGAAGGTGAAGCAAGAGCCACCGGCCTGAACACAAGACTGGACAATACGGGTTTTCTGTCAATCATTTGTTTGAATGCCATCTCTGCAGAGAAAGACGAATCGAATCAAAGACTACAATAAAAAGAAATAAGGAAGAAGCAAGATAAGAGATAAAGTAACCTACCCTGACCACCACATTCAATGGTGAAATCTCTAGTACCATGTTCCCAAAACGAAACAACACCAGACTTAAACAAAACAGCCTCAGGATATATACACAGCTTAATGGCATAAGTGGAAAGAAGATCAACATCAGACTGCCTCATACCATGGGTACTGGGACACCTATAGACTTATACACCAACCTATCCACATCTAATAAACCTCTATGCCTTGGAGGTATCAACGAATGACTAACAAAAATAAACAAATGTTTCCAATCCCTAACCTCTGTACCGCCAGCAATAAACAACTCATGATCACCATTCTTCGACACAGTAACCCAATCACCAGACTCTTTCAGTTTATAGAAGGAATTAAACAAGGCTATAGAAGGCTCTACACGGTTAGCACTACAAATAACCTGGAAAGCAGTAATCTTTGCTATACCGGTAGGGTGGACAGTAGAGATATGGCATTGGTAATGATCTAGGACAGCTAAGAAGAAAGAAGACAGAGGGACCCTAAGATTGCCGAGGGAAAAAGCCTTTACATACATACCAACAAACCCAGCAGGAGGATCAAGAATAGATTGCCCTCTTTCCGGGAAACGGACTAAATTAGGGTTTCGCGCAAAATAGGTAGTTACAAAGTTCTGATAATCAGAACGGTTCAACACACTGAAGATACTACTGATTCCTCTCTTCGTCATTACTAAAAAATATGGAATAAAAGAAGAAGGAAGACGACGAGTGTACCTGATGAAGATCGACGATGGAGCAGCGGAAGAAGATTTTTTCGAAATAAAAATAGAGGGAGGCAAAAGCCCTTTTTTGACAAAGAGTTGGTATTTATATGGAGGTAATAATCACGGGTACCAACCAGTGCAAAGCTACCTCAATTCTTGTGCCAAAAAGTTGTTACTTTAAGGGATAAGCCGTAATTAACTCTCTGAAACAAGTGGAATTAATGCTGATTAAATATTAATAGGCTGATAAGACGGGCAAGTTGCAACACGGAACAACGGAGCACATTTTTGTCACACCCACCCTAGACGGGGTATGACGTACATGGATTCACAACACAAGATATACTGAACGACACAAAACGTTGTCGTTTTAAAATACATTTATATAAAACATTGTTCACAAATTTATATTACAATTTATGAAAGATATTATTATTGAAAACATTTATTTAATATTAAACAATATTAAACAGTAGCTTGAGACTTTAGCAAATTGAGTCTTTACTAGAGTCTGAGGGTAGGCCAGGGTCCAGTATGTTGTATGCAGCGGAAAGTGTCCCATGTATAGTGTATCGTCTAGTTACCTGAGAATACATGCTAAAATACGTCAACATAAAGTTGGTGAGTTCCATAAGTTTTTCATATAGAAAATATAGTTTCCAAAAATGCCAGAGTTCAGTGTGATCATTGCCTTACCGCAATATCAAGTAGTTATGATACAATATCAGCAAAGAGTATCATATGTTTTTAATCAAAATAAAGAGTATGAACCACAAGATTTAAAGTAACTATTTGATCACACAATGGATCAAATAGAATAAAAGAGTAGATACTGTATATAACAAGTTCTAAGCTCATGAACCGAAACTAGACAAGTGTGTGTTTGTTTGCCTCTGAAGTAGGTACCTTGTTCAGGGTACCCTAAGCTTTCCAAATATAAAGCATCCGTATACAGTTGGTGCGACCAACACGAATGGGGGTGCCTACCCCAATAGTACTATTCAATATACCCACGTTTATGTTACCATAATTAATCGTTCATGATAAAGAGGACTTTGGGTGAACAGAGCAACTTAGAATCAACAATATATACAAATCTGAAGTACTTGTGTTCATCATAACAGTAAGAGTTTGTATTTTACCCCGAAGGTAAAATAAATAAAGCGGAGTTACAAAATATATAATATAATATATATATAAAATTTATAAACTATATATATATATATATATAAAGTTTGTATTTTACCCCGAAGGTAAAATAAATAAAGTGGAGTTACAAAATATATATAATATATATAATTTTGTAAATATACATATAAGTATAACAAATAGTTTTATTTGCATGTATCTCAGTCCCCGAAATAAATCATATAAAAGAATTTAAAAGGGGATATAGAACTCACGTTAGTGATGGTAGCAACAATCAAGTAGATGTAATAAGCCTTGTATAGATATACCAGAGAGTATTAAGAAGAGAGTATGTAGTGGTGTGCGTTCTTAAAGTTTAATAAGTTTTGTTATTTATAGGCGAACGTTTGATTATTATAATAATACAACTACCATCCATTCACGAAAAAAAAATGAGTTCTGAATTGAATACATTCATGTTAGTCTTCGTTGAATATTTTAATAATAATTTTACTCGCCAAAGAAGAATGTAGGAATTTTAAATTCAACGAAAGAAAACATTGCTAATCTGTCTGTTTTTAAAATTTTAATTATTAGGGTATATAGTATCTAATTGGTTATATATAAAATCTATATCGAATTGTATCTAGATATTATTTTGTATGTAAATGGAAGTTTGTCGTATCAGTGTAAAAATTATGATTCAAAATTATACTACGGCTTTCACATAAGTCTCCATAGTTAAACAACATACACCCTTATAAAAATAGCAATAAAAATGTTAATAACTAGTTTTGGCTTTAAAATATTCATACGGACTCCAATCGAGACGATTCAAGTTTCTATGGAATCAGTGAATTAAAATCAACAACTTTTATTTTGATTACTTTTTATGAATTAACCCTTATGATCAAGTTTTATATATTTTAATCATAGAGATAAAGTATGAAAGCGATGTTTACTATTCAGCACTATTCATGTTTTGAATTTATTCGAATTCTGAATTCAATGAATTCAACGTAGAATTTAATTTATTTGACGTGGGTCCCACCTTTATATTATTTTATTTTATTACCCTTTTTACAATTTACTTTTACCTTTACTATTTAAAATTTACTTTTTACCTTTATATTTAATTTACTTTTTACCTTTACTATGTACCGTTACTATTTATAATTACTATTCATGAATACTGAATACAGTCATTATTCACGGTACTATTCACGTTCATTATTCACGTTCACTTTTTATAAATACAATTTCTAGATATGATTACTATTCACGATACGGTACTATTCATAAATACGGTTACTATTCATGAATACGGTACTATTCATAAATACTGTTTTTGATAGTATAAGTATGGAAAAGTATTTCCAAGCAACTCTCAAATAACTATTTGAGTTCTTGACAATAGTTGTCCATGATTTATCAAAATAATATTTGCTCAATTTATTTTGCCATAAAATATTTGTTCATGTTGTTTGATCTACAAAGATTTGAATAGTACACGTAATAGTAAATTAATCAACCTGAAATTTTGGCGGTTGTCACATTCTCCCCCAGTTATTTAAATTTCGTCCCGAAATTTAGCGCGTGTGGTCGGAATGTAGAGCTTTTTCGAACAAGTGAGGATACTTTTGTTTCATTTGATCCTCACGTTCCCAGGTAAATTCAGGACCTCGCTTTGAATTCCATCGGACTTTGACAATAGGAATTCGACTCTGTTTCAACTGTTTGGCGTCTTTATCCATAATCTCTACTGGTTCTTCAACAAAGTGCAGCTTGTCATCCATTCGAAGTTCTTCCAGTGGAATATTTGTGTTTCGTCAGACAAACACTTTTTCAAGTTTGAGACGTGAAACACATCGTGTATACGGCTAAGTTCTTGTGGTAGTCTAAGCCTATAAGCTACTGAACCAATTCTTTCTAGTATTTCGAAAGGTCCAATAAACCTAGGATTTAGCTTACCTCGTTTTCCAAATCGGATGGCTCCTTTCCAAGGAGATATTTTCAGCATAACCTTGTCTCCTTCTTGAAATTCCAAAGGCTTCCTTCTTACATCAGCATAGTTCTTTTGACGATCTCGTGCTGCCTTTAATCGGTTTTGTATTTGTACAATCTTCTCAGTAGTCTCATGAATGAGTTCAGGGCCTGTAACTGGACTGTTTTTCTTTACTGGAACTTTGTCACCTAATTCAACCCAACAGATGGGTGAACGACATTTTCTCCCATACAGTGCCTCAAATGGTGCAACCTTGATGCTAGTGTGGTAACTGTTGTTGTATGAGAACTCACACAAAGGCAAGTGTTTTTCCCAACCATTCCCAAAATCAACTATGCAAGCGCGCAACATGTCTTCAAGCGTTTGAATGGTCCTTTCACTTTGACCATCGGTCTGCGGGTGGTATGCAGTGCTCATATCTAACTGTGTACCTAAAGCTTTCTGTAGTGTCTGCCAAAATCTGGAAGTAAAATGACTATCCCTATCAGAAATAATCGAAATAGGTATTCCATGTCGTGATACTACTTCCTTTATGTACAATCTAGCCAGCTTGCTCGTTTTATCAGTCTCTTTTATGGGTAAGAAATGTGCAGACTTAGTGAGTCGGTCTACAATTACCCATATCGTATCACAACCATTAGCAGTCTTCGGTAACTTTGTGATAAAGTCCATGGCTATACATTCCCACTTCCACTGGGGAATCTCTGGTGTTGTAGCAATCCAGATGGCTTTTGATGCTCTGCCTTCACCTTTGAGCATGTTAGACATTTGCTAACATAGGTGGCTATGTCAGCTTTCATGTTAGGCTACCAGTATAATTCTTTTAGTCCATGATACATCTTATCTGATCCAGGATGTATCGAATATCTTGACTTGTGTGATTCGTTCATTACCAAGTTTCTTAAATCTCCATAGCTTGGTAGCCAAATCCGGTTAGAAAAATACCGGATTCCATCGGGTCTAACTTCAAATTGCTCTTCCATTCTCCTCAAAGCTTCTTCTTTGAGATTGTCTTTCTTTAATGCTTCAAGTTGAGCTTCACGAATTTGGGAAGTAAGATGAGTATGAATGGTCATACTTAGAGCTCGTACTCGAAGTGGCTTTACTCTTTCTTTACGACTTAAAGCATCTGCTACAATGTTTGCCTTGCCCGGATGATAACGAATTTCACAATCGTAATCACTGAGCAATTCTACCCATCTACGTTGCCTCATGTTCAAGTCTTTCTGGTCAAAAATATGTTGGAGACTTTTATGGTCGGTGAATATAGTACACTTTGTACCATATAAATAGTGTCTCCAAATCTTTAGAGCGAATATTACAGCTCCTAGTTCAAGATATGAGTCGTGTAGTTCTTCTCGTGCACCTTAAGTTGACGCGAGGCATAGGCTATCACCTTATCTTTCTGCATCATCACACATCCCAATCCTTGATGAGATGCGTCGCAATATACCACAAAATTTTCCGTTCCTTCGGGTAGTGACAAAATCGGAGCACTACAGAGCTTCTCCTTCAGCAGTTGAAATGCTTTTTCTTGTTTATCTTCCCAGGCAAACTTCTTGTCTTTTTGAGTCAACGACGTTAAAGGTTGGGCTATCTTAGAAAAATTCTCGATGAATCTTCTATAATAGCCAGCAAGACCTAAAAAAGGTTGGGCTATCTTAGAAAAATTCTCGATGAATCTTCTATAATAGCCAGCAAGACCTAAAAATTGTCGTATTTCTGTTGGTGTTTTCGGTGCTTCCCAGTTCTTAATAGCCACTATCTTGGCAGGATCTACATGAATTCCTTTACTATCAATGACATGGCCTAAGAATTGTACTGTACGAATCCAGAATTCGCATTTTGAAAACTTTGCGTACAATTCTTCCTTCTTGAGTAGTTCCAAAATTTTCTTCAGATGTACCTCGTGCTCTTCTTGGTTTTAGAATAGATTAGAATGTCATCTATGAATACGATAACAAACTTATCTAAATATGGTTTGCACACACGGTTCATGAGGTCCATGAAAACTGCGGGTGCATTCGTCAAACCAAATGCATCACTTCAAACTCGTAATGGCCATAGCGGGTTCTAAACGCCGTCTTGGGAATGTCTTCTTCTGAAACTCTAAGCTGATGGTAACCGGATCTAAGATCGATTTTTGAGTAGTAACTCGACCCTTGCAATTGATCAAACAGGTCATCGATCCTAGGAAGTGGGTACCGGTTTTTAACCGTCAATTTATTCAATTCCCTATAGTCTATACACATGCGAAAAGATCCGTCTTTCTTTTTGACGAACAAGACTGGAGCTCCCCAAGGTGAGGAACTCGGTCGAATGAATCCTTTCTCTAAAAGTTCTTGCAATTGACTTGCAAGTTCTTTCATTTCGGAAGGAGCTAATCGATAAGGTGCTCGTGCCACTGGTGCAGCACCTGCCACTGGAGCAGGGTACTAAGTGGGGGGGGTGGGGGGGGGGGGGTGGGTGGGTTTTGGGGTGTGGGGGGAGGGGGGGGTTGCTCGTGCCACTGGTGCAGCACCAGGTACTAAGTCTATTTTGAATTCCACCTGCCGGATTGGTGGAAGACCAGGCAAGTCTTCAGGAAAGACTTCTGGAAAATCTCGTACGATGGGTATGTCTTCAAGCCGTTTCTCCGGAGCCTTTTTCTCTGATATATGGGCCAGGATTGCCTGGTATCCCTTTCTGAGATACTTCTGAGTCTTCATGCAAGATATAATGTTACATCGTACTCCATTCTTATCGCCTTGGATAATCAACTTCTCACCGTTTGCAATTGGAATTCGAACAACTTTTTCGTGACAGACTATTTCTGCTTTGTTTTTAGACAACCAGTCCATACCAATGATAATATCAAAGCTTCCTATTTCGAATGGTATTAAATCTATAGAAAATAATTCTTTTTCTAATTCTAAGGTACAACCTTGGATTATGCTTTCGACTTCGATCATTTTACCATTTGCTAATTCTACAGAATACTTAGCATCTAATGGGGTAGGTATAATTGAAAGCAAGTGAATAATTTTATTTGACACAAAACTTCTATCGGCACCCGGATCAAATAAAGCAGAGACACAATGATTATTCAGATGAAACATACCCGTGACGATGTTTGGGTCTTGGCGGGCTTCTCCCGTATTGATCATGAATGCCCTTCCTCGAGCATTGTTGTTGTTGTTGTTTTGTTGTGGTTGTTGTTGTTGTTGTTGTTTCGATTGTTATTGTTGTGGTTGTTGTTGTTGTTGTTGTTTCGATTGTTGTTGTTGTGGTTGTTATTGTTGTTGTTTCCGTTGTGGTTGTTGTTTCTCAGTTTTGGACATTTATTCCTGAAATGTCCTTCTTCACCACACTCATAACATCTTACTTTTGTTCCATTGTTGACAGTTGGATTAGGGATTCTACAGTTCTTGGTCAGATGACCAATTTTCTTGCAATTATTGCATTGTACTGTGCAAGGACCGGTGTGATGTAAAGTACACCTATTGCAATATGGCCTGATTCCTATATAACCATTATTTGATGATGGTCCTGAGGTCTGAGCAGGTCTCTTTGTCTGTTGATCCCCTTGATTCTTCCCAAAGTTATCTTCCCATCTTCTTTTCTTATTGAACCCTTTTTGATCACCAGACTTTCCTTCTGTATTTGCACGAAGTTTTGCTTTGTCAGCCAAACTGTTTGCCAACCGAACCGCATGTTCGATGTCAGTGGTTTCGGTAGCAGTGATCAAATCCTGAATCTTTGATGGAAGTCCAGAAATGTACTGCTCAATCTTCTTATAATCGGGTGTAACCATGGTTGGGCAAAGAAGTGCCAACTCATGAAAGCGGTTGGTGTATTCAGATACTTCGTATCCCTTCGTCTTCAAATTATGAAATTCTACCTCCATTTTCTGAATTTCGCTCCTCGGGCAATACTTGGCTTTCATACGTTCCTTCAAATCTTCCCATGACATTGCATACGCTGCATCAATTCCTACTGTAGTGGCGTACTCATTCCACCAGGTAAGAGCTTGATCTTGTAGTGTGCAGGTAGCATATTTTACTCGGCTATCTTCAGCGCAGTTACTAACACGAAATATGGACTCCAGCTTCTCGAACCATCGGATGAGTGCAATTGCTCCTTCAGTACCATTGTATATAATGGGTTTACATTGTTGAAATTCTCTGTAAGTACAACCTCTAGGTGTACCATTATTGACATGATTATTGTTTCCGTTTGTGTTTTGAGTTGCAAAAGCTACTGCTATACTTTCTGCTACAATTCTAGAAATATCTGTTGCGTCCATTTCTGGTACTTCTTTTGACGGCCGGATCCTTAAATATAAATAAAGAAATTGATGAGATACTACCACATCATACTATAACCACAATTCAATAGTTATGACTAAAAGAAGTGTAAATCAAGATAAAATAGTAGATTTATTGGATAATAAACTTTGAGATATAAACATCTCAAGAATCCATTATTTTATCTAAAATTACATTTCCCGACATATACGCCGTAAATAGTAAGTAACTAGACAATATCTACTGTGACAGAGTAGATGGGGTTATAGTAGTGGCTCTCGATATAGCCTCAAACATAGCCTCAAATCTTGTGATCTTCTCTTGTAGTTCCAACACGGTGTCTTCAAGACCATGAATTCTGAAGTGAGCTTCCTCCATCTCACCTTCCAGTGCAACTATCATATTGTCTTGATTTTCCACCTTCCTCCGCAGTATGTTTGTTCTTTCTTTTTTTTCTTTTTCTTTTGCTTTGTATTTACTATTTAATGTTTTCATTTTCTAATATTTTTTTTTTCTTTGGGGTCGGGGTCCGGGGGTATCTTGATTTTCCACCTTCCTCCGCAGTATGTTTGTTCTTTCCCTTAACTCCGTGATACATCTTTCTGCTCGGACTATGCGTAGGACCAATGTAGGGACAGTGTCATGCAAAGGTTCCATAGTTAATGCAGGAATATTGGTTGGACCGTTGGCTCTTCTGAACCGGTTAGAGTTAAGGAGTCCTTCTTCAAATCTCCATTCCGCCAGGAATCTTGGTATAGCATTAATAGATCTCCGCAACCGCTGAGCGGGTGGTTCAGGATGAGTAAGTCGAGCACGTCGTGGCTGAGGGTGGTTAAACATCGAGTATCTAGGCGTTTGGACCCTTCGTATTAAAGATCGAGATGAGCTTGAAGGACCTTCCCCAGATGGATTTGAAAAAGTAAAAGTAGGCGTAGTGCTAGTAAAAGCATTAGTGGTGACAGTAGTGTTTGGTTCAAGGACAAGTGCGTTATCAGCTTCTTCTCCAACGTGATCGGTCTCCTCCATTGGTTGATTTACTACATGATGAGGAGAGTCGGAGGATTCAAGTACAGGTGGAGGTGATCGAGACGTAATCTCTTCCTCACGATCGGATAAGTATTCCACTACGAATCCCGACATTACTCTATTGCTATATATATATATATAATATACATTATATATTCTAAACATATATAATGAAGTAGGGATTATTCATAAAATTATGCATGTATGTAGGTGTTGTTCTATATGGGGTTATAGTCTAGGTCCATCAATTTGCTACCTAGTTCACTATAACTTGGGCTCTGATACCAATCTGTCACACCCACCCTAGACGGGGTATGACGTACATGGATTCACAACACAAGATATACTGAACGACACAAAACGTTGTCGTTTTAAAATACATTTATATAAAACATTGTTCACAAATTTATATTACAATTTATGAAAGATATTATTATTGAAAACATTTATTTAATATTAAACAATATTAAACAGTAGCTTGAGACTTTAGCAAATTGATGAGTCTTTACTAGAGTCTGAGGGTAGGCCAGGGTCCAGTATGTTGTATGCAGCGGAAAGTGTCCCATGTATAGTGTATCGTCTAGTTACCTGAGAATACATGCTAAAATACGTCAACATAAAGTTGGTGAGTTCCATAAGTTTTTCATATAGAAAATATAGTTTCCAAAAATGCCAGAGTTCAGTGTGATCATTGCCTTACCGCAATATCAAGTAGTTATGATACAATATCAGCAAAGAGTATCATATGTTTTTAATCAAAATAAAGAGTATGAACCACAAGATTTAAAGTAACTATTTGATCACACAATGGATCAAATAGAATAAAAGAGTAGATACTGTATATAACAAGTTCTAAGCTCATGAACCGAAACTAGACAAGTGTGTGTTTGTTTGCCTCTGAAGTAGGTACCTTGTTCAGGGTACCCTAAGCTTTCCAAATATAAAGCATCCGTATACAGTTGGTGCGACCAACACGAATGGGGGTGCCTACCCCAATAGTACTATTCAATATACCCACGTTTATGTTACCATAATTAATCGTTCATGATAAAGAGGACTTTGGGTGAACAGAGCAACTTAGAATCAACAATATATACAAATCTGAAGTACTTGTGTTCATCATAACAGTAAGAGTTTGTATTTTACCCCGAAGGTAAAATAAGAAAGTGAAGTTATATAATATATCATATTATATAAAATTTATAAACCGTATATATATATTATATATATATATAAAGTTTGTATTTTACCCCGAAGGTAAAATAAATAAAGTGGAGTTACAAAATATATATAATATATATAATTTTGTAAATATACATATAAGTATAACAAATAGTTTTATTTGCATGTATCTCAGTCCCCGAAATAAATCATATAAAAGAATTTAAAAGGGGATATAGAACTCACGTTAGTGATGGTAGCAACAATCAAGTAGATGTAATAAGCCTTGTATAGATATACCAGAGAGTATTAAGAAGAGAGTATGTAGTGGTGTGCGTTCTTAAAGTTTAATAAGTTTTGTTATTTATAGGCGAACGTTTGATTATTATAATAATACAACTACCATCCATTCACGAAAAAAAAATGAGTTCTGAATTGAATACATTCATGTTAGTCTTCGTTGAATATTTTAATAATAATTTTACTCGCCAAAGAAGAATGTAGGAATTTTAAATTCAACGAAAGAAAACATTGCTAATCTGTCTGTTTTTAAAATTTTAATTATTAGGGTATATAGTATCTAATTGGTTATATATAAAATCTATATCGAATTGTATCTAGATATTATTTTGTATGTAAATGGAAGTTTGTCGTATCAGTGTAAAAATTATGATTCAAAATTATACTACGGCTTTCACATAAGTCTCCATAGTTAAACAACATACACCCTTATAAAAATAGCAATAAAAATGTTAATAACTAGTTTTGGCTTTAAAATATTCATACGGACTCCAATCGAGACGATTCAAGTTTCTATGGAATCAGTGAATTAAAATCAACAACTTTTATTTTGATTACTTTTTATGAATTAACCCTTATGATCAAGTTTTATATATTTTAATCATAGAGATAAAGTATGAAAGCGATGTTTACTATTCAGCACTATTCATGTTTTGAATTTATTCGAATTCTGAATTCAATGAATTCAACGTAGAATTTAATTTATTTGACGTGGGTCCCACCTTTATATTATTTTATTTTATTACCCTTTTTACAATTTACTTTCTATCTTTACTATTTACAATTTACTTTTACCTTTACTATTTAAAATTTACTTTTTACCTTTATATTTAATTTACTTTTTACCTTTACTATGTACCGTTACTATTTATAATTACTATTCATGAATACTGAATACAGTCATTATTCACGGTACTATTCACGTTCATTATTCACGTTCACTTTTTATAAATACAATTTCTAGATATGATTACTATTCACGATACGGTACTATTCATAAATACGGTTACTATTCATGAATACGGTACTATTCATAAATACTGTTTTTGATAGTATAAGTATGGAAAAGTATTTCCAAGCAACTCTCAAATAACTATTTGAGTTCTTGACAATAGTTGTCCATGATTTATCAAAATAATATTTGCTCAATTTATTTTGCCATAAAATGTTTGTTCATGTTGTTTGATCTACAAAGATTTGAATAGTACACGTAATAGTAAATTAATCAACCTGAAATTTTGGCGGTTGTCACATTTTTGAAGTCTAACCGGACACTCTGCAGACAGCCTCTCCAGTTAGACTGGGGAGCTTGATGATATACCTTATACGGAGCTTTATCTCCGTACCCGAAGCAGATACGAAGACACCTTCGTACAGGTAAAAACTACTTATTTATATATCCAGAACGGAGCATAACCTCCGTTTACCAAAATCATTCCAGAGTTCCCCAGGTAATAATACCTAGCTTCAAAGAAACATATTAAGAAGATCGGATATACATAGATCCTTTCCGTAATTATCCAAATAAAACAATATACTTAAATCCCGAATACCTCGGATACGGCTCATGAAAAGATTATCGTAAATCTTCTTAAAAGATAGAAGATATCATAAAGAAGGAAGAGATTTACCCTAACTCTCTTATCCTCCTCTCCAAGTTTCCTACCCTCTATATAAAGAGGAGATGCCAATAGGTGCGTCGCACCTACTCCTTGGTGCGTCGCACAAATCCATCAGAAAATTCTGAATAGATGCAGGTGCGCCGCACCTACCCATTGGTGCGCCGCATATCGGGCTTTTGGCTGAAATCCATTTTTTTCATTTTGGGCTGTGGTGCGTCGCACCTGGAGTGTCGACCAGAAACCTAATTTTTGTTCTTTGATCAAACGAATTCCATACGAACCCATACCCCAAATCTAACCTGGGGACTTAAAATTAATCCTTTTAATTGCACTTTCATCAACTTAAACCATCCTATTAATCCCTTAATCCTTTACATCATAAATCAATCATTAAAACACCCGAATAACATGAATTCGATAAACGTTTGATCAAATAACCCAACCCAAACCCTATGGACTAGATTATAACTCATCTATGACTCATAAGATCAGAATTCAAAGATAATATTACCTATATTACCTGTAGATGACTTAGAGGATCCAAGATCTAATCAAAACTTGATCAATACGGCACGAATCGATTGAATCTTGAGGGAAACTTGTCTTGGGGATTAAGGGGATCGGTTGAGAGGTTTCACACACACAAGAGCAGGTGTTTTGTGACAATTAGGGCTGCCTAATTGCTCCCTAACCCCTGGCCACCAAACTCAAACTTACACTTAAGACCCCTCAACTCTTCAACTTAACGTTCTTAGCTTAACTTTCTACCGGGAGTCTTAACATACTAACAAGCACTTTATAACTTAACTTTACTTTCATTAATCAACATATTTGTCATTTCATATTAAACGTCTAAGCATTTAATCACATAATCCCATATAGGGCACATAAACATAATAGACTTAACGTTAACTAACGGAAAGTCAAATAGTCAAACATAAAACGTTTGGGATGTTACAAAAAGGGTGGACACATCAACAAAGGAAAAAGTTCTTTTCCGATGTGAAACACTACTTTTGGGAGGAACCATTTTTGTTTCGTGTTTGTGCAGGTGGAATGATTAGAAGGTGTGTTTTGGGAGTTGAAACTCGTTTGATTTTGGATGGATGTCACCGAGGACCAACCGGTGGTCATTATGGACCTTCTGTTACCGGTAAGAAAGTATTTGATGCAGGAATTTATTGGCCTACCATTTTTAAGGAAGCTCAAACATTGGTGGAGACGTGTGAAGCTTGTCAACATCAAGGGAAAATCTCAAAGAAGGATGAGATGCCACAAAACTCCGTTCATGTTTGTGAGGTATTTGATGTTTGGGGTATAGATTTTATGGGACCCTTTCCGCCTTCACATAAGTGTCTTTACATTTTAGTGGCGGTTGATTATGTTTCGAAATGGGCCGAGGCTAAGGCCTTGCCAACTAATGATTCTAGGGTTGTCATAGAATTCTTGAAGCAATTGTTTTGTAGGTTTGGTTGTCCTAAGGCCTTAATCAGTGATCGTGGAACTCATTTCATGAATCACCAACTTGCTAAGGTGTTAAAGAGGTATGGTGTTCATCACCGTTTCTCTACTTCTTATCACCCGCAAACGAGTGGCCAAGTAGAAAATACTAATAGGGCTTTAAAACGAATTTTAGAGAAAACCATAGGTGATAATCCTAAAAATTGGTCTAAGAAATTGGATGATGCATTATGGGCTTTTAGAACCGCATTTAAGACTCCAATTGGGACTACACCTTATAGGTTGTTGTATGGGAAAGACATGTCATTTGCCTTTAGAGTTAGAGCATAAAGCTTATTGGGCTCTTAGAAATTGCAATATGGATTTAGTTGAAAGTGCTGAATTAAGAATGTTGCAATTACATGAGTTAGATGAGTTAAGGTTGAATGCTTATGAGAATTCTAAGCTTTACAAGGAGACAACTAAGGTATGTCATGATCGTAGCCTTAGGAAGAAAGAGTTCAAGGTTGGTGACAAAGTATTATTGTTCATTTCGAAGTTTAAGTTGAAACAACCTAGTTGACTTCAAGATGGATGGGTCCTTATGTTATTAAGCATATTTATCCTTCGGGGTATGTAGAATTGTATAAGGAAAATGGGGAGACATTCATAGTCAATGGTCATAGGTTGAAAGTGTTTAATGAGGAGGCTAGTGATGAGGGAGTTGTGGTTGATCAACTCCCATTCTTTGCAATTGATAAGTGATTATAGGGACGAGTCTAGCTAACGACTCGTTAATAAATTAAGCGCTTCTCGGGAGGCAACCCATGTGTTTTCATTTTCTTTTCTTAGTTTTGTTATGTTTATTTTTCGTTTTTATAGCTTTTTGTTGAGATGTGCAGGTCCCGAAGTGTCCAGATGTGTTACGGTAAGTCAAAAACGACCCAAGGTAAGTTTCAAGTGTGGGGGAGGGGAAATATGCGCCGCATGGTGTTTATATGCGCCGCATGTGCAAATCTGGGCAACTTTCTGTGAAATTTTTTTGTGAAATATGCGCCGCATATAATGAATGCGCCGCATATCGGGTGTTTGAAAAATCTTCATTTTTGAAAATCTAAGAATATGCGCCGCATGGAAGTGGGGTGCGCCGCATATTTGGCTTTGACCACGATTAACCCAGTTATTGACTTGTTTGAAATTTGAGATTGGATTTTGTTTAGATAAGGGGCCCCACGAAAATCTGCTTCTTCTTTTATTTTGGAGTTTCCTTTTATTTTCAAAAACATACAAAACATACAAGACTTTCTTTTTCTCCCAAAAACAAACCGATCCACCCCTTTCTTTTCGATTTTTCTTCTACTTTTTCTTGTTTGTTCATCATGGTTCGCACATCCAGGGTAAGTTTCTCATCTATCATCTATTTCAATTTGTTTCTTGCTTTGGTGGGGTGAATAGGTCTGAAAATTTAAAGGATTTTCCAATTAATTTCGATTCAAACAAACTTACTTGATTCTTTGATATGGGCTATGTGTTTAATGATGATTACACTTAAATTTAACAAGTAATTTATGTTTAATTTGAAATTTTCGTATCTAGGGTTCATGAGGAATTCGAAATTGATTTGGGACTTTGGCTTGTTTATGCTTGGGGATGGTTTGAATATGCTTTAATTGCTTATATCTAGTTTCAATTTGGATTAATTGCATGTTTAGGGTCCAAATTTGGAAATTAGGGTTCATGAGTATGAAATTGATTTGGGGAAAATTGTTGTGATGATTATAGGATGATGTTTAAGGTTTGGGTATCTTTAATTTGAGTTTAATTTGTGTTTAACATCATTGATTTTGTTAAATTCAAATTCAAATTGCTTTGAAAGTTTAATTTTGACTTTGTTTGACCTGGGTTGTTGATTAAGATGGTGACCTTTGTTCAAATTTTGGTGGGAGTTTATTTGATTGGATTTAAAAGAAAAGTTTTCTGAAAATCAAGAATATGCGCCGCATATCGTAGGGTATTTTGCTACAGTATCAGTTTTGGGTGAAAATATGCGCCGCATGAAAGGGATATGCGTCGCATATTCTGTTCTGTTTCGAATTTTCGGTTTTTAACTTTCAGTTTTGGTTTGTGTGAGGTATGTTTGATGTTTCTACTGTATTTTAATGATTCAATGGTGTGTTTTGGCAGAGAGGAAAGGAGATTGCTTCATCTAGTGAACCCGTGTTTGTTCCGGGTATTCAAGAAGGATACGATTTTACTAACCCGGACCCGTGTGATCCATTTAAGTACAAGGATGTCCCTTTGGATGGGAATGCTAAGAATTTGCCTGTGGAGCCTCATGAATGGTTGAAATTTCCAGGGATGACGGGTCATGAACGGACCCATTATTTGAATAAGTTGCAGGAAATTCGATATGACCATGTTATGCAACCAAAGATTGTTTGTTGGCGTGATTTCGCATGGGTTGGTATTGCTGAACAGGTGAAGACAATGTTGATGTGCAAGTATAGAAATGGTAATGGTCAGATTAAAACGTTTAAGATGTGGGAAAATATTTTTGGGATTCAGCATGCACCGGTTCGTGAATGGGTTTTGGAGTTTCTTAGTACGCTGAGGGTTGATTCTAGGTTGCGAGGTAATGAATTTAACACTAAGAAGGTTATTCACTTCCGGGCTGGGGGAGTTCAGAGGCATTGTTCCGTGCCTGAATTTGCTTATTTGACTGGGATGTTTGATGAGGATGATATGGAGGATATTGACACTTATGATTTTTTGTGCTCGAGGGTAATTGATAAGAAGAATTCTGGTTTTAATGATGATAAATCTCTTACGGATTATTGGCATGAGATTGGAGGGAATGGAGTGTTGCAAATGTCCTCGAGTAAGCTTGTTGAGATCGAGTCACCATTGTTGAGAGTGTTGCATAAGATGATCACTCATTGTTTCTTGGTTAGGGTGATCATACGGATAAGGTTTCACCGATGGATGTTTGGTTGTTGCATTTGTTTCATGAGGGGGCGCCATATAGGTATGCTTGTGCTCCATATGTGTTAGCTAAGTACATGGCTACGCATAAAGATCAACATTTGTTTTGTGGGCAGTACATTACACAAATGTTTTTGATGTTGGGATTAGATACTGCAAGGTGTAGTTGGGGGATTAATAGAGTTCCCTATGTTGATCTTGGGATTTAACTTAGGATTTAACCGTTTTTCTTTGTTATTTCACCCCTTGTTATGTTTATCATTGTTAACCATGTTTTTGTGCATGTGTTTTAGTAGCTAACCACATTGGTTAGTGAATTTCCTTTGTTTAACCTTTGTTGCACTCATTTTTAGTGCAAGAAACTTTTAGACAACTTGTTGTGCCTCGCCTTTTCCGTTTGTGTAAAATCCACCCCAAATATGTAACCTATCCTCGCCATACCGATAGTCAAAATCCTTGGTTGGTCATTAGTTGCCTATGCTAGTTGGATGGTTTGGGTTTGTCTTGTTATGTCGGGTTGGTATATTCTCTATTATTGGGGGTAGATTGAGTTCGTCATAATTTTTGATCAAGTCTAGATTATTCTAATTAGTAAAGTTTATGATTTGTCAATATATTTTAAAGTTCAAAAAGGTGGTACCAATTAGGCAGGGTAAAAATAGCTTATTTAAAAAAAAAATTGAAAAACAGAAAAATAAAAAAAAAAGTAAAAAATGGAAAAACGAGCTTGGACTGTCAATTGGTATTTCTCACATTTTTTTCAAATCAATATAAGTTGGTAAGATAGTTTAAACCAACAAAAGCTTAATTGTTAAATATTTCTCTTATATTTAAGTTGGTATGATTGTAAACCAACATTTGCTTATTTGTTAAAGTTTTGATAATTGAGTTGGTACATCTATTTAAGACCAACTAAAAGGTTCTTTAATTGTTTATAATTTTCATTTTAATTTGGCAATGTTCGTTAAAGCCAATATTGGTAAGATATGGTGGTTAGAAGTCGTTTTGAATGTCATACACCACAATGGTGTCGGTTTGTATCGGTCTATTGGGGGAGTAGTGTCGGGATAACGTCTTTTGGGCTTTGGATAGATGGCAACTAGTGATATGGGTTGTGTTGGACTAGACTATAATGTAAAACTTTGTTAATTGTTGTGTTATTTCTTTTTAACACCAATTACATCCCAAAATTCCATACACAATATTAATGACCCTTGTAAGCCTCAAGAATTGTACATTACAGCCGAATAAAAGACCTCTTTTGATAGTTATGCTTGGTGCTTACGCCATGACGGTGGAGATTTGATTCTAGAACAAGCCTATGGTAAAATAGTATGCATCACGACTAGGCTTTGAGTGATTGATACAATATTTCAACCCCAATAGTTTGTTAGTTGGAGTAGGTTAGTTGAGATATTATTCTCTCATTTGATTAAAGTGCTTAGTCGTGTTTTCGAGGCTTGTAGATCATTGAATATTGTCAAACATTTCAATTTTCATTTAAGATTAAAACTGCTTAACCATATTCATTTGTTTTCTAACTTTCATGGTTTAGCTTCTTTTTGATAATTGTCATGTTCTTGCGATCGAGAACCAAAGGAAAGATTGTTTTGAATTCTGAATTTGCTTGAGGACAAGCAAAGCTTAAGTGTGGGGGAATTTGATATGTCCATTTATATATATATTCCCATATCGTTTATAATTTTAATTATTATATATATATAATATATATATTTATATATATATTCCCATATCGTTTATAAGTCGTTTTAAGCTTAATTATGTGTAATTTGCATGTATATTCGATGCTTTGATGGTATTGTTAGTGATTTCAGGCTTAGAACAGGTAAAATGGTTAGAAATGGCTTTTGGATGGCTAAAAGATGCATTAGGATGGTTCGTGGACGAGTTCGTGTGAAGACAGGATGGAAAATACGAAGTTTAGCTGAAGAATGAAGATATGCGGCGCATGGCTTATATGTGCGGTGCATACTTGATGGATTTTTAAGTCAGAAGATTTGGCCATTCTGCATATGCGGCGCATGAGAAGGAGATGCGGCACATAACGGGCAGTGGATTTTCCAAACTTGAAGAATATGCGGCGCACGAAAGTTCTATGCGGCACATATTTAAGTCGGTGCAGAAACCCTTTTTGCAAACACTATAAATACAAGACCAAAACCCTACCACTCGAATATCTTTTACTTCCAAAAGATTTTAGGGTTTCTTGAGGCAATATTCAGCAGCTTATTCGTTCTCCAAGATCATTGGGTTGCTCGAGAGTTTCAAGGCATTCAATCATCGATTTCTTTAGCTTTTCATTGTCTTTCACACTTTGGTACAAGATGTTTACTCATACTTTTTCTATTTGTGTTTCGTTTATGATTATGTCTAGCTAAATACTTCATCATCTACTGAGATAAAGTGACACAATGAATAATGGTTGCATAATCTTTTGAATTCAAGTTGATAGTTAAACGTTTTATCGTGATCTTAATATATTGAGTTCTTATTACTTATCTATTGTTTTGTTGATGATGCATGAATGATTTAGAGGTATCTAAGTTAGGATTGTATTGTTCTAGTTGATTGGGTACAATTAATAGGTGTTAATTCATGGTAATGAGTTGATAAACAACAATAGATAATAGGATTCAACGTGTTAACGGTTTGGTAAAATCGGTAGATGAAATTGTTTAACAATAACAAAACAAATTAGTCGATTAGGCAGATCTTGATAGAGAAGGTGGTAACCGGATCTTAGGGATTGAATTAATTGGGTAATGGGTTCGGATAGGGTAATAAGCTAGGTGGCCAACTAGTGAGTTCTTTGTCTTAACCTCGTTATTAGATCAACGTATTTGAATTGGGTTTAATTTAAATGCAACCAAGGTAATTGTGTCATGGAGTCGAAGTAGATGACTTTTAATTAATCTTGATATTAAAAACTCTCTTTTCAATTAATTCTACGGAATTACTAACTTTTTCAAAATAACTAACTGCTTTCAAATCCAACGTGACGGGAGTCCTTAAAATCCAAAACTTTTATAAACTACATTAAACTCGCTTGCTTTTAATCAGTCTCTGTGGATTCGACCTGGACTTACCTTGAAGCTATATTGCATATGATCGGGATCACTGCCCGATAGTGTGTAGTAGTCAGTTCTAGGGTATTTCTTGTTTTTTAAATTTAACTCGATTTTTACACATCAGAAATAAACGTATTAATATTAATATGTAATATAACATATACGTGTCGGGTATACGGGTTCGGGTATTCGGATATACGGGTCGGGTATGCGGGTTTTCAACCAAAACCGGACCCGGACCCGAACCCGTGAAAAAATTCAAAATTATCCCCATACCCGACCTAGACCCGGATACCCGACTCCAGACCCGGCCCGAAAATGTCGTGTTTCAGATTTCCCCATCGGGTACGGGTCTGTTTTCCATCCCTACTCCTCATCTATAGTATCTATACTATATTATAAAGCAAATAAGGTTTCAACTTTCAACTTTCAATTTCAACAATGTATAATAATGCATGATTGCATACTTTCAACTTTCAACTTTCATACTATCTATACTATATTATAAAGCAAATAAGGTTTCAACTTTCAACTTTCAATTTCAACAATGTATACATAATAATGCATGATGTACCATATATCAATGTCTCACAACTTTCAACTTTCAACTTTCATTTTCATCTCTCTCCTCAAATATCAACCACTCATTTTTTTCTCTCTCTTCCATAAATCATTTTATTCCTCTAATTCATTCAAAATCTTTTATCTCAAAAACCGTACATCGATAAATTATAAAAATTATATGGGTGTTCTTAAAACTTCATGCTCTTTCATTAGAGATGTCATTCGATATACTTTCGACGAATTTTTAAATCCAAGGGCAGAGCCCGTACGGCTAAGGCATTTGGCTATCACACTCTATGACCTATCACCTCTATGACATATGACCTAGCACACTCTATGACCTATCACCCCCACCATCTCACCGCCGCAATGCACGGGTACATTCTCTCGTTATTACACATACAAATGACACATCAACCATGTTTGATGTGTTAAAAATCGCCAAACATCTCAATCTATACTTAAAAAAGAATTTTTGAATAAGCATTTGAAGCTACAAGAATCCCTTTGTTTTTCGCCCTCTCTTCTTTATTAACACTATTTATTTATTTATTTTTTACTTTTTTTAGCATTTTTTTTTTAACAGTCAGTCGGTATTCGACATCAGGGGATACCTCACCGTATAATGGTGAAGCCCTGCACGTACTCTAGACTACGAGATGTAGACCATAAGCCGTTACAAGTGATTCAAAGGAAAAAGCTCCAGCTCCAGGGCATGTCACTCTAGAGAGTCGAACCCATAATCTGAAGTAAAAACAAGAATGACTTCAGCAAGTTGATCTAGCCTTCATTGTCTTTTTTATAACATTATTACTCTGTTATCTTTATTTTATAACATCAAAAATAAACATTTCATACATATTTTCACCATTTACATTTCTTATTATTTTTTTATAACAAAATTACATACATGTTCTGAAACCACTTATTTTAAAAACTTGTAAATACAACAAAGTAGTCACATACTCACATATATGCCAAATGTAAGACTTTCATCAAACCAAATTAAAACGAGTAATAAAGCATTTTAAAATTGTGCGGATTTTTTTACATCCACCCACGAGTCAGAATCATCCTCATTTGGAGTATTATAACACATCTCTCTCTTGCCCCAATCAAAATTAATATCTGAATATAACAATCACCGGCGGCGCTCTCAGCTCTCCTAATGGCGCCGGCGAGTCAAACCTCCCGGGTCAACGGCGGGGGAATGTTGATAATATGGGATTTTGATCGGACGATCATGGATGAGGATAGTGACCGATGGGTGGTCGTCGAAATGGGCTTGACCCAATTATTTAATCATCTCCGCCAATCATTACCTTGGAACTCTCTTATGGTTTCTTTCTTTACTCAATTATCTTTTTTTTTATATATATATTTTATTATTCTTCACTTGAGTATAGTTTAAATCCCATGTTCTGATAGTTGCTGCTGTTTATGGCTGTTATTATTTGGGATGCTGATCCATACACCATTATATTTTAGCCGTACACCACCAAACATGTTTAAGGTGGTGTGCTGTATAATAATGTGAAACATGTTTGGTTGTATATGCCTCAAAAATGGTGGTGTATGGGTGATCTTTATAACACTTTGACTTTGACTTTTAAATATTGTGTATAATGTGATACTTTTGTTGACTTGACATCTGTGTATGTTGTCACTATTGTGTTACTGAATTTAGGATAGAATGATGGAGGAGTTGCATTCTCAAGGGAAAACAATAGACGATATCGTAAACTGTTTGAATCGTGTTCCGTTGCATCCGCATATCGTTTCAGCAATTAAATCCGCTCATGCTCGAGGGTATGTATTTGTTTTTTGATCAATCATGTCACAAAGGTTGATATTTTGCATATGTGTGATTAAGGTCTTTTGCTGATTACTATTAGCATGTTGTTATGACTGTTTCAGATGTGATTTGAAGGTACTTAGTGATGCCAATCAATTTTTCATTGAAACAATATTGAAAAACCATGGAATTTATGATTGCTTTTCGGATATTATTACAAACCCGACTTTTGTTGATAAAGAAGGCAGGCTTAGGATCTTTCCATATCATGGTTCAGCCGCGCTACCACATGGGTGTGATCTTTGTCCTCCCAATTTGTGCAAGGTACCCAGATTACTATATCTACTAAGTACTACTTCTTCTTTTTTTAAGTTTGTGTTTTGAGTACTCCTATTCTGTCTTTATAAATTAGCCCTTGAGCTTTATAAGTAAACATTGTTTAGGATCATCTTATTATGTCTCAGCTTTCACGGTCACACCCCTTTATATATGTGGGAAGCTGCAATTAATTTTACTGTGCGATATCCTGTATTAGCTGCGACGTTTTCTCTTCTGAAGACTTATTAGTGACGGTGATCATGGTTCCATATTACTTTAGGTTGTCAACTAATAGCTGATTAATAACTCTCACCCTCCTAGTATTGATCATTGAAGAGTCTTTATTAAGCTAAAACACTCCTTATACTATTAATCATTATATTAAACGAATGTTTAAAGCTATAACTAGATGTCAGTATTGTCATTGTGACTATCTGTGAATCTGTGATAATAACCATGTTTTTATAATGGTTGAACTTGAAATCTCGGATGTACACAAAATCGCTTTCGACTATGATTAAATGTAATTTATCTTTTTTGATAGCTTACTTGAGACAATAGGACAATAGGGTGATAATACTATTTGTAGGAGTTTGTCTACCCAAGGACTGAGAACCTAAGACATACTTTTCTTTTGACTCGTTGTTGATACATAAGCATGTAGCTCCCTTTAGTAGATAACATAAGTCCCATATGTGTTGTGTAATCACATCGGCCATTTTTGTCAAAAAATTGGAGTTGTGGTGGCAATCTCGGCGGACCAAACATGAGGTTCAAGTCCAAACGGATATGTTTTGGTGCTTGTCAATTGTCATGATGGTTTGGGTTAAAATCTTAATGGCTTTTTTCTTCTGGTATTAAATCTTGTAAAACTTGTTTTTCTTCATAAAAAGATCCGGGAGTCTGAAACTTGGTGATACGTTCCTGACCTTGACTTATCTGAAGATGTTTGATTTCAACTTATGTCTTCACATATAAAACAGGGTTTCGTGTTGAATCAATTTCAAGAGTTGAACCTTAATGATGTCCAGAAACGAGTCATAATCTACATAGGAGATGGGGGAGGTGATTACTGCCCAACTTTGACGCTTGGAGAAGACGACCATGTCTTGCCTAGAAAAAACTTCCCTTTGCATCGTCTCATCTCGAAATCTACAACTCCTGTCAAACCGAAAATTCATGAATGGGGTGATGGAGAAGAACTTAACAAGACTTTGCTTCAGCTTATAGATCCGGTTGAAGCCTAGTCGAACTCCTTTAGTAAAACTTATTGTAGATCAGTAGTAATATTAAACGATAAATTTGATTAGCATAAACTACACTCATATATTGTTGGTAAAACCGTAAAACTCAGCAGACAATTGTATATTGCTCATGAATATGGAGATGATCTGCAATTTCACTTCATTTATGAAAAAGTGAGTTTTTAATATAGAATTGCAATGGATTCTAAATGCAACCCACGACTTATACACCCCAAAATACAATATTTCAAGAGCAAGATTTGAACTTTTATTAATACATTCAAACGAAATAGTCTTTAAACATCTTCAAGCAAATTAATAGTCTTCAACGAAAGAGTCTTTGAACGAAATACATCTTCAAATAAAATAGTCTTCAACAAAATCAATTATCTTCAAACAAATAAAATTAAACATCTTCATTGGTCTTCATTTGCATCTTCAATTTGTATTCAATTACTTCAAGCAAATAAAATTGTCTTTCAATTTCTTCAAACATCTTCAAGCATCTTCATTCTTGATCTTCTTCGGAATTAGCCCCCATTGTTTCATCGAGAGCGATTTCTTCATCGGAAAGTGACATTAATTCATCCTCTTCCACTTCTTCATTGTGTACATCTTGTTCAAAGTCTAAAGCATCTTCAAGATTTGATGTGTCTTGAACACGTTCTTGCGCGTCTAAGTGATCTTTCAAACAAATACACATCTCTAGGGATGCCGGTGTGAGTCTTGTTCTTCGTATAGATAAGACCCTGCCACTAAAAGAAAAAGTGGATTCCAAAGCTACCGTAGAAGCTTGGACACTTAGTAAATCTCGGGCCATGGCGGCTAGCACAGGAAATTGAGACTCCCTTGCTTTCCACCAAGCCAAGATATCAAAATGGTTGAATTCTTCGTATCCTATTGTGGCCAAAAAGTTTGTCTGTATACATCCCAAATTCGCTAGTATTAATACTTGAACTCTCACCCTTAGCCCGTTTAATGTTCGCTTCTCTTACCATATAATATAACTTTACTTGCGAATCCTGACTAAGTTGAGTAGTAGGAAAAAACGAACTCAAACTTGAAGATGCATCTGTTGAACCATATTTTTCAAAATAAACTTGAAACAACGCTTTAAATTGTTGGTTGAAAGTATCTTTTGCATTCATCGCAAAAAATTCGTCATCCAAATACAACCCCAAATCAATGCTTATTTTTTGGATAAGTAATTCCACCCCACTAATATTCAAACATGGGTTCAATGCGGCGGCACAAGTTAAAACCGGTGGCATATCTTTAAAATACGTTTTTAGTTTCGATTTCATGTTTATAACCATTGTATCAAAAATATCACCTTGAAATTCAGCCAATTTTTGACATATTAACCAAATTTGATAAATTACCAAAATGACTAGTGGGATAATAAACACCCGATAACAAAGTTATAGCATCTTTAAAGACTTCAATTAACTCTCACAATTTTTCAATAGTAGCCCAACTTTCATCCGTAAATTGGCTAGTTACCTGACCCGTGCGAAATAGTTTATCATGAAAATGTTTCAAAGAACTTTTTTGGTGTAAAGCACATCTAAACATTTCATAAGTCGAGTTCCATCTTGTAGGAATGTCCCAATAAGGAATTAAAAATGGCGAATCGGTTTCTTTACACGATTTAATATAATTCATATATCTAGTTTTACCCCCCAAAAATACTTCTTGTAACATCTTTTTAAAACGGGTTTTAATATCATTTATTCCTTGAACGGCTAAACCATCTTGCACAACCAAGTTTATTATGTATGCAACACATCGACTATGATAAAATTTACCATCCACGCATGGTTTATATATTAGTTTTAATTTTTCAACTACATTAGTATTATTAGTTGCATTATCAAATGATATTGAAAAAACTTTTTGTTCAATTTTATAATAACGCATTACATCTCGTAACATATAAAATAGATTTTGACACTTGTGTGGATAGGCAAAGTTTTCAAAAGCAATTGTACGTTTCATCATTTGCCACGTTTCGGGTTGAATCCAATGTGCCGTAACGCATAGGTAAAAACCGGGCAAACCATGAGGAGCCGACCAAACATCCGTTGTTAAGCTAACACTAGTATTTAAATTTTCAAATAATGTTACAAGATCTTGTTTAACCGTTTTCCATAATTTTATGGCATGACGTTTAAGAGCAGAACCACTTACTTGTTCATAGCGAGGTTGAAGATGTTTTGAATGGCGTTAGTCCATTGCGGGTTGTCGAAGTGGTTGAACGGGCAAAGCCTCTTGAATCACATATCGAGCAAATGCTTCACGACACCGCTCCTCCGAATATGCAAATTCCACAATCGCTGGTGTACTCGCGGAACCAACACTGGTCGAAGTGGACTTAGTAACCATCTTTTGAGCCTTTTTTTATTTTTTGTTACTGTTTTTTAGTGTGTTTTGAGAGGAGATGAGTGTTGTAAATAAAAAAGTAACCGTAGCTACTTATTTATACTGGATGAGAAAATGGGGGTTGAATATTAAAAAACAGATAGAAACATAAAAAAAAACGGTAAGAAACGGCTATATTAACGGATCTATATAACAGCTCTTAATAACCGGTTTTAGAACCGGTTTTGAAACCGATTTTTGTAACCGGTTCTGAAAGCTGTAAAGCTGTAACTCAGACACACTCACACACAGTGAGAGATCACATCTTAAAAAACGAAAACAAATTTGAGCGGCCAAAAAGGTTTGTAATTTTTCTTCTTCTTCATATTTAATTTAATAATAATAAAGATAAATTTGTCTTAGGTTTTTTGTTAATATAAAATTGGGGCTTTTTTATGTTTCCATCTTCACTTTTATTATTATGTATTAATTAATAATTTGCTGCGCTTTTTGTAACATTAATCCACCATCTGTAAAATAATAAATAAATTCATTTCCATTTAGGCTATTATTTGTTAAAATTTTCATGTAAAATGACCCCTGCACAAATACTGAAATAGTTTACTCATAATTTGATCCTTAAACTGCAATTACGAAATGGCAATTCGAACACCGAAACCAATTATAATTGTACGCCTCTGTCTTCTGCAAACGCATAATGTCGGTCGGGTTTTTTAGATTAAGTCTTACTTTAGATATGGCATATTTATCCGGCCTCAAAATCATACTGGCTTGCAGATGTCATTCTGGGCCGTGTGATAAGGTTCTATGCTGGTCGTTAGCCTCGTGCCATTCTGAAAGTAGCATCGTGTTTCTGGTCTGGTCTGTATTATATAGAATATAAATCACTAGTTAACGAAACCTTTGAGATAAGTCAGTCGGTGGTTGTTATCATGCTTGCTTGACATATGAAAGACATTTCCGTGTAAACCTTACACATGTGACGGGGATATATTATTGATAACTTGTCGGGCTGAGTTAAAAAGTTTATATGTAACTAAAATTGATGCAGGTCTAACTGTATGATAGCCAGCCTATGCATTCTCGAATCGTTACAACTTTCTTTGATCAAAACATATGGATTGTTATTTAAGTGATAGTTTTTGTGATCATATCTGACGTAGTAGTAATTACTCGTGCCATTCATCAGTATTCAGATAGGTCTGTTAGGTTGAGAATTTACGAACTTGTTGAAACAATGACAAAAGAGACATAATTTGTTTGTTATATCTTATTATAGTAACTGCAACTGAGAAAGATGCAAAGCAACACAACCCCGACTGGCGAAGAAAACTATCGAGTTCGAAAGTTGGATATAACAGACAAGAACAAGGGTTTCATGGAACTACTGCAGCAACTTACAGTATGCGATTCCGTATCAGACGATGAATTTCAAAAACGATTCGAAGAGCTCAGATTGTATGGTGATGACCATTTAATATGTGTTATTGAAGACATCAGCTCATCTAAGATTGTTGCAACTGGAAGTGTGTTTATTGAGAAGAAATTTATAAGGAATTGTGGGAAAGTTGGACATATTGAAGATGTTGTGGTTGATTCGAGTACCAGAGGAATGCAATTAGGGAAGAAAGTAGTCGGGTTTCTTGCAGATCATGTTCAGTCAATGGGTTGTTATAAGGTAATTCTTGATTGCAGTTCTGATAATAAGGCTTTTTATGAGAAGTGTGGATTTAAAGAGAAAGAAATTCAAATGGTCAAGTATTTCATTTGATAAGTTAATCTATAGATTTGGAGTTCAAGTCACATATTTGAGTGTTTCTCTTTCAAATCGTAGGATCATTTTCGCCGCTTGAAGTGGTTTTTATATTTCCATATATTTATTGTTTGTCTACCAAAGACAGAATACTCGAATTCTCGAAACTGTTACTGCAGAGTGTAGAGTAATGTTTGTCCAAGAATACTAAATTTCCATGAATTATTATAGCACAACATGCATACACTTTAGTCACCATGAAAATCAACCACACGATACTGTTTTTTGCAAAAAAGAAAGAATCTGACTATGACTTAGCTTGAAGCATATCCAGAATATGTTTCAACTCATGGACAGCAGTTTCAATATTCATTCGTTGTGATGGAGAATCTGCTGAGCATGATACTCCAATCGCCACAATTGATGCCAAACATTCCTCCATAGTCTTTGCATTTGCTTCCATCCTTTGCATATAAGTTGCATCAGCCTCTTGATGATAGTCTAGAAGCTCATTGTCGATAACATCTGATACATGGTCCGGGAAGGCCATGGAAGCAAATTTATGTAGGCTGAGCCCTCCGTTAAAAATGTTATCCGTTGGTCTTTTCCCTGTCATCACTTCCAATAACAAAATTCCAAAACTATAGACATCTCCACTACTTGTCATCTCTCCTCCAAGACCATACTCTGCAACTTATTAGCAATTACTTTAAGAAAGTGTAATCTTTTTAGTGTCGGTATTTGTTTGGAAATAGATGGATAATGAATTATACCTGGAGGCACATACCCAATTGTTCCTCTAATTCCGGTTGAGCTATTTGTGTGTGAATCTGGTCCAAGGAATCGAGCTAAACCGAAATCTCCAACATGGGCCACCATGTTATCATCAAGTAGAATGTTGCTAGGCTTCAGGTCTCCATGAACAATTGTTTTCAGGCATTGATTGTGAAGATAGTTGAGTGCAGATGCGATGTCGATGAGAATATTTATTCTTTGAAGAAGGTTCAGTCTATATATACTTGCACTTGGATGTAACCACTCATCTAAGCTCCCATTGGGCATGAACTCATAAACTAAAGCTTTGAAATCATTGCCTTGGAAGTCGACACTTGAACATACGGTTATTATCTTCAACAAATTTCGGTGTCTGATGTTTCTCCATGCTTTACATTACGTTATAAAGCTTTTGTGAGCTCCTCGATTTTGAAGATGTAAAACTTTTACTGCAACTACAGATCTATCTTCATGGTCAAGGATTCCTTTGTATACAGAGCTGAACCCACCCTTGCCAATCAAATTGGCTTCGGAGAACCCATCAGTTGCCTTGAGAAGCTGACCATAAGAAACTTTCAAGAAGCCTTTATTCATTGATGATCGATCAGGTTGGTCTTTGTTTATCTTCTTACGCCAAAGATATAAAAAACATACAATGCTGAAAAATGTAGATGTGATCAAGATGATCATAACAAACATAGGAAACCTTCTCTTATGTTTCTGAATCGCCTTGCATTTGGGTAACCCATGGTCAACCAGGCCACCACAAAGCCTACTATTGGCCAACACTGAAAATGCACTTGCATTGGTGAACACTCCTCTCATTGGCACTTCACCCTCTAAATCATTAAAGGATAGGTCTATATGTACTAACAGGAACTGTTCTAAGAACCTAGGAATTTGTCCTGATAGATTGTTATGAGAAAGATCGAGTTCCACTAAACCTCTTAAGGAACTGAATGATGGTGGTATTATGCCTTGAAACAAGTTTCCTTTGAGGTATAACTCCGAAAGGCTAGAGCAACCACTAATGCTACTAGGAATGTTACCTGATAGATTGTTATGAGACAAATCAAGATAACTCAACATCTTGAGGTCTCCAATCTCCGGTGGAAGTGAACCAATTAGGTTGTTTTGAGAAAGATTTAAGGTTATGGACAGAGATGAAAGTTGAAGAAGTTGTTTGGGTATTTTGCCGCTGAGTTTATTGTCATCAAGGTACAACTCTGATAGATTATGACAATTCCCTAAGCTTGATGGAATATTGCCCTCTAATCTATTGGAGTTTAAAAAAAGTTTAATCAACAATGATAAATTCCCAATAGCATCTGGAATCAGCCCTGCAAATTGGTTTTCAGATAGACTGGCAACCTGTAGCTTTTGAAGCATTCCTATGGTTGAAGGGATTTTCCCTGTGAATCGGTTATCTCCTACGTTTAAAGTGGTCATGCCAACTAGATTACCTATACTTAAAGGGAGGTTTCCATATAATTTATTTCCTCCCAGTTCTAGAGTCTCGAGGTTATGAGAAAGATTACCAATTGATGTGGGTAGTGTTCCTTGAAAATTGCAGTTGTAAAGATACAACATCTCTAATTTGCTGCAGTTCATCAAGGAATCGATGAACTTCATATCGTCATCTTCTCCTCGTCCATAGAGGTTGTTACCTATAAAAACTTCATTGATATCTCTTAGCTGTGCAAAGTCTATTGTCAACTTGCCATTAAAGTAGTTGTCACTCATTTCAAGAAATTTTAATTTCGAACAATTAGATATGGAGGATGGAAGAGGTCCTGTCAGTTGGTTATCCCTTAACTGGAGGACGACAAGATGAGGGAGCAGCGCACCTATGTCTGTAGGAAGACTCCCACTAAGACGATTTTCAGCCAAAGATAGATTTGCAAGTAGTGAGAGGTTATAAAAGGAACGAGGAATAGTTCCATATAACATACAGCGGCTGATAAAGATCTCTCTTAAGCTTTTCAATTGACCTAAGGTGTCTGGAACGCTTCCACCCAATGGATTTCCAGAAACAGAGAATACTTCCATCGATGTCATATTTCCTAAGAAAGGTGGGATTCCACCTGTTAAGTTATTCATATCAGCTACTACAAACGTAAGTTTTGAGAGGGAAGTAATCTCCTTAGGTATGCTTCCAACTATCTTATTGAAACCAAGCCAAAGAATTTCAAGATTAGAACAACTGGATAGGTTAGCTGGAATGACCCCATCAAATTTATTTCGGTCAAGACCAAGAAAACGTAGCCTGGAAAGACGGCCTAGTTCAGAAGGGATGGTTCCTTGAAAGTTGTTGTCCCTAATCGAAAACTCACGAAGGAAACTAAGGTTCCCTAAATGAGGAGATAAAACGCCTTTTAGGCCTTGTGAATTCAGTTGTACACCAATCACTCTTCTATGCCGCTTTTCGCATAATACACCACTCCACTCACAAAAGTGAAGGGAAGTGTTCCATGAGCTTAATGATCCGTATGGATCGTGGGTTATCATCGACTTGAATGAAACCAACGCGAGATGATCACTCTCATTTCCGCCATAAGTAGAAGAGACGGTGACAACACTAGGAAAGAATAGAAGACTAGAAAAGAGAAAAGCAAAGCAAATTGGTTGCCTTGATCTCATTTTTGGAACTAAAGTTGAGATGTGTTTATCGGTTTTTTATACTCCTTATAAGTTAATGCATTATTTGCATGAACCTACGTCACAATGATACTCGATAGTAGTGTGAGTGATCATTGGTTCATAGAAAAGCATCTGACCCCTGATTTTGCAATTATATGGCAAAATAAGTCAGAAGTTGGCCAGTTGGTGAAGTTTAAAACAACTTCAAACAAAATGTTATGCACATTCTGTTTTGGAAATTGTTTCCGTAGGTAACCGAATTTCAAATTTCTTTTAATCCACTATGTAACCTACGTTCAAGTTTTGTATTTTTTTAATGTATTGTAACTCTTGAGAAACATATTGTGCCACCGTTGTTTTGATAATCTAACGACTTATATGGTTGCAACATTAATAGATATATCGGATTATCTGATCATCGGATTCATGTGTATATTTAAAAACATTCATCTCATTATTAGATTGAACAAGTCAATTTATAGTGGGCGAAGTAGTGGAAACATGAAGCTAGGTGCATTGTATCTAATGAGTAGTTTTTGATAGATAGTGGTAAATCGCGGATCATATTATGTTATATATCAGACCTTGTATCTTAATAAATAAATATAAAGGAAAACATATTTATGTTTTTTTTCCCTAAAAATTAATAAAATATTTAAGAAGAATGTGAAAAAGAGATATAGTTGGTAATGATATTTTCTGAAAATAGAAACGGGAAGAGTTGTGAAAATGACGCTTCGGCTTCTTTAGAACAGCTCTAAGCAACAAGAGCGTGGCCAAGAAAAAATGCAGTATCCAGATCATAATAAAAGTAGTGGTAGGTAAGAATACATCGAAATTTTATATATCTTAAACAACAATTGTATTAAATAATAATACTCCTCTCTCAAAAATTATTGTTCAATACACGGAAACACAATTTGAGGAAAAGATAATCAATAAAAGTTTACTTTATGTACATATGATATCTTTATCCTTAAGGATTTATTCAATTCTTATATTTGTAATACTAGTTTAAAAGCATGGCTTCAAGTTGCCGCCAGCCGCCAGGAACTTATCTACCGCATAGTGGAAATGAAAAGAAAAGGAAAAGGTTCACTTTTACCCCCATTGACCACTTATGTGAGTTCCTTGCAGGCTTGCAGCAGCTTAATTCATACCTCTAGTGGATGTTTTCCTCCAAGTTTCATATGGAGTCATAATTGTCTGTCACCTCAGAAATCGATCAATTTACATATGAATCATCGCATGTTGTTACACTATATGACATACCTAAACCATCATCATTAACCACAACTGAAATGAACCAAATTCAAAATCTACGTATCGATGTTAGACTCGTTAGAGTGCCTCAGTGTTGCACAGCATAAGAAGAAACCATTCAAACTACTTACAAAATCAAATAATTTCTACCAAGTAACAAACTCAAATCAGAAAAACTGGGGTATATCTATATATGTACATGGTGATGCAGTCTCAGTTAGTGTGTGAGACGTATAAGGTTACCTTTCTTACTCGGTAGGGTATTGGGGTATCAGACTCGTTCCTTCGGGTTTGACTTTAAGCTCAAGTCAACTCTTTCTGCATCTTTCCCAAGAAGTATCAGACGTTGATCGGGTACAGCCTGAGGTTTTGAGTGATGACTTTTTCATAATTCATATTTAGAGCTACACTATAAATCATGAGAGACATCTACCATTAAACTAATCCGTCTGGCAGTGTCTGAACGCATCAGCTCTCCTTTAAATAGCATCTGGGATAATAATAATAATAATAAAACAAATCGAGTCATAATTCGTCAAAGATATACAAATGATAGACTAAATATATGCATGCAATTTCCAAATGTTATGGTACCACAAATATGTATACAACTATAGATCATTAGGTGAGTTTAGTTGGCCGGATTGGAAATGGATATGGTAGTGGAATAAGCATGTAACTAAACTAAAGTTGGGAACGAAAAAAACTGAAAGATATGTGCTATTAAAGGTTCCATTAATATAAGTGAGTAATTTGTAAGTTCCCATTTCATTTCAAGGTGGAACGGGAAAAACCACCCCAGGCTATGGATGATAATCAGAGAAAGGAGAGATTACATTCCTTCAGGAATGCTACTCTTCATTTCATTCCAAGACAGAATGGTGGCATGTAATGCAAATCAGAAAAAATGAACGTATCTCATTTCAGGAATAGTCCATTCCATTAGACAAAACAAACAGATATTTTCATTCCAGCAGAACACACCATTCCATCCCTTCTCTGATTCCATCAGACAGAATTCCACAACCACACTATTAATCTATAACAAAGCATTGATGGTTATGGTGTGCAATGCATATTATGAAGGTGTGGTGTACAACCTATCGAATTTTCCTGGTAAAACTGCTTTGGGAAAAGATTATCACCTCCGTGGGGATATCTGGAGTGAACCAACGCAATAATACTCCAAGATGTACAACAGCAGGAATCAGTTTAAAAAGAAATGGTGTCGTCACCTGCATAACAAAAAACTCTTATTCAGCGGTGTTTGTAATTTGCTCTATTGGTTCACCAAATGTCATCACCAAGCCTCCCCATGGGGGTTTCAGTTATGCGTTTTGAAACTAATTATCTAATAAATTAGCAGTTATAAAAAATGTTAGAGATGCTATATGGAGGCACTTCTAATATATTGAATTGTAATAAGCAAACTATTAGTTGGGGCAAACTTATTATTTAAATAAACAAAAGATGAAATGATTGACAATGTCACTTCTGTGAGAAAATGAGACTAATGAAATGGAAAACAAAGTCTCTAAATTAGGATTAAGGGAGACTTAACAGGTGAATTTATTATTCCCTTTAATAATCAGTTTTAAAGCAAGTCGAATTAAACTGAAACTTTAATAAGCAGAAGCAAAATTTGTTTATCCAAACATTAGAAACTGATGTCAGAATCATCAAGTTATTAGGGAGCAACTTTTAGAACGCAAACCCAGACACCCTAGTCCCTAGACAATCTTAACTGTATAAATTATAATATTCCAATATACTCCAACTATATGAATTGACTCTATGAGTCAAGCCACACTTCTCCCTTCATCTTATGTATCTATAGAAAGAAGGGGGTCCCTGAGGTTTCAATGAAAATTTACGTACCAGACTTAGAGCCGTTGTGCCAAGAAGCAGCAAATACAACTTTCCCTGCAGAACAGCATGTAATAGTCTCATTGGAATTGCAATGAAAAGAATCGAGGATGCATGCTAATATGCATTTTTTTCCAATAATATGTTAACCAAAAAATAATCCTCATTTTGGGCAGTTGAATTCAAATACTACCTCTATTAGATGAAGATTAGAGGCACGGCTAAGAAGGACAAAAGCAAACTCGCCGATCTGAGCAAGGGACATTCCGACCTACATCAAGTTTTTAACCAAGGCTCATTTGTCAACAAAGGTAAACATATATATATTACAAACATGGGTTAACATAAACGTATGAAGCAGAGATGGCAATTTCCACCTATATATTTATGAATGGATCAGATTAGATATATTTAATCTCTTGACGGGTCAAACAAGAAAAATATATAACTTTATTAAAAAGTAAATGTGTTAAAATTCGACCAAAGTGTATTTTTAATGCATGCAACTTGATAACCGTTTATTAGGTTACTATGAAAAATACAACTTTGGTAGATCATATAAAATGTTTATTGAAATACCAAACTTATTGGACAGTGTTTTAGGTCAACCCAGCCCTACCCAACCACTTTCAACCCTTGCAGAAAAGTATCAGTTTTGACACGTTACCCAATCTGACCATTATTCCACCTCCAATAGAAAGTATAAACAGAGTAGGATAAACCCTTACAAGAAGAGCGGTCTTGTTATTGTATCTAAATCCTTTGACTACAGTGGCAACAATAAAAGTCTTTATTACAACCACCAGTATAACAGCTGCTAGTAAGATATCAATGTGGTTCCACAGAAACTGAACATGAATTAGCATCCCAATGCTGGCAAGGAAAAGAGCAGCAAAGAAATTGCGAATGGGTTCAACCTGAAACAAAATCAGCTCCACGGTAAGCAAAAAACAAAAAGTGTATGCTAATTTTTTGGAAAAACTCCCTTACGTATATCCAGACACAACAATGTACTACGTGGTCAACTTAATTGTCAGCTTTTACTGAGGTTTGTTCTTGAAGATTTTAATATGGATATCATAAACAATTGTGAAAAGGAAAAATGAATATAATAACTGTTAGGCCCATCCATAAGTTAATCTTACTTGTTCAAGAGTATGCTGAGCAAGATCAGTAGTTGATATCATCACTCCAGCAGCAAAGCTACCCAGTTCAAGACTTAGACCCAACTTGTCACTACACTGCAATATAGAATTATCTACCAAGATAAGGATAGGGCATTTTTATAATTATTTTCCAAAGTGAATCTTCAGATAGTAGCAAATTTCAAACAACTATTATACCATAATAAGTAGTGGGAGATCACTTGTCATACAAGTTGGTAACGGGTCAAAACAGGTCAGGTTGGGTTGGGTTGACTCACGAGCATCTTACTAAAACTCTAAATACCTAATGGGTAACACTAAATAAGGCTTACAAGACAATATTATTACAGCAATAATTGCAGCCTTTGAATAAAATATATTCGGGGGTTATGCATCAAAAGTATACTTTGGAGACTTTCAAATTGTTCAACCCTTTTGGCCTGTTCCCTTTTCGGCTAAAAATTTTAGTTGACTCATTTGAGATAAAACTCAACCGAGACAAACTTATAGATAAATGGCTCGAAATTGCTAGGTCTAGGTATGAGTATTATGCCAGATAACATGCAAAATAGCTATTGTAGAGTAATGAAGCTAACCGATGCAACTATCAAGCAAAAAGCCACGGATGCTAATTGATAAAGTTCATTGGTCTGCAAATTGTCAATAAAAATTAAAATATCAACCATATGAATCAAAATAAGGCCAAATTAGACCATTTTAGAAATCAGAACAAGAAATTTAGTCAATCAGAAAGGGTCATTAAATACCTGGGATGATAGGCTTATCATAAGATTAAAAAACCATGGTATACAAGTGCGGGAGAATACAGACAAAACAGCCAAGAACGTAACTAAGGTCACCAACCTGAGAACACAAATCGTTAGGAGGTGTACACTCAGAGAGAAGTACCAGATAAAGTGGACATGTTTTGCACCAAAGAAATTCAACACAAACACAGCACACATGGTCCTTAAGGTTTGTGTTCTTTTGCTTACGTCTTGGTCATAGATAACATTCCTTCAAAAATCCCAGACGTGCCACCCAGGATTGGAAGCAGTGCAAATAATAAACCCACCGCGCAATCCTGGGACACAAAAATACATTAACACCAACTGTCAAATAGCCTCAGTGGAATTGGAATCAGCAGAGCAACAATGTGTACTAGATTTTTTCTAATCACCTTATGAAAGATGTAATTTTCAGTTGTCTTTTACTACTAAAAGGGGGGAAAAATACCTGCAATATAAGGGTACCGACAGTCACTTGCCCATAAAGAGTGCTAAGAGTATTTTTCTCCATCAAAAACTTCAGAACCTGTGGCATATCAAGATGACAGCGTCTCAGCATCATGCAAAAGGATACTCATTAA
>CM067174.1:26563952-26611858 GCA_034093135.1 Erigeron breviscapus
GAAAAACGGCAGTCTAACGGCAATTGAGTAAGAACGGTACCCAATTGTAAGGTATGTAATCTGATTATGTTAAAACGAAAAAACTGGTGATTTGGGGTTGATTCCAAATCACAAAAGGCTGTGCTCTGATACCACTGTTGTCCCAGTAGGATCAAGAACAAGAAATATGTAATAAACTTTGTATATAAAATATATTGTTGTTATTACCCACATATGAATTTGTCTACACGTACATATCCTATATATACTAGTTGAATGGTTACGAGTGAACCATTGCAATGCTTCGGTGGTGGTGTTTGGTGGTAACCGCCACCCTTTCCTACGGTGGTGTTGATGGTTGTGTCTTTTGGCCAACCGTTGCACCCTTTCAAGTATTATCTAATTACACAATACTACCTTCTAATTACATACTAATATAATCATGCCTATAAGTCTTCGTTTTTTAACTATGTCAATGGTTAATTTCCAACAGAATTCTCATAATAATTTATAACAATCGTGGGGTACCTGAACCAGTTCACTAACAAAGCTAAGTCCACCAGGTCCAATCAAAGATCCTGCTAGCAAATATCCTGTAATAACCTGCATGGTTTTTATGCACATACATATGTTAAAATGATGAAGAAGACGTTGCTTTTGTCTTCAAAAATAGAATAAGCCCATTATAAATCCTCAAAATTTCAGGAAAATTCTTATTTCGAGAAGGATAAAAATGCTGAGTAGAAAAATAAGGCATTAATAATGACCAGACCGGCTGCCCAGCACAAGCAAATGCTATGCCACCGCAAGTTGCAGAAACAATGACAACCACCAAATCGGATATCAATCTGTCAAAAAGTAACAACAATAAGCATTAGCAACCAAACATTAGAAGGACGAGAAGAAAAATATAAACTCGAGGTATAAAGGCAAGAATAGAGATGAGGTAGGTGTTTTGTGGGGTGTTGTGGTGAAAGACATACCTTAGGTCTAATTGTAGCACCGGATACTTAGACTTGGGATTGGACATGATAAAGACATTATCCTGAGCAAAGATTTGCCAATAAAAATAAGCTTCTTGATATTAAATTTAAAACTTACACCCACATATGCACAAACAAAGAAATAATTGAAAAAGAACATTTAATACCAAGTGAACTTGGAAGGATAAATATTACCTTGCTATCTATCAGCCTTGGCGTATCTTCAGGACGGTTCTCATTATCCAGGTTAAAAACATCATGAAGCTGAAATGACCTAAAATACAAGTAACATAAACATCAGGTATATTGGAACGTTGAGTTTTGTAAAACTAAGAAGTGAGAGACATAAGCAACATCTCAAATTTGTTCTCATCAATAGCTACACGTATCACACCAGTGGCAACTTGTATAGTTGTATGCAAAAAGATACAAAAAGCAATACATACTTCTCCTCTTTGGTTTCATTTCTCTTCGACTTGACTCTAGCAACAGTTTCCAGAACTGCCTGACAAGTAAAACGATCAGTAAATAATGTCAAAACCACTACTGACTCTGTATCTTAAATAATAGTGCAAAACCGAGTGTATTCCAAGCAGAAGACACATATGTAATATGTTAATACTTTCTCAACATCAATCCCCTAGTTGCAGTTATATCAGCTTTTCATATAGTTTAGGGCTAATAATTTTTTGTCAATCTAACATCTTCATAATACATGTGTTGGTGGCATTTAGTTGATGTATGGAAGAAATGTATTGGGTAGATGACTACAACTTTGATTCTAGAGTACCCCTTTTGTAGAACGAATAAACAACAGCTCAGCTAGTTAGGTAAATCACAGACACACTAAACAAACTAATAAATACAAGATCATGGAAGAGCATGAAAAGATCGGGGAAACTCCCATTAGAAAGCTCAACTGAGATCATACTTTTTTTGAATTGTTTAAGCCGAACTTAAAAATGAGATCACAATTCGACGTTAATGCATTAGTATATAGAACGTTCAATGATAATTGAAAATTCTAGGGGTCCCAAAAACAGGTAACAGCTTAAGGTAACAGACAATTTAATATTAGTAAGTAGTAACAGTGATCACTTTCTAAACCATGTCCCTAACACCAAGATTGTCAAAAAAAACACGAAGGTGAAACTATCATAGGGCCTAACTAACCAAGAGATGATATATGATGTTCAAAGAGAACAACCAATGGCATTTCACGCAATGTATTTAGTTTTTTAACTAACAAAGTTAAAACTTCCATATCAGAGCACCAAATCTTGGGTAAATTACATACCTGTTGTCCTGCAACACTATTATTGAAGCTCCCAGGATCATCAGCACCTAAATACATAAAAATAAAATCAAATAACTTACGTTTTCTATAATGCATAAAACAATTTTTCAATCATAACAAAACTTTTGATTTCAAATGATTTCACACACGCAATATCTAAATTGAGTATATTAAAATACATGATTTCGAAATGTACCTAATTTCCTGCCCTAATTATCTCAAAAAAACAGAAAATTTGTCTCATTCTTTAATATGAGTATCAAAGTAAATCAGTTGTCACGATCAACTAAATTAAAATTCCTAATACAATGTAAAACTAGTATACGCATGTGTGTGTATATATACACACACACACATTTATCCTGTTATAGCAAATTCCGTGCCCTAATTGGCTCCAAAACTATAAGTATTTATCGAAATCTCTAATCTATATCATCGAACTAAATCGGTAATACTAAACCTAGCACAAATAGCATAACTAATTCTAAATTTAATATATGTGTGTGTGTATAGAGTCTACAATATCAAACGAAATCATATAGTAGAATGAAGTAAAGGCGATACAAATAGTATAACAGTCAATGTATGTAAGTATGTATATGTATATTTATATATATATATATGTGTGTGTGTGTGTGTGTAAGTAAGTAAATAACCGTCGGATTGTTCGTCATTTTCGGGGAATTCTTTTTCGAGAGCACGATCAAGCATTCCAGCGAAGCTATCTTCTTTAGATCTATTTGAAGATGTAGTAGTAGTTAGATTGAGGGTTGAAACGACGTCGTCTTTTTCTTCATTGTTAACATTAAAGGCACTAATTACATCTTCATCAGCTCTTGCTGCTGCTGCTACTGAAAGTAAGCAAAGAAGAAGAAGGAGATCGATAATAACGATGAAATTAAGTGTTGATTTTCGAGACATTGTGTTATTTATTGATAAAGTAGTCGGAGGTGGACGGAAATAGTGGCCGGAAGCGGCGGAGAAGAGTGGTTAGTTGGTGCAGCTGCTGCCGTGGGAAAGATCGTGTGGTGGTGGAGTGTATTTTATGGCAACAGAAAGAAAGAATTATAAAACGAAAAGAAAATAGTGTGATTGTGGGTGGTGTTCTGAAATTAACGCAAAGGGGCTCAGATTGGCTTGGCCACTATTCTAGGTATAAAGGTTTTTTGGGATTTTACTCTCTACTTTTAACTTTATTTTGATCTCTCATATCCACAATTTCCTCTTATTTTCGATTTATAATTAGACTAGATTAAACCCGGACGTTGTTCGGACCAGACCGAAAACGTAAATAAACAATATATTGACAATTACAGTATTATTCATAGTTTATAATATTATAAAAACTATCAAGTTATGAATGATGCAAATAATAAGATTATGATTTTTATAGATACAAATATCTACCAATATACTAAAACAGGATTGAAACTCTTTTTAATGGACACTTGGCTTATTCTTTGAACGACATGTGTCCCTTTTAAATTTTTAATTTTGAGTTTCCTTATAATTATCAAATACTAATATTAATAGTTAAAATATCATTTTATGTAGGTACGTATTTTAACTAAAACTTTTTTATATATTACCATATGTAGGAAGTTATGATAATACAATAATATGGTATATATCTTATGTCGATAATAAGTTGTATTTATACCTAACTTATGTTTTCTTCTTGACATGTTTATTACCTTTCAAATATATTCAATTACTAGCTTAAGCACCCGGGTAATACCCGGGTACTATTAATAACTTGTTACAATTATAGAAATTGTGGTGTAACTTAAGCACCTGGGTAATACCCGGATAGTATTAAGATAACTTGTTATAGGCTTATAGTTATAGAAATTTTGATGTAAATGTTAAATATAAAAGTTAATACACATGCATTTATAAAAGTATATCATTCAAGTTTATTTCAATACATAAATCACAAATAAAAAAAATTCAAAATAGAAAAACGATACTGATAATAAATTCAAAATGTGAGTAAATAACAGTAATAATATATTTAACACTTTTAGACTTGTTATTTTATGTTTTGTTTTAGCTAAATATGACCCTAAAGCTGTAATTAACGTGTTTAAAAAAAATATACTTTTCATATCAAGCATATACTCTTAAACTTTAAGTTAAATTACAATTTTATACAATTTAACTATAAACTCAATTTAGCAAAGAGTCGAAGACTCATTTTTTTATTAGTAAGTTTAGTATGTCTCAATTTAGAGTATTGCAGTTTTTCTAAATTAATTATTTAGTTTTTTAAGTTTTTATATTTATATGATATATCCATATGATTTGCATCACTACAAAGTCGGCGGAAACTAAGAAAGTAACAAACTAACAAAGTATAGGTCGCTTAGTTTTTGTTATATAGTATTTATTTATGACATCATAATTAATGGTTTTTAAAATAAATTAGAGAATGAAAGGATTTTAGATGTGCCAACTAAGTTTTTTTTAAGCTAAATTTTAGGATTGGACTTCAGTTTTATATATAGAAGAGATTAGTTACCTGAACGTCTTATAGAAATTCTAAAATTCATATCGTATCCAACATATTCCCAAATCTCCAATAAGAGCAAAAACTAATTGATTTAGGATGAGCTTTGTTCAAAAAAAAAGTTTTAAATTTTCAAACAGTTGACACCATATTTTTATCATGTTTATTATTCTGTAATATTTTATTATGTATGTATAATGATTTTTTGCTTTTATATTATAATCAATCCGTACATCGTACGGGTATTATGACTAGTATGATATATATATAATATTTTATGAATATATGATATATGTCAAATATGTTAAAGCATGATTAATTAAACGTAATATTAAGTTATAACAAATTTATATGTGAGAGTAATAATAATAATAGTAATAAAAAGAAAAATAAAAAAAAATAATATAATATAAAGAAATAAAAATAAAAGTAATAATAATAATAATAATAATTAGAGAAGTATGATATGATTATAGCATTAATATATAGGATAGATTTACTACAACAACAAAAAAAAATAGAGTAATCAAGGAGTTTAAAAAGAAACTATTCTAATTCTAAAATAAAACACTTATAAATGTCGTTAATTAAAAACAAAAAGTTTGAAAAGTTAAACTACATTAAAGATGAAGATTATAACAACCGTATCAATAATCAATTATTATTTTTTAAATTAAATCACTAAAAATCTTGTAAAAAAGGAGAATGTGACAAATAAGAAAAAGTATGATGTGGCAATCAAAGACTAATGCCAACTAAGCCTAAAACTATCCTCTCTTAGTTATATAGAGAGATGTATGTTTATGAGATTAGTGTATCATTTGGAAATTTAATAAAAATTAATATGTGATCATGCTAACTAAATGACACTATAAGTGTATAATGCATGATGGTTGATAAGCTGTCAATTTTGACACGAAACTTGTTAACATGACACGACACGACATATTCTTAACAGGTTTCGTATTTGACTTTAACAAGTACCAATGATTATTTGTCATGTGGCTTTGCCAATTCATGTCAAATTGCAAAGGATGGTTGGCATCGACATGTACATACGGAGAGAGATGGGAGAGGTAAAAGAGAGATGAGGTGGTCATAGATTGAAAAAACTCGACTCGACTTTTAATAAAAATTTGACCAATTGACTATATTTGACCAATCCAATATTTAGAAAAAAAATTAAGACCAAGTAATATGAAAAAAATTCAAAATGATCAAATTCAAAATCTAACAAATTAGATTACCTTAATATGTTATAATAAACATATCCAAGAAGTCTCGGACTTTCAAAACGTCGGATGAAGCTCGAAAAAATTTTGGTCGATAACATACGGACGCTGAGCACGGTCGACCGCGCTTTGCATCTGTGCTTCCAGAAAAATGAACACCAAGATGCAAATACTGCGAACGCTTGCACGGTCAGCCGTGCCTACGTCCGTGCTTTTACTGCACACACTTATTTTTCTATTTCACAAAAATTTATAACAATCGATAACAATTTCTATAATAGATAATATGTCCTTTTTTAGTCAAACAAAAACCATATTCACAAAAATTTCTCCTTCACCTTCTCACTTGTCCCCTCTTCACACACAATACATCTCTTCCACTTTCACTTCCTCAGACTATCCTCATTCTCTCTTCCTTTCCTTCCTATATATATAAGGCTATATGATCAACAACAACCATGTTCTCCAATCTTGGGCTCCAACATATATCAATAAACATACTTGTACAAATTAACTTTTATTGTATCAACAATTAAAGCAATCACCCTCCTTTAAGTAATAATGGAATATTGATAGCTGGTTTAAGTCCATTAAGCAAAGTCGAAAAGGCAAACACGAAAAATCTAATGGTTGGAGATGTATATGTTAAACAAGCATGGAAGAAGGTGAAAGAAGGAACAGTCGACTCAACTTATCTTAGATGTTATATTTTTTATTTTATGTTACGGGAAAGGATAGTTTAGCCTTTTCAGTTGAGGTATGGACGGTCTGTGATACAAAAAAGCAACCTCAGTCTTCAGGGATGGTTGATGAAAAAAAAGCTAGGGATTTATACTCAATTGATGCCAACCACATGGAGTATTTATGACAATAACTCTCTCAAACTTTATACCTCCCACATTTTGTTAACACATTCAAACATAGCAAAAATATATGAACACCACCCTCCTCCTCCTCCTCCTCATCATCATCATTATAATGATATCTTCTTGTTCAAAAATCTTCATAAACTAATCAAGATTCAAAGTCCCATATACCCTTTTGTTACCATAAAAACTAATTTACTTTTTCAACATCAAGATTCTTGATAATAAAAAAACCAAAACCGATAAATCTTGAACAAGAACTGAATCTGGTGAAATAATGCATCCACTTGACAGTGATTTGAAAGTAATTAAGCCCATAATCGTCCATGTTCTGGAAAATTGCGTAAGGAACTTACTTATTACTTATTCAATATATTATTGCAAGTAGAATTCAAACTATCAAGTTCCTTACCGCATTTTTCAGAACATTAACAATTTTGGACTTACTTGCTTTCAAAACACCGTCAAGTGGATGCCTTATTGTCTTCAGATTCAATTCTTGCTCAAGATTGATCAATGGGTTTTGGTTTTTTAGATTAAGAATCTTGAGCTCGGGAAACTAAATTAGTTTTTTTGGTAATAGATGGGTATATGAGACTTAAATCTTGATCCGTTTATAAAGATTTTTGAACATTAAGATATGATGATGATGGTGATGATGATGATGATGATAAGGGTGGTGTTGCTAGTATATTCTGTTATGTTTGAATGTATTAACAAAATGAGGGAGGTTTATTGGTTTTTGGGAGTTTCCTGGTGGTTAGCATTATTTGAGTTTAAATTACTAGCTGTCTTTTTCATCAACCATCACTGAAGACTAAGGTTTTTTTAGGCCAAAGTGTATTTTAATACCCTCAACTTGATTGACCAGGATTTTTAATACTCTGAATTAGTAAAGGTGTATAATAATACCCTAAAAAGCTTGCATACATTGGACCTTCTTAGTCACATGATATTTCGGTATTTTATTTAACAGTGTTTCTTCCCACCTAAACAATTTTAATTAGTAATGTTGAATTCGTTTTTTTTCCTTCACTAATCTCACCCCCTACCTTATCCACTCATCTATTTTATAAATAAAGAAAAAATGTAATGACATAATATTTTTTTAAATTGTCTTATGTGGTATTCTCACACATCCTTTTGATTTAATTATGACATCATCATACATTTTAAATGGTAAATTCACATATGTAAGATTTTTAATAATATCAACATCAATATTATCAATATCAATATCAAATATTATCATTTATATAGATTATTTTTAAATGCACACATTATTATGTAAGATTTTAATCAACTTAATTTATCGTTACAATAGGCTGAAAATTATGGTGTCTTTCTGGATAACAGTTTTACTTTTTTGTTTTTACCAACCGTATGTGTTTCAACGTGTGTCCTGCACAACTTTTGTTCCAGTTTAGTTTCATTTTTACCATAATAACTTATCACAACTTTTCAACTTATTTAACGTTGTTATTATACATTTTATTATGACAACATGTTTTAAAGATACCTGGGTATCATTCGGTTTATTTGCAAAGCGTCTATAAGTTAACCCGGGTTGATTAGCTAGTTCTAGGTATAAAGGCTTTTTGGGATTTTACTATGTACTTTAACTTTATTTTTATCTCTCATATCCACAATTTCCTTTTATTTACGATTTGTAATTATATGTATGTTTATGCGATTAGTGTATCATTTGGAAATTTAATAAAAATTAATATGTGGTCATGCTAACTAAATGACACTATCATGTTTACTGTTCGTATTTCGTTCATTTCATCGGAAGCGTATAATGCATGATGGTTGATAAAGCTGTCAATTTTGACACGAAACCTGTTAACACGACACGACATGTTCTTAACAGGTTTCGTGTTTTACCTTAACCGGTACCAATGATTATTTGTCATGTGGCTTTGCCAATCCATGTCAAATTGTAAAGGATAGTTGGCATCAACATATATATACGAAGAGAGATGGGAGAGGTAAAAGATAGATGAGGTGGTCATAGATTGAAAAAACTCGACTCGACTTTTAATAAAAATTTGACCAATTGACTATATTTGACCAATCCAATATTTAGAAAAAAAATTATGACTAAATAATGTGAAAAAATTCAAAATGATCAAATTCAAAATCTAATAAATTAGATTACCTTAATATGTTATAATAAACATATCTAAGAAGTTTCGGACCTTGAAAACGTCGGATGAAGCTCGGAAAAATTTTGGTCGATAACAGAGGACTACGGACGCTGAGCACGATCGACCGCGCTCTGCATCCGTGTTTCCAAAAAACCTGAACACCAAGATGCAAATACTTGCGGATGCTTGCATAGTCAGCCGTGCCTGCGTCCGTGCTCTTCCTACACACACTTAGTTTTTCTATTTGACAACCATTTGACTTCAAACACTTGAACCATTTCAAAACATGTCAAATTTCAAAACCAACAATCTACAAAAGTGCATACATATCAAATCTTTAGTTTTACCATTTTGCAACAAAAGAAAAATATGACCCATGGACGATCAAATGAGTCAAGACACGATTTCATACACCATGAAGTACTTTATCTTTCTTTTCAATAAACACATACTTCCAAGACCATTTACAACTTGCAAAACTTACATAATAACATTCATTACCATTTAACATAATTTGACAATTTAAAACTAGACACAACTAGATTATCCAAAATGAACCGTTTACGTACAAAATGGGCAGGTTGGTTAAGAGCTGAGTTGTTGGGACTACTAATCCACACGGGTACCTAATAAAATATTATCCAACCTTCAAATTAATCTTCGGAGATCAACAAACTTAATCAAAAAGGTCTCTTTCCCGGGTTGCTTGGTTCGCCTAAAAAGGATAAAACAAGTAAACGGTAAGCGATTGCTTAGTAAGTACATCATAAATATATGCATACATATTGTGGCACCAACATATCATTCATATCACGAGGTCTTAAGATGCGTGCGTTGCACGCCTGGGAGGTTGTATAATTGATTACATGTAGTAGTCGCTTTTATAAAAGTATTACGATGCGAAGGTTGACTTTGCACAAATGATTATTAACTGCAAATGTAGCGTCCTCCAAAAAATGGTTTCCTCCATAATCACAATCATTGAGATATAATACAGTTATAAAATTAAACAAAAAGCAATATCCTTAAGGGTGACTTTGCACAAATGATTTTGAAATGCAAATGCACCGTACTCCAAACAATGCTTTCCGCCACAATGACAATCATTCAGATATAATACGACACGACGATCATACACCTCAAATTCAAATATATTATCATTCATACTACCAGTGAATCAGTGGTCCAAACCACACATACTTTACCATAAATCCAAAAATCCAATATAGGTTGTGGTACGATGCAAACTAAAAGTTCGATGTGACCTGCATTTACCAAAAGGGGTGATAATGCTGTTAAGCATAGATGGTTACACCTTTATATGAGAAGCAACGTGTAGTTTAGCATACCTAAAAGTGGCCTGTTTGCCAGGAACACACTTTTCTTTTTGTAGTTTAAATCCTAACACCTTATGCTTGGTAAGGCCCGTTTCTTAAACGAACCCTTGTCAATCTATTAACATATGCAAGTGTGTGTCATCATCCACCTCCCGGTTGTCTCTTATTATATACAGGAGCCCCATAAACTTCAAATGTCCAAAGTGCAGGACTGCCGTTCAGCAAGTATGCACTTTGGTGCTTGCAAGGAGAGTATGACCACATTAAACTCGAGTTCATCAAGGTTGCATCTTAAAGTCACTTCTCTTTGCTTCAACAAATAAAAAGAATTACATAAGACCTGCCAACACTTTCCACCTAGCGAAGCAGAAGAAAAAACTTGTAGCTAACCTTGCTGGTGTAAACTGACTTGCAACCATAATGGAGTTAGGAAGACTTACAACTGGACATAATGGAGGTAGGGAGCTAGACTCTATGGAAGAATGCAACTAAATAATTAATAATCTTTTCATAATTTCTTACAATAATAAATCATTTGGTTGACTCCAAGCGTAAAGGCAAAGTAAAACATGCCATAGTTCAAGCCATTAATATTACCTACTGATAAAGCATTTAGCTTATTGCTTAAAGTTCAAAGTTCAATGGAAATCTTATATATACCCTCATTTATTTCATATGTTGAAAGTCAATATCTACGTTTCATTCTTTTTTCTTTTACATGAACAAACTAATTAGTATCATGAAGAACTAATTCCAACATGAACTAATTAATTTTCATCAGCATAACTTAATTTAATCCAAAGATCCATGATCAGTTGTGTCAACCCTTCAACATCGAAGAAAATGAAATTCATTATCAGTTTATTGTGAATTTATGTTCATTTATGTATTCTTTTTTGAAGGATTGCGTGTTATTAAGATCTATTTAACTATGATGGAGGTTTAACGTAAGAATTAGCCATCAGTTTCTTAGACATGGAAGTTACTCTAAATGTTTCATATTCTCTGGTTTTCTTAATATACAACTACAGGTGAGGGACTAAGGGGTTACTGTTAAAAAATAAAAAATTTAAAAACATAATGCAAAGTTCAAATTTGGTTCTTATATCTAATACTATCTTATAAAGCATTTTGCCTTTTTTTTTTAAGAAAAGATGATTTGAACTACCCAAAATACCCCTATTCTTTATTCACTAATTTAAACATCTCTACCTAATATACCTATAATACCCTTAAATCTCAACCACTCATTTTTTTCTCTCTCCTCAAATCTCAACCACTCATTTTTTTCTCTCTCCTCAAATCTCAACCACTCATTTTTTTCTCTCTCATCCATAAATCATTTTATTCCTCTAATTCATTCAAAATCTTTTATCTCAAAAACCGTATATCGATAAATTATAAAATTGTATAGGTGTTCTTAAAATTTCATGCTCTTTCATTAGAGATGTCATTCGATATACTTTCGACGAATTTTTAAATCCGAGGGCGGAGTCCGTACGGCTAAGGCATTTGGCTATCATACTCTATGACTTGACCTATCAACCCTACCATCTCACCGCCGCAACGTGCGGGCACTATCTCTCGTCATCTTATAAAAGAGGAGCACCTTTTTTTCTAAGAAAAGATGATTTGAACCGACGAAAATACCCCTCTTCTTTATTCACTAATTTAAACATCTCTACCTAATATACCTATAATACCCTTAAATCCCAACCACTCATTTTTCTCTCTCTTCTCAAATCTCAACCACTCATTTTTTTCTCTCTCCTCCATAAATCATTATATACCTCTAATTCATTCAAAATCTTTTATCTCAAAAACCGTATATCAATAAATTATAAAATTTGTATGGGTGTTCTTAAAATTTCATGCTCTTTCATTAGAGATGTCATTCGATATACTTTCGACGAATTTTTAAATCCGAGGGCGGAGTCCGTACGGCTAAGGCATTTGGCTATCATACTCTATGACTTGACCTATCACCCCACCATCTCACCGCCGCAACGCGCGGGCACTATCTCTCGTATAATATAATTTGGAAGATAGGTAGGTACCTGTGGACTATGTTTGGTCAATCAAAATTGAGTCTCGTTCTGGTCTAATACTTGATCAAGGACCTTCGTTGAGTCTGCAGCTTTCGTTGGAGTTAAATTCGAGTCTCATTCTTGTGGAAAAATGCAGGGGCATGAAAGTTAAGTTTCAACTGCATATTACAGAAACAAACAAAGGTGGTCATTTTGACTGTTTAAACGAAGAACTATATTGTGACAACTCGTAATTTATTAACATCAGGTTAGTCTTAATCTCGTTTAAGCTTGTCATTATCATAATCTCGTCTAATTTAGACGGTCATAGACGTGGAAATTATTAGACATTTGGACTTTTGACTTAGTTCAGTTAGACGTATCCTGATGACGTAGACTATTAGCTATCTAGATGAATGCCCAGTCTTAAAAATGACTTTAAATGAATATTTAAAAGTTATGTCTTGTACACAATAAATAAACTGTCTAGACTTAATATTTTAAAGTTTACTTTGACGGAATATTATTGACCCGTCTTAATTTAAATAACACGAGGGAAAATACCTTTACTTTAAATTATAACCTTTTAGTCATACGGGGTTTAATCGTAAGCATTTTACCAAATTAAGGGTACAAAATATCAAAAATAAGGCCACTAGGCCGGTCCTTTGTTTGTGGTGGGAATTAAAACACCAAAACACCCCCTTTCTCTTCTTCTTTTGATCGACCACACCAAAAACACACACACACAAAAACACTTTTCTTCTAAATTGGATTTGGCAAAGGAAAGATTAAAGGAAAGGATTATATAACTATAATAGTCAAGGAATCACCATCACCATCATCTTCATCTTCTTCATTTTATCTCAAGAACACCAAATTTTGGTAAGTTAACTTTTTCTTCAAACTTATGATTTGTATAAATTAATCCTTTGATTTAGTTTCATTTACTTTGATTGAATTAGATAGTCTTGGAAATGGAAAGAGTTATTGAATTGTTATTTAGATGAAATTTTACTAGAAATAAGTCTTTGAAATCAAAAGAGTTGGAATTGTGTTTTGGGTTAGTAAAAAGGGTTGTTTTCAGTTCCTTGAACATGTTTCTAGTTGTTGAAATGAAAGGATTTGAAATGGAAATGATTTGGATTACGGAAAAATGGTCAAAAACTGCATTTTCACTCGTTCAGGTCATGTCTCGCGCCGCGAGCCCTCCAGGTCGCGCCGCGATGAACCCACCTCGCGCCGCGAGATCTAGAGCTGTTTGACATTTTCGGATTTTGATAACTTGAACACTTGAACTTCGTTTATATGGATTAGTACTTTAATCTACCTTATAATAACAATGACAATGACGTTAGAAAACTAAAGTCAAATAAATGGACGTTTAAATCACATTCTGGATCGTGGTGTAACACCCATCGTTTATAAAATATGGATTTCAAAAATTTTGCCTAACGGCGTCAAAACAAGCGGAAGCATTTAATAAAACGTTTACAATTCCTACTGGAATTGTTATGTAATAAAACTGGTGTTACGAATCTATACCATAGCAACAATAAAGGAAATCCACAAATGTCATCAACTACATAAATGACAAATAAGTCAATATATGGTCATGTCTTGTAAAACCCAAGACATTACTATAATCACAATAAAGGTTCATAAATGTCGTCTAAATAGGTGATGTCACTAGCAGGTAGCTAAGCATCTTTAAACGTCTACCTAACCTCACATGCATCTCACCAATCTTCAAACACTAACCTGGGAAACACAACATATTTCAACAAAACAAGGGTTAGCTTTAAAAGCTAAGTAAGATAACCACAGGTTGTATAAAGTGGTTGCTAGTTCAAACATCTTTTAAAACTATCATACGCATGTTAAGTAACACAACACAACAACAACAACAACAACAACAACAAGCATTAGGAATATCATATCCCTAAATGTGCCTAGCAACCTCATCAATCGACAATAAGCATCTCAACAAATCAACATCAGGTTATGCCACAACAAAGCCAAGTAACGTATGTCACTTGTTATCGACAATATAAATTGTGTGAAGGCGGTCCATTGACCTTTAGGGAGCCTCACACCCGACATGATGGGTAGACCTTTCGGTGGTCCATCGGCGTCGTTACGGATAGCATAACCAATCCACGAGTAAACCGGCATCGACAAAAATGGCCAGCCCACGCCATCCGGTAAACCCCAACAACAGACTGAGTCGAATGGGGGTTATCATGATTACCCCAAGCGACAACGACAATAGCATACTAGCCAAGGCTAGCATGGGTTAAGCTTAACACTTTCGACAATAATTATACTCGAGTATCATCATCAACAACAATACAACTTTTATGGCCCTTAACGTGCGCGTGACATGGCAATCCTACCAAGTCTAGTGTACTAGATGTACAAGCCAACATGTATCCAACTAAACATCAATCTCAATCATTTCCAACATCTAAGCATGCATATCAAGTATAACGACAAATAAAAAGATCATTAGCATGCATAAACAACACCCAAGTGACCTCCCATGAGTTCCCATACCCAACATACGTACGAAAGGGCTTTAACAAACATTTATTATAAAAGTTAAGTTTTCGTTGTGTCCCTCGTGTCAAAAGGTAGTTATCTTACCTCTCAGAGCTTCTTAAACAACAAACAATGTGTTACCAACCAACCTTGGTATGTGTCGCCGACAACCTATGATCAATATATAATTAATAAATATCAAACATCTCTGATTATACAATTTAAATGATTTCCATGACGCCCAAACAGCATGGACTCACACATACGACTCCACAACAAAACTAGTCTAGACGAATTCAGCATTGCGCGTATGTGAAAACCATGTTTTTCACAAAACATTACCCAACCTATTAACAACTATTATAAGACATTAAACATATCTCTTTTATCTAACAATATCCTTTGAAATCACCTCAATACGATTTTTCATTGATTTTCTATGATTTTTTGAACATTGCCTTGTTGAACTCGTCTGGAATCTGACCACTTTTAGAAATCAGTGTTTTCGGAGAATTACGAAGCAAAATCAGGGAAAACTTTCTTCTGGACGAATTTAGGAGACACCTAGACCTTTCCAAATATGTAAGGAACGACCTCTATAGATTTATAATGAATTAGTTATGATTTTTGTAAAACAGATAAGATTTCAGCCCTACAAAACCCTTGTTTTCAAACAACTCGACCACCAAACGGATCCAACACCTCAACCCCGACTTTCAGAACCTATATAAACATAATATATGACCTAATTGATGGTTTGAAACCATCTCTTGATCCATGGATCATATACATCTTGTATAGATCACATAAACCCCAATTATCGCTACAAAATCGAATCATGCTATCACCAATCACCCTCTTGGGTTATGGACCAGATATGAACCATAGAAACACTCAATAATAATCAGAAATAGATGTGTAAATCAATCCATACCTGAAAGGGATGATAAACGGATCAAAAGACAAGCAAAAACCCTTCTGAAATCACCCGAAATCGACTAGAAATTGAGGAATTGACCTAGGTTTTGTGTGAAGGATTTTTCTAGGGTTTTTAATCTGATTTTCAGCCTTATGGTCGACCTCCATGCCCTATTTATGCTGGAGTAACTTTAAAAACTTTACATCTAGGCCCTCGTACTTCCTTACAACTCGTTTCGTCACTTAACTGCTCGTTTAACGCATACGGGAACACTTAACGACTCTTAAATCCTATCGGAAACACTAAATGACTTTATTAATCATTATAAACTTTATTTTCATCACTTTAATCACTTTAACACAATATCCCACGTTAATCATTTAATTCACACAAACACGTATAAATCACATATTAACTAACGGTCACTAACGACAAGTCAACGGTCAACGTCAAAAAGTTTTGGGATGTTACACGTGGCATTCTAGGGTTGATAGCTAAGTAGTTTTACATAGGATACTTGACGTCGTGAGATTTGATCCTCACCATTGGTACTCATATCCTAGGTTTTGGATAGACGTGGAGACTAGACTGCTCATTTTCACAAGCTACTCATACTTTTAGCTCGTTGATCGCTAAGGTGAGTTTATGGCGCCCTTTTCCTTTTTACTTTGGTCCTGAAAAGCATGTACTACTGTATACACAACTACTTTATAAATGAATTGTATTTGTCTATGCCATGAGATTTGGCTACTTAAATCATTTGCCTTATGTTTGCCATGTTGATGGCTGCCTGAAAATGTGTATACATGTCTTATGAAATTTTGTTCTATATGTCTTTGACTTGCCATGTTGTCGGCTGACTGAAATTCTTTGTGTTTGACGAACTAAAATGTTGCCCCTATGTAGTTATCGCCATTATGAGATCCTAATGGTTGTCTTATCAGATTTTGTTCCTGACTGTCATGGTTCTGGTCCGCACCCCACTTTAGACGTGACATCCTGTGCGAGGCTTATTGATCTTATTGTCGGATATTGATCCCGGCTGTCTTGTCATAATATTGTCGGACTTTGATCCCGGCTGTCTTGTCTTAAATTGTCGGACTTTGATCCCGGCTGTCTTGTCATAATATTGTCGGATATTGATCCCGGCTGTCTTGTCATAATATTGTCGGACTTTGATCCCGGCTGTCTTGTCTTAAATAACTACATGTCATTGTGTGCTCCCAATGACGACTGGACTTTTGGTCAAACACACTGTAAACTCACCATCTATTTCGATAGTTGATCCTCTCTAAATTTCATGCTTTTCAGGTAACCAACAGTAAGTCTTGGATCGTATCTGGCATTACAGGGCCATCTTTTGACTTTGGACATACAATTAGCATCAGACATTTGAGGACTATCATGTTTTTAGTTCTAATTGTACTAGATTGTCCAAATAATAAACTTGTATTTAGTGGGCCCAGTTCCAAATAAGGATGACTTGTATCCGTATTTTGGGGTCCACATTCTAAACGATTGTACTTGTATTAGACTTGTATTTGGTATTAAATGGATGTAATTTCTAGTATCTTATGGTTAGTACGCAATTATTTGTTAACCTTGTATTTCCGCTACAACGGGGTGTAACAAAAATTGGTATCAGATCCAAGGTTATAGTTAATACAGAGTTTTTCCGCCGGAAAAACTCAATCTATAGCCATTGTCGTTTCAAAAGGAAATCTAAGTCAAATAAGGTTTAGGATAGTTAGCTCGAGAGTTATATTATTTGTCTATAATTAGACCTAGCCTGATCAACTACGTCCCTATTTTGTAAAATAATATAAGGCTCGATATAAATATCCTAGATTTTGTATATACGTGATAGTTTGGATTATATTAACGACATACTGTAGATGTGGTGGGAAGGTTGCGGGTGACCCTATATATAAGCATTAAAGGTATGTTGGAAATAGAAACCCAAATCGTATGTGTATACATTAGACAAAGATCTCTTTAAAAACTCTTGTGTTGCGTACTGTCTCATTCATTTGACTCGTACTGTCTCATCCATTAGACTTATACGGATAAATTGTCTATCTTTTCAGACTTGTCATGTCGGACGGAGTTAGCTCTAATGCCATTGTTCCTGGTACTCCTCCAGTTCCTGTGGTAGCAAACTCCTATCCATGTGTTCCTAACTCTTCTGAAGAGGAACCATTTGAGGCTTCGGGCAATGAATCACGCCCAATCAATCTAGTATCATCATCCAGTGAATCTAGAAATGGACATGTATCTATTCATGTGCAACCATCTCTGTCACCGGTAGCTCCATATCATAGGAGGACTACCGGGGGAGCTCGTCTTCCCTATGCTCCTCGAGATCCTTATGCTCCTGGTCCTTCTGCACCGGTTCAGGACAACCATGTGTTTGGTCCTTCATTTCTTCTGGGCGATCCGTATGCTGCGGGTTCCTCCACAGTGCCTCTATATAACCCCAATGCTGCTAATGGGATACCAGTTGCTGATGCAACTGATAGGTCAGAGTATGCTCTCCGACAACTGTCAAGGATGAACAATGCTCTTATCCGTACTAGGGAGGCTATTGACAATCAAGCTCAAGCGTTAACTAGAGCTTATCATCATGCTTCTGAGGCTATGACTGTTGCTAGAGAGGGGAAAGAGACTATTGGGACTTTGATATGGATACTGTTAGTTTTGGTGGTCTTGGTTGTGGCTTTGCTGGTCATTGTTCTTTTCAAGATGTAATCTAGTAGTAGTAATTATGTATTGTAAGCCTAGAACTTATAGCAACTCATACTCTTGTACTTTGAGTTGTAGTCTAGCATTATGGATGTAGTTCCCACATGTCTTTGAATCGTATCAGTCTGACTATATAGTCTATCATTGTGGATGTAGTTCCCACATGTTTTTGAATCCTACCACTCTGACTATGTAAATTTTTGGGCATCAATGAAATACGATCGTCTTTTTGGCTTACATACTTGTTCAGACTACGTCACTTGCTCAATTTAACTCTAGAATTATGATGTTCCATATTTCTTGTCTTGTCTAGTACATGAGTTCATACAAGTCAACAAATTGTGACTTGCATTGTACTGTCATCTGTCTTGCAAAGCTACTTTCTGTATAACTTTTCATGGAAATCTCTAAATGACATTTTTGTTCATGTCATAGACTTATGGCTCCTAAGACGCGAAGCAAAATCCAGAAAAAGGCTCCAACTAAGAAAACTGCTCAAAAGAGAACTACTCGATCAACTACTAGACCTAATGAAACTAAACAGGAAGAACTTGTGATCCAGCAAGGACTAGAAGCTGCTGCAGTCCATGTGAACACTGTACCTGGATCTACCCCAATTGTCTGCGGGGAAAATAATATGGCGGCATTTGTAACACAACAGCTAATAGCCACTATGCCCACTTTAGTCGCCCAGATCACGGCAAGCATGAACGCCAATAATAATCATCATGCTGACAATAGTAACAATGTCGAACCTACTGCTGAAAAAGTTATTCCTCGAGTTCATCTTCGAGGGAGTGACTTTAAGACCTTCACGTATTGCAAACTGAAGGAGTTTCATGGTACCGAGGGTCCTGTCGGTCTAATCAACTGGCTGGAAAGCATAGAGGCGGTGCTTCATATCAGCCGTTGTGCCGAAGAGCACAAAGTGGAATATGCCGCCACTCAATTCCAAAAGCACGCTCTGTCATGGTGGAACGAGCAGATCAGGACCCGTGGCCGAGAGCCGGCTAATAGCATACCTTGGTTCGACTTTAAAAGAATGTTGATGGAAAAGTACTGTCCTCGGGAGGAAGTACAGAAAATGGAAGGTGAATTCTGGAATCATAATATGGTCGGGCTAGACAACGAGAAATACACAACTCGTTTTCATGAGTTGGCAAGACTAGTTCCTCTTATGGTGGATACGGAGGAGAAATTGGTTGAAAGATACTGTTATGGCTTGTCACCTGAAATCCGAAGGTTGGTAGCCGCTTTTAATCCTTTGACACTTCAAGCGGCAGTTAGTGCAACCAACCGGATAGTGATAGACTTGAAAAGAACCACTGGTTCTTCTGTTGTAACTGAGGTGAGCAAGAGAAGGAATGATCATGCCTCTGGTAGTGAATTTGGCGACGGTAGAAATTGTAAGAGGTTTAGAACTGCTAGAAACTTTGCCATGGTTCCTCAGGATGTCTAGAGGTACACCGACCCAGACCCAAAATGTAATAGGTGTGGCCTCCATCACAAGGGAAATTGTCCTACTTGTCACCGTTGTAAAAAGACGGGATATCTGGCAAAGTACTGTAGGGACAAAGCACTGGATGCTTGTTATGAATGTGGGAGCAATAACCATATGCGACCCGCGTGTCCACGACTCAATCAAGACCCGAACAACAATGCTTTAGTTCCCATGAGGAACAATGCGGGGAACAATCAAGCTAGGAATCAGGGAAGAAATCAAGGAGGACAAGGTAGAGGCCGAGTGTTTGCTTTGGATGTTGCCGAGGCACGACGTGATCCCAACGTTGTGATAGGTACATTCATACTCAATAATCATTATGTATTTATGTTATTCGACTCTGGTGCTGATAAAAGTTTTATATCCTTAGAATTTAAGTCTCGAATTAATATAGTAGCTATCCCCATGAAAGAAACTTATGTTGTCGAATATGCAAACGGTCAAAAGTATGTTTAGAGATCATTTGGTAGATTGCAGTTTGACATTGTCCGGTAAAACCTTTAAGATAGATCTGATTCCCATAGAACTAGGAAGTTTTGATGTGATAGTTGGTATGGACTGGTTGTCTAGAGTTCACGCCGATATTGGTTGTTATGAGAAAGTTGTAAGAATACCCCTCCCAAATGACGAAACATTGATAGTACAAGGAGACAAGTCGGGGAGAGAATTGATTTTGGTGTCGGCGATAAAAGCAAATAAATATTTGCAGAAAGAACACCCTGCTTTCTTAGCGCTAGTGGTAGAGAGAAAACCAAAGGGTAAAAGCATTCAAGATATTCCAGTAGTTAGGGATTTTCCAAAGGTGTTTCCCGAAGATTTGACGGGACTCCCATCTCATAGACCAGTCGAGTTTAGAATAGACTTGGTCCCAGGAGCTGCACCCGTGGCCAAGGCACCCTATCGCCTAGTGCCGTCAGAAATGCAGGAATTGTCCGAACAACTTCAAGAGTTGTTGGCAAAAGGACTAATTCGTCCAAGTTCATCACCCTGGGGAGCTCCGATCTTATTTGTTAAAAAGAAAGACGGCTCTATGCGCATGTGTATTGACTATAGAGAATTGAACCAGTTGACCGTCAAGAACCGATACCCGTTACCTCGTATTGACGACTTGTTCGACCAACTGGAAGGTGCATCACACTTTTCCAAGATCGATCTCAGGTCTGGATATCATCAACTCAGAGTCAGAGAGATGGACGTTCCTAAAACAGCCTTCAAAACTCGTTATGGACATTATGAGTTTTTGGTTATGCCGTTTGGTTTAACCAATGCACCTGCTGTGTTTATGGACTTAATGAATAGAGTATGTCGACCGTATCTTGACAAGTTTGTCATTGTATTCATTGATGACATACTGATCTACTCGAGAAATAAAGACGAACATGAAGGTCATCTGAGGACCATTCTGCAACTGCTCAAGGATCAAGAACTGTACGCGAAGTTCTCAAAATGTGAATTCTGGATTAGGGAAGTACACTTCTTGGGTCATGTAGTGAATGCGGATGGGATCCACGTAGATCCATCTAAGGTCGAGGCAATAAAGAAGTGGGAAGCCCCTATGATTCCAACAGAAATCCGTCAATTTCTTGGACTGGCTAGATATTACAGGAGATTCATTGAGAATTTCTCTAAGGTTGCTCAACCTTTGACTCTGTTAACTCAGAAAACTAAGGAACTTATTTGGCAGGATGCCCAAGAAAAGGCATTTCAGACGTTAAAAGATAGACTATGTAACGCTCCTATTCTAGCATTACCAAATGGCATTGAAAATTTCGTGGTATACTGTGATGCCTCACATCAGGGCATGGGGTGCGTACTTATGCAAGAAGGTAAGGTCATTGTTTATGCTTCTAGACAGCTCAAAATCCACGAAAAGAACTATACAACCCACGATCTCGAACTCGGAGCGGTTGTCTTTGCCTTAAAGATTTGGAGGCATTACCTGTATGGTACCAAGTGTACTGTATTCACAGATCACAAAAGTCTTCAACATATCTTTGATCAGAAAATGCTAAATATGAGACAACGACGATGGGTAGAACTACTCAGTGACTACGACTGTGAACTCAAATATCATCCCGGTAAAGCAAATGTTGTTGCTGACGTGCTAAGTCGAAAGGATAGAATTTCACTATCTGTCATAAAAAGAGCAAGTTCTTATCTTAGCTCATCATTAAGGGATAGAGTTCTGGACGATCAAAATGATGCCTTACACCCAGGGAAAATCGAGAAAGAAGCATTGTGGAATGCTGAACATTTATTTGAATTGGATGGCGATGGGATCTGACATGTTAAGGGCAGAGTGTGGATTCCCAAGTATAATGGACTTAGAGAACTCTTAATGAACGAGAGTCATCGATCTAAGTATTCAATCCATCCTGGCGCTGACAAAATGTACCATGGACTAAAGGACTTTTATTGGTGGCCTGGTATGAAAAGAGATATCGCCACTTATGTCTCGAAATGTCTAAATTGTTCAATGGTCAAGGCGGAGCACCAAAAGCCTTCTGGGCTGCTCCAACAACCCCAAATTCCTGACTGGAAGTGGGAACAAATCACTATTGACTTTATTACTAAACTGCCTTGAACCCTGAAAGGATACGAAACAATTTGGGTCATTGTCGATCGATTAACGAAGTCTGCTCATTTCATTCCAATACGGGAGAATTGAAAGATAAGGAAATTGTCTCAAATATATATTGAAAAGATCGTGTCTCTTCATGGTGTTCCTTTGTCTATTATCTCTGACCGTGATGGTCGTTTCACTTCACAATCATGGAGACATTTTCAAGACGCCTAGACACTCAATTGAATCTGAGTACGGCTTACCATCCACAAACTGACGGACAAAGTGAACGTACCATCCAGACGTTAGAAGACATGCTTCGGGCATGTGTCATTGACTTCAAGGGTAGTTGGGATACCTTTTTGCCGTTAGCTGAATTTTTGTATAATAACAGCTATCACACTAGCATCAAATGTTCGCCTTATGAGGCTTTGTATGGACGAAAATGTAGATCGCCTGTCTGTTGGCTTAATGCTGGCGAACGGCGTTTGTACAAATATGGACTAGTTCAGAAGAATACTGATCAAATTGTTGAAATTAGAGCACGGCTGAAGGCGGCTCATGATCACCAAAAGAGCTATGCAGACCGTAGTAGGAAACCACTTGAGTTTCAAGTGGGAGACAAAGTCATGTTGAAAGTGTCGCCTTGGAAAGGCACTGCACGTTTTGGCGTGCGAGGCAAACTTAGTCCTCGTTATATCGGACCATTCGAAATTGTTCAAAGAATTGGTTCCGTGGCTTATAAGCTCAATTTACCCCAAGAGCTAGAACACGTTCCCCACACATTTCATATATAAAATCTTAAGAAATGTCTGACTGATGAAACATTAGTCGTCCCTGTCGAAGAGCTGCAAGTGAACGACTCTCTTCAATTCGTCGAAGAACCTGTTGAATTTCTAGACCAACAGCTCAAACAACTTGGACGAAGTCGTATCAAGTTAGTCAAGGTTCGTTGGAACTCAAAACACGGACTCGACTCGACTTGGGAACATGAAGACTATATGATGCAACATTATCCTTATCTTTTTACTGAGCAATAATTAATTTGGGACGAAATCCTCAGAAGTCGGGGATGCTGTGACAATTCGTAATTTATTAACATCGGGTTAGTCTTAATCTCGTTTAAGCTTGTCATTATCATAATCTCGTCTAATTTAGACGGTCATAGACGTGGAAATTATTAGACATTTGGACTTTTGACATAGTTCAGTTAGACGTATCCTGATGGCGTACACTATTAGCTATCTAGACGAATGCCCAGTCTTAAAAATGACTTTAAATGAATATTTAAAAGTTATGTCTTGTACACAATAAATAAACTGTCTAGACTTAATATTTTAAAGTTTACTTTGACGGAATATTATTGACCCGTCTTAATTTAAATAACACGAGGGAAAATACCTTTACTTTAAATTATAACCTTTTAGTCATACGGGGTTTAATCGTAAGCATTTTACCAAATTAAGGGTACAAAATATCAAAAATAAGGCCACTAGGCCGGTCCTTTGTTTGTGGTGGGAATTAAAACACCAAAACACCCCCTTTCTCTTCTTCTTTTGATCGACCACACCAAAAACACACACACACAAAAACACTTTTCTTCTAAATTGGATTTGGCAAAGGAAAGATTAAAGGAAAGGATTATATAACTATAATAGTCAAGGAATCACCATCACCATCATCTTCATCTTCTTCATTTTATCTCAAGAACACCAAATTTTGGTAAGTTAACTTTTTCTTCAAACTTATGATTTGTATAAATTAATCCTTTGATTTAGTTTCATTTACTTTGATTGAATTAGATAGTCTTGGAAATGGAAAGAGTTATTGAATTGTTATTTAGATGAAATTTTACTAGAAATAAGTCTTTGAAATCAAAAGAGTTGGAATTGTGTTTTGGGTTAGTAAAAAGGGTTGTTTTCAGTTCCTTGAACATGTTTCTAGTTGTTGAAATGAAAGGATTTGAAATGGAAATGATTTGGATTACGGAAAAATGGTCAAAAACTGCATTTTCACTCGTTCAGGTCATGTCTCGCGCCGCGAGATCTAGAGCTGTTTGACATTTTCGGATTTTGATAACTTGAACACTTGAACTTCGTTTATATGGATTAGTACTTTAATCTACCTTATAATAACAATGACAATGACGTTAGAAAACTAAAGTCAAATAAATGGACGTTTAAATCACATTTTGGATTGTGGCATTCTAGGGTTGATAGCTAAGTAGTTTTACATAGGATACTTGACGTCGTGAGATTTGATCCTCACCATTGGTACTCATATCCTAGGTTTTGGATAGACGTGGAGACTAGACTGCTCATTTTCACAAGCTACTCATACTTTTAGCTCGTTGATCGCTAAGGTGAGTTTATGGTGCCCTTTTCCTTTTTACTTTGGGCCTGAAAAGCATGTACTACTGTATACACAACTACTTAAAAAATGAATTGTATTTGTCTATGCCATGAGATGAAGTTAGTTGGTGAGCCGCAGCAACTGTCCAGCTAGCATAGATCCCATACCAAGCCCATGTCCTAATAAAACAAATACATGTCCATGATGATCACTATGTTGAAAAGTTCAGAATAGAATGATAAAGAAAAAGCATGCATATTAACACCATTATAAGCAGCAAAGAGACTTTAGTTTTAGGCCAAGGCTTTTCCTGAAAGAAAGTTTGCTTTCTATATACTTCTCTCCTTAAAAGTTAAATCTTAAAAAGATACTAATCTAGTGTTCATTTGCTTTAACAGTATTAGTTGAGTTATCTTCTTAATCTATGTTCAATCAAAGGCGAGTGCATGTAGTCAAGTATCTAATTGCTTTAAGATAAATATGTAGTCAAAGTATCTAAATTGTTTGGAAGATAATATGCACACAACTTTTGGTTATAGTTGTACATGTCACCTCCCGTTCTGAGTCTGCACTCTGCAGATAATCTATACGAAGTATATGTACTGGTTTAGATCGTTTACCTATAAATCGACAATCTCTAGCATGTATGAAAGCTAAACCTTATTATTTGCTAATTATTCTTCTCATCCCCAACACCGTCGATGCACAGGAGACCAAGTAGGATGCACATCTAACTTGAGAATCAACACTTTTACCAAAGAAAAAAAAAAAAAAATGGTCAAAAACTGCATTTTCACTCGTTCAGGTCATGTCTCGCGCCGCGAGATCTAGAGCTGTTTGACATTTTCGGATTTTGATAACTTGAACACTTGAACTTCGTTTATATGGATTAGTACTTTAATCTACCTTATAATAACAATGACAATGACGTTAGAAAACTAAAGTCAAATAAATGGACGTTTAAATCACATTTTGGATTGTGGCATTCTAGGGTTGATAGCTAAGTAGTTTTACATAGGATACTTGACGTCGTGAGATTTGATCCTCACCATTGGTACTCATATCCTAGGTTTTGGATAGACGTGGAGACTAGACTGCTCATTTTCTCAAGCTACTCATACTTTTAGCTCGTTGATCGCTAAGGTGAGTTTATGGCGCCCTTTTCCTTTTTACTTTGGGCCTGAAAAGCATGTACTACTGTATACACAACTACTTAAAAAATGAATTGTATTTGTCTATGCCATGAGATGAAGTTAGTTGGTGAGCCGCAACAACTGTCCAGCTAGCATAGATCCCATACCAAGCCCATGTCCTAATAAAACAAATACATGTCCATGATGATCACTATGTTGAAAAGTTCAGAATAGAATGATAAAGAAAAAGCATGCATATTAACACCATTATAAGCAGCAAAGAGACTTTAGTTTTAGGCCAAGGCTTTTCCTGAAAGAAAGTTTGCTTTCTATATACTTCTCTCCTTAAAAGTTAAATCTTAAAAAGATACTAATCTAGTGTTCATTTGCTTTAACAGTATTAGTTGAGTTATCTTCTTAATCTATGTTCAATCAAAGGCGAGTGCATGTAGTCAAGTATCTAATTGCTTTAAGATAAATATGTAGTCAAAGTATCTAAATTGTTTGGAAGATAATATGCACACAACTTTTGGTTATAGTTGTACATGTCACCTCCCGTTCTGAGTCTGCACTCTGCAGATAATCTATACGAAGTATATGTACTGGTTTAGATCGTTTACCTATAAATCGACAATCTCTAGCATGTATGAAAGCTAAACCTTATTATTTGCTAATTATTCTTCTCATCCCCAACACCGTCGATGCACAGGAGACCAAGTAGGATGCACATCTAACTTGAGAATCAACACTTTTACCAAAGAAAAAAAACAAAAACATAGTTCATTGTCAAATAAAACAATGTCAGCAAAGAAGAGGTACCTCCATCTTTGTCAGCAAATCTACGACATTTGAGGCTGATAAAACAATGTCCGGTGACACCGGGCTTGGTGTAACACTACCTTGACTCTAATGTCAAATAACGCAAGCAAATTGTTGTAATACCCATCAATATTTAGAAGACCAACCTGAAAGCATATATTAAAAGTTTATCGAAGCAATTTCATGCCCAATAAAATTAAACATGAAACCATCCCTACTAAAGAAACTCAAACATTAAAAAACGACATCTCACGGGTTTTTTTTTTTGAATTCAAAGATGCGACCATGTGATTATCTCTAATACTTCCTCCATGGTTCCATAACCTCCTAAAGTATAGACACCATGAATTCACCTTTCATGTATAAAAATGAAGAAGATTCGACATAATTTTAAACATACCACGAAGTGCAATAATGGCATCAGATTGTCTAGCCATTTCCGATTTCCTCTCATGCATATCTGAAACGATCGGTACCTCTCCGACAGGTTCTCCAAATATCTATAAAAATTAGTAAATCGGGGCTAACAAAAGTAAGAACATGACAACAAACACAATTTAGACCATCCCACAAACAATGATACAAAGAATATCATTATTTTACCAATATAAAAAATTGAAAATTCACTATAGCAGTATACCTTCTTGGTAACTCCATAAGCGTATCTGAGTCCAAAAAGCCCATAGAGCGTATCTGAGTCCAAAAAGCCCATAGAGCGTATCTGCGTCCAAAAAGCCACCGCTTCCATGTGGTTCAACCATACGTATTACGTAAACCAACAACAATATCATCACACCCCATCATATGTAACAAATCCTACACCGCATCAATTGTTGTTGTGTTTGCCCAAGTCAATTATTGTTGTGTTTGCCGTACCACTTACAGTTACTAAACTGGCCTAAATGAAAATGAAACACAGAGTCACAAATTGAAATTTGCTATTAATTTGGATAACAAATTACCAAAGTTGAATGACAAATATCACATTACCTTAAGATTAATCTTTTCCATAGGTACTTTGAGTAGATAAAAGAGCGTAAAAATCTACGGCGCTCATATCCATATCAGAAACTATGACCTTCCCAAGAAAAACTACGAATTTCAATGACAAATCATTACCAAAACAGTTAAAGGCTATAATTTGTGTCAAACAAAATCCATGCCCTCTGGAGTGTTTCAAAATATCAAACTATCCACTTGTTTTGTCATGAATAGACATCCAAGAAAATTGTCTCAAAATTTACAAAACGTGTAATCAAGAGCATGAAAACACATCAAAACAAAATTAAGAATCTTACCATATCAATGTACAATTCTCTGTAAACATTAAGTTACATATACCTTTGTCTTTATTACTTTTGATTTTTGAATATAGTTATAAAGCATTTTTAACAACTTACTCACTTTAATCACTGGTTTTATCTTCTTTTTGTAACAAAAAAATGCACTCCTCCATCCAAGACTAAGATAATGCTATCCTGTAAAATATGTAATTGATACATTAGTACAATAGCTACTAAAAATTCAAAAACTATTTATTGAGTCATTTCATCAAACATCTATTGTTGACCTTAATAGTTTGCAACTTTCTGTGTTAAAATGGATTGGGAGGGAGAGGATTTAGGTGATTGGTGGTTGATTATGATTATTTAATGACCGTCATCAAAGCAGAATTTGAATCAACCTCACTTCCAAAACTGCCATGCTTATCATAAATACATGAAATCAAAAGGGTCCTTACCATCAATGAACCGGTAGAGTTCAAACATAGGTTAGAGATATATGTGATAAATAATAGGATTCATAAAATTGATTGCAATAGATGTGATGATCAGTAATAAAAGTCGTTAATAAGAGAGATTGTATAGGTTTAGTATTGGTTCAAGAGTTAACTTTTATATTATATATAAGGATAGTTCAACATATATGGATTCATATAAATGCCACTAAATGCATCGAGTCGTCACCCGACACCGTGGACTCTCAAACAATAACCATCAATCATTGTTAACATGATTTAGTATGTGTTTACTAAATCATGTTAACCTCACAATACGTCACATATAAGTATAATATACTTACCTTAGCCACAATGCAATATGATCCAAAAATCAAGTTTTCTTTTAAGCACCTATTATAATCATAAAAGTTTCCATAAGACCCAACTCTACCAAGTCACCCATTGTAGTATTTGGCTAATTCATCATTTCGTCAACTCATTACATATATAAACTCATCATTTAAATAATCACCATATTTTCATCACATTACCATCATAGTACAATCATCATTCTCATCTTCCATTTCAATAATAACAATAACAATAAAATCAACAACTTTAGCCAAACACCAACAAATAGGATGACTATGGGGATTCAAGATAGACTTTATCAATAACAATATTCATCAATTCATTTACCCCAAATTTCTTAGGGTTTCTTTTTCTTAAATCTCATCTAACCAAAAATCCCCAAATTTGCTAGTGGTATGAACCCTAATTTCTAATAATAAAATTATAATAAAAATAACATACCTTATGATAAATAGTATCTAGATTAAAATTGGAGAATCACCAAGTTTCTTTTCTTCATCCTTTCTTCTTCAAATTCGTAAATTATACTCAAAATCTCTCACTTTTCACTTACTAATTAGATGGGTTTCTTATATATTGTGTTTGAGAATGATGATGAAGATGATAAATTTTTAGTTAGGAGAAATTTCTTAGAGAATAAAGATGATACTACAAAAGTGAAGAAAATAGGCAGTGGGAAGTATGAATCATCAGGAGTTTCTCCTCTCTTAGCCACGTGTGTTTGAAATTAAGTGCGTATAATACTCGCTAGCCACTAAGGTTCCAACTAATTTAATACAATATCTCCTAAATAAATATAAGGTAATTATTTAAAGTCAAAAATACATAAAGGGTTAATTAATTTACCTTTTAACATTACGGGATGTTACACTCTCCCCCACTAACCCCGGATCACGACCCCGTGATCCAAGCCATATGTAAAGAAGGATAATATATCAATATGTCTCCCTCGGTCTCCCATGTAAACTCGGTATCCTTTCGATGTCTCCATTGAACCTTGTAAGTTCTCACGGTCTTGTTTTTAATTCTCCTCATTTGCTCCTCCACAATGGCCAAAGGTTCTTCTATGTAATTCAACTTGTCGTCTATCTCAATTTCTTCCAAAGGAACGTACATGGCATCGTTTGCTAAACACTTTCGAAGATGAGAAACATGGAATGTGCTATAAATCTTCGAAAGTTCTTTAGGTAACTCGAGACGATAAGCTACCTTGCCAACTCGTGCAAGGATTTTAAATGGACCAATAAATCGTGGGCTTAATTCCCCTTGTTTTCTAAACCTCCTCACGCCCTTCCAAGGAGATCCTTTAGCATTGCCTGATCTCTAACATGGAACTCAATTGGCCTTCGCCTTTTATCCGCATATGATTTTTGCCTATCTTGGGCCGATTTCAATCTTTCTCGAATTGTTTCAACCTTTTCCAAAGTCTTCATGACTAACTTGGTACCACAAATCTCCCGATGTCCTATCTCACCCTAACAAATGGGTGTTCGACACTTCCTTCCATACAACATTTCGTAAGGCGACACACCCTATACTTGAGTGGTAACTATTATTGTACGAGAATTCCACCAATGGTAGGTGAATATCCCAAGTCCCACCGAAATCAATGATGCATTCCCGAAGCATATCTTTCAAGGTTTGAATGGTCCTTTCACTTTGACCATCGTTTTAAACTAGTTCCCATGTCTTCTTGAAATTTTCGCCAAAAATGTGAAGTAAATCGAGCATCCCTATCCGAAACAATGAAAATAGGAACACCATGACGAGCAACTACTTATTTCAAATAAATTTTCGATAGCACTTCCAGAGAAAAAGATTCCTTTATAGGGAGAAACAATGCACTTCTGGCTAACCGATCTACAATAACCCATATACCATCAAATTGGTTTCGAGGAGTCTCAGTCAATTTTGTAATGAAATCCATAGTGATGTGCTCCCACTTCCATTTTGGTACATCCAACGGTTGTATTTTCCCATATGGCATCTGGTGCTCGACTTTCACTTGAAGACATGTCAAGCAACTCTCCACATACTTAACAATGTCTCTCTTTATACCTGGCCACCAATAATCTTCTTTTAAGTCTCGGTACATCTTTGTTGATCCAGGATGGATAGAGAACTTTGACTTATGAGCTTCTTCAAACAAGGTTTGCTTAATCGGACTAGAAATGGGGATCCAAATTCTTCCATAAAGAGTAATAAGACCTCGTGAATCATTGGTGAAGTCTTTCACATAGCCTTTAATTCTCTCGTTTTTGACGTCATTTGAAGTGCCTTTTCTTGAGCTTCTTGTATACATTTGAAAAAGTCATATGTAATCATCATCTTTATGGATTGGACATGAATAGAGTAATGACGACTCTTCCGACTCAAGGCATCAGCTACTACATTAGCCTTCCCGGGATGGTAAAGAATCTCACAGTCATAATCTTTCAAAGAATCAAGCCACCTTCTTTGACGGTTATTCAAATTTGCTCAAAAAAATATTTCAAGCTTTTATGATCGGTGTAGATTGTACATTTGACGCCATATAGATAATGATGTCATATCTTCAATGCAAAGACTCGGCGGCGAGTTCAAGGTCATGTATTAGATATCCTCTTTCATGAACCTTCAATTGCCTAGAAGCGTAGGCAATGACCTCCTCTCGTTGCATAAGCACACAACCAAGGCCATTAAAGGAAGCATCACAATATATACACATATCCTCAACGCCATCGGGTAGTACTAGAATCAAAGCTTGGATAAGTTTCTCCTTAAGAGTTTGAAAAGCTATCTCATGATCTTTCCCCCAAACAAATTTCTCTTCCTTGCGAGTCAACTTGGTAAGAGGTGAAACAATTTTTGAAAAATCTTGAATGAAACGACGGTAATAACCCTCTAAACCAAGAAAGTTTTGAATTTCCGAAGGAGATTTCGGGCAATCCCACTTCATGATAGCACTAATTCTCTATGGATCAACTTTGATGCCTTCACTATTTACGACATGACCAAGGAATTGAACTTCCCTTAGCCAAAAAGCACATTTTGAGAATTTTGTATAATGTTTTTCTCTCGTTAAAGTCTCCAAGACTTCACGAAGATGTGCTTCATGCTCGGATTGGCTCTTAGAATAGATCAAGATATCATCGACGAAACAATCATTGATTTATCAAGCATAGGGCGACAAACACGGTTCATGAGATCCATAAAAGCCGCAGAAGCATTGGTAAGGCCAAAAGACATAACCACAAACTCAAAGTGGCCATATCAAGTACGAAATGCGGTTTTAGGAATATCTTCTTCATGAACCTTGAGTTGATGGTATCCGGAACGAACGAAAAGTAGGACACACCATGAAGTTGATCGAATAAATCATCGATTCGAGGCAAAGGATAACGATTCTTGATAGTTACTTTATTAAGTTCGCGATAGTCAATACACATCCGCATACTACCGTCTTTCTTTTTAACAAACAACACGGGGGCACCCCACGGAGAGCTACTAGGGAGAATGAATCCCTTTTCAAGTAGTTCTTGCAATTGACACATCATCTCTTGCATTTTAGTGGGTGCTAGACACTATGGAGATTTGGTAATAGGTACGTGTTGCACCGAAATTAATTGATTCGAAATTTGACTTACCGGTCTGGAGGCACACCAGGTAAGTCGGGGAACACATCTGAATATTCATTAACATTAGGAACCTCTTGTAAGGTTTTAGACTCCTTGTTCGAATCAATGACATGAGCAAGTTAAGTTAGACAACCACAAGATATGTGACGATGTGCACGAGCAAAAGTACAAATGGATAGAGGTTATTTCAGCCTTTCACCATAAATGATCATTTCTCCCCCACTAGGAGTCTTGACATGTACTGACTTCTCATTACAGTCAATGATGGCCTTGAAATGACCAAGCCAATCCATACCTATAATTACATCAAACTCTCCCATAGACATTGGGATTAAATTAGAATGAAAGACTTCAGAATCAGTTCGCACCCTTCATGGAATTTATCTAATAATTCTTTTTGACCGTTAGCCACTTTAGCTTCTAAAGGGAATTCTAACTTCCTAAGAGGGGTTACAATGTTCCGAGAGAATCTAGTATTAACAAATGATCTATTTGCACCAGAATAAAAAAGAAACTTTGCAGGCATACCATTGACTAAGAAAGTACTTGACACGACATCGGCAGCCTCCTTTGCCTCTTGTGTAGTCATTTGAAATGACCTTCCCTTTTGAGCTCCAAAATTCTTCATAATTCTTCTCTCAGCTTCCTTCCTCAATTATTCTTTTCTTTCTGCCTTAGTTAGTTTGGGACCACCACTCTTTTTGTGCCCTTCTTGATAGCAATTATGACACAGAGTTGGTGGCTTTGGTACACTGCTACAATCCATGCTAATATGACTGACTTTTCCACAAGCAAAGCATGATTTTGAGATGAATTAACAGTATAATTTCTCACATGGTTCCTTTTACAAGTATGACAAAAAGGAACATTAGTTCTTCAAAAATTACTACCCACATTCACACATCCTTTAAATTCTTGTTGGGCAACTGAGTTTGAGACGAAGATTGTTCAACCTTCTTTTTGGATGACCCATCTCCAATTCGAGCTGCTTCCACCTCAAATCCACGTGCAACAGTATATAAATCTAAAAATGTTTTCACTTGATGCAAACTAATTTTTGACCTCAAATCATAATGGATGAGTCGGTAAAAGTGTTCCTTGAGTAGTTGATCATTTGAAAGGTATTCTAGACATAATTGAATTTCATTAAGAAACTGAGTCTTGAACTCATTGAGATCCAATGAACCTTGCTTGGTGGTCATGAATTCTGCTCGAAGTTTATAAACCTTGGTTTCTGATTGGAAGAATCTGAAGAACTCCCCCTTAAATTTTTTCCAATCCATATTAACCATTGCGTCTTCCCCTTTACTACGAATCTGATCGTCCCACCACTCCTTAGCATCTCCCTTCAACATACTTGCTCCATACATTGTCTTCAACTCTTGAGGGCACTTGGTTATTCTAAAGGAACCCTCTATCTCGGATATCCAACGAGTACTTACCATTGGGTCAGAGTCCCCATCATACAGGTAGTCGACAAACCGTGAAGTTTTTATAAGTGTACTCATCCTGCGAAGAACTTCCCGCTCCAATTCCACCTTGATTATTATTTGGATGAAGATTTCCTTGATTAGTTTGAAGTTGGGAAATCCTTTTATCAAATTCCCCTTCAACAATTTTAGTAACTTCAACCTTGAATAAGTAAACTACTATATCCTTAACCACATTTGTCACTTCATCATGGATCCTCCGAGCTTTCTTATTGTTCATGGAATCTTGCATTATGCTCTGAATTTGGCGGGTGAAATATGGGGCAAAATTTCTGAGTGCACGACCTATTTGAGTAGAGATATTAACCCCTCCAGTTTCAGTTTCATCATCCAAATCGAATTCGTCATCATTAACATCAACAGACACTCCTTCAGGTGTACCCTTGTCTATGTAACTTGGGTCACCTTCCTCGATCACAGCAGAATCCATAATCACTGAAAACTTATTAAGTTCACAATTTCTATTATATTCATAAACAAAGTTTCAATCCCTAAAACTTTGATGAGCGTCCATTTTGTGATTATTTCCCCGACCATTAGGCCGCATTTTAATGTCTAAATGAGTTTATAAATGTGAACTTTTGGTACTTAATGAGATTCAATATTAACGCAGGTTCACGTGAGATGCGAAAAAGGGTAAATGTCATCTATCAACTCAACTTAGAGGCCTATGGACTTTACAAGACACAAGAAGGTGAAACGTAAGTCGAACGAAGAATATCTAGAGCTGCAGGAGAAACCAGCGCCGTTGGTGGAGCAATTTGTACTACCAGTGCCGCTGGTACCCTTGCCAGCGCCGCTGGTATCCCCGAACCCAGAACCAACTTTCACCCTTATAAATAGAAGAATAAACCCTCAAACCCTGATGAGAGCAGTTTTCCAGCCGCCAGACGTCACACATAAACCCTAGGTCAAAAATGGCAGCCGTCTAATAGGATTTGGAGTTCGAAACACCTCTTGATCTTCATCTTCAACCTAGATCTTCATTCTTCTTTATCATTTATTATTGGTAAACAATGTCTTTCATCCTTTCAGACTCAGTGATTCCATTAATAACGTATGGCTAGTAGGCTGAATATTTGTTTGGATTGATGTGATCATCTAGACTTTTATTTATCTTATTTTATTGTTAAATCTGTTGGATTGTGTTTATTGTTTATCGTAGATCCATGGTTAAATAGTTCTTCATATTGTTATTGGTTTTATATTTCGGTATATTAGTTTATTTTTGATGATGTGTCTATAGTCATTCACTAGGATTAATATATTTGAGACGGAAAACACTAATCGGTCTATAATTAGCTGTAAAAGTGATTCTACTCTAGCGAGCGAATCCAGAACCAATACAATTAGGGCTAGCTGAACATGATGCTTAACAAAGTCAGACGCGATCTAGTGACATGGAAACGTGCACTATGACCACCAGAGAGAATTAATACACAGTGATTGGCTTAAGATCTGAGTATACTAAAAGATAAATCAAGCTTGTACGATAATGCTTAGCGGTGAATCTAGAGAGAATATGTCTATAGGGTAGGTGTGAGTCTAGCGACAACCCTACTAATTAGGTTTGGTGAATCTAGCGAGAATCTAAACCGTGAAATAAGTTTCAACAGACTAGCAAAAGATAAGATAATAATTGTCATGATACATGTGATCGGATATGCCAAACAAGTATTTCTTTTAAATTTACTGTTTCTCGTTTTTAGTATCTAGACTAAACTGGCTTCTCACTAGACCAAGTGGTTGCGGCCTTCCTTTAATTTTATTGTTTTTAGTAGTTTAATTAGGAAATCGTGACAACCCACAACCACTAGAATTACACATATTATTAGACTAGGTTTTGCAAGCGTCTCTGTGAACGATCCTGTACTTATCACTTACTATACTACACACGACCGGGTTCTCTGCCCGTTAGTGTATTTTTAGTTTGAGGTAATTACTTGTACAACGTTTATAAATTTAAAACCTGTGTTATTTTCAACTTAAAAATTAACGATCTTGTACTTACCACTTACTATACTACACGCGACCGGGTTCTCTGCCCGTTAGTGTGTTTTTAGTTTGAGGTAATTACTTGTACAACTTTTATAAATTTAAAACATGTGTTATTTTCAACTTAAAAATTAACGATCTTGTACTTACCACTTACTATACTACACGCGACCGGGTTCTCTGCCCGTTAGTGTGTTTTTAGTTTGAGGTAATTACTTGTACAACTTTTATAAATTTAAAACATGTGTTATTTTCAACTTAAAAATTAATTTTGTTTTTCTTAAATAAAAAACACATCAAACTTTATAATAACATACTTCCAGATTTAACTAGGTTAACATAAGTAGTTCTAATATATGATCATAGTAATGCTGCAGTCATTACTATGATTATATATATTACAACATCCCTTGTTAACTTCGCTAAACATTTCATGCTAATTAGAACTGATACGTCCCAAGGTGTATCAATATACCAAAGTATATTGTACACAGAACAGTTGTAGAGGGGGGGGTGAATACAACTTTCCTTAATCTTTACAAACTTTTAAATAAAAACGTTTTAAGATTCAGTTTATATATATTAAGCAAGTAAGTAAAGAGCATGAATCATTAAAACAGTAAAGCAGTAAAGAACCAAAGACATTCTTGAACACAGATTGTGGTTTTCAAAGTAATCCTTTATTAAGAAATAATCTATACAAAGAATTACAAGGTTGTTGCGGAATAAAGATAGCCTATAGATATCTAAACAACCTCTGAAATGACAAACTACAATCAATAAGTTCTAGCTCAAGAGAATTAGCCCAGGCTGATCTCGTACAGACTAAGCTGTGTATAAGAGCAGAGAAACTTGTGTGAAGAATGATTCTCAGGAAATGCCACACATATGCAATCCATGAATGAGGCTTTTATAGGCGAAAGCGCTCCTTCACTTGGTGTCCGTTGCAGCCACGTATTCTTCATTCAGTGGATGATCAAGGAATAATCAATCGTGCCTTTCATAGTACTTGTGGTCCCCCACGTACTGATGCACATTCTTCATCAACCAATAAGAGTATGGACACACATATGTAAAACCAACCACCAACCTGGATCCTAGGATTCTTCCTAGTCACGTCATTTGTCTTTATCTTCAATCCAGGTTGTTATCTTCACTTGATTGTCAGACACAGATTGGGCCGTTTGTCAAAGCACCAATCTGCCAAAGTGTTTCCAAGCTGACTGCTAATCCAAAGCTGTCTTCCATTAACAGCTTGGTCTTCTATCTTCAATCATCCTCTTCGACTTGGACTGAATGCTAACACATTGTTGATGCAGCTTGAATAACACTTGCTTCCATAAGATTTTACAACTACAAAGTATGATGCATGATCTGGGTCAGTTACAGATCGCAAGCTATGTCAGCTTAGTCTGACCCAGATCAGATTGCAAGAACCAAAAGAATTACAAGGTTGTTGCGGAATAAAGATAGCCTATAGATATCTAAACAACCTCTGAAATGACAAACTACAATCAATAAGTTCTAGCTCAAGAGAATTAGCCCAAGCTGATCTCGTACAGACTAAGCTGTGTATAAGAGCAGAGAAACTTGTGTGAAGAATGATTCTCAGGAAATGCACACATATGCAATCCATGAATGAGGCTTTTATAGGCGAAAGCGCTCCTTCACTTGGTGTCCGTTGCAGTCACGTATTCTTCATTCAGTGGATGATAAAGGAATAATCAATCGTGCCTTTCATAGTACTTGTGGTCCCCCACGTACTGATGCACATTCTTCATCAACCAATAAGAGTATGGACACACATATGTAAAACCAACCACCAACCTGGATCCTAGGATTCTTCCTAGTCACGTCATTTGTCTTTATCTTCAATCTCATGTCATTTGTCTTTATCTTCAATCCAGGTTGTTATCTTCACTTGATTGTCAGACACAGATTGGGCCGTTTGTCAAAGCACCAATCTGCCAAAGTGTTTCCAAGCTGACTGCTAATCCAAAGCTGTCTTCCATTAACAGCTTGGTCTTCTATCTTCAATCATCCTCTTCGACTTGGACTGAATGCTAACACATTGTTGATGCAGCTTGAATAACACTTGCTTCCATAAGATTTTACAATTACAAAGTATGATGCATGATCTGGGTCAGTTACAGATCGCAAGCTATGTCAGCTTAGTCTGACCCAGATCAGATTGCAAGAACCAAAAGAATTACTAAGTGTTTATAGGTCAGATTTGTCATCATTAAATTTACAATTAACATTGGGACTCAACAATCTCCCCCTATTTGATGATGACAAACCCAACAACACTTCTAACTATCAGCTTACAAAGAATCAAAGTAAAATGAGACTAACAGATTGTGACCCTTTGAATCTTTTGGGTTCTTTTGAACTGAAATGAAGTTTTAACAAAGAAACTAGATTTGTACAACTGTTTTTGCATATTTAGAGAATAAAGTAAAGATATTACATGATATAACTATTCTCCAAGCATTTCAATAGCTTCTTGCTTAACTTCAAATGATGGGGCAACTTTCACATCTAACTGCCTATCTAAACCTTCATCAATAAGGAACTGCTCATACCCATTACCTTCTTCACTAAAATTTTTGCAGAATCTGTATAAGGTAAAAAGGTGCATAGCTGGTACCTGTTGTAGTTCAGCAGTCCTTTGGAAAACCAATTTCCCTCTTGCATCCACAAAATACATCCCATGTTCAGGTTCAGTGATGAACATCCACATCTTGCATTTTCAACACCAGCAGGTAGAGACAGATTGAGATTATTCAGAATCTTGTCAACAGCACCAGAAGATAATTGTGCAAGCAACTCTGAAGGAGACAGGTTTTTGAGAAAAACTGTATGATCACCTCCAGGAGCATTAATCCTTTCAAACCTTCTTCTTTTCTTCTTTAGTGGCTCAACTGACTCATCTTCATCATCCATATCATATGCTTTTGGTCTTGGAAGGCCAGTGATATCAATCTTGTATTTCACAATTACAGCCAACTTCCTTTCAATGGCTTCCAAGACTATCTCTTTGTGGATTCCAGATATACCAGTTATGATATTATGTAACTCCACCCACTCAGTGTATCCTAGTTCAAACAGTTTGTCAAGATCATGGGTTTCCCAGCTTGTTTCATATCCTTTTCTAGTAAACATGATGCTGGGAATGTTCTTTCTTTTCTTCTTTAGTGGCTCAGCTGACTCATCTTCATCATCCATATCATATGCTTTTGGTCTTGGAAGGCCAGTGATATCAATCTTGTATTTCACAATTACAGCCAACTTCCTTTCAATGGCTTCCAAGACTATCTCTTTGTGGATTCCAGATATACCAGTTATGATATTATGTAACTCCACCCACTCAGTGTATCCTAGTTCAAACAGTTTGTCAAGATCATGGGTTTCCCAGCTTGTTTCATATCCTTTTCTAGTAAATCTGATGCTGGGAATGTTCTTTCCTTTTCTTCTTTTGAGTAGGACTTGGATGATTGGCTCTGTATGCCTTCTATAATTAATATTTTCAGTCACCTTTCTTTTCTCCAGAGCCTCCCACCAATCATGGGCTTTAACACTTTTCTCCACATCTTTCACTTTCTGTGATGGTTTAGTGTGAACCATCACTTTCTTGCTTTTGCCTTTGCCCGCATCTTTCTTCTTGGATCCAATAGCTGCAAGGTCTTCTTCATCTTCCTTATTCAATGTCTCTTGAAGAACCTTGGCAACTTCAGGATCAGATTCAACAGCAGCCATCCTCTCTCTCTGTAATCTGTCCTCCTTGATCATTTTGTATGCCACCTCAACTGTTACCCCAAGCTGTGGAGCTTTTCAATTGCAAGCTCCCAATCTTTTTCTTTGTCAGTTAAGATCTTCATACCACTTGACCCACATTCTGTTGGCCTTTTCTTGAGAATGAACTGGGACAGAGTGGATGTGTCTTCACTTGAAGAAGATTCAGCAATTTGTTCTTTGGGAGCTGGGTCAGCTTGCGATGGCACAACTTGTACAGGAACAGCTTGGGAGGACTTCCTTTTCTTTTCAGCTTTCTTAACTTTTTCAACTCCAACATCCTTCCTTATATCTCCCATTTCAACATCAACAGTCTCCCCCTTAGTTGTATCACTCTCCTTTTCAGCCTCTTCATTCATTTTTCCAACATTTTCACCATCAGACTCAGATTCTGGTATTTTTATCTATTCTACAGTTTCCTTCTCACCTTCCACCCTAGAACCATGCACAACCATTCTTCTATCATTGGCTGCCTCCTCAGCTCTGGCCTTATTCTGTCTTTCTTTCAGTTTATCAAAATATTCTTTAATTTCCTTGTCAACCTGAGCTTGTTGTCTTTCTCTTTCTAGCTCCATTTCAGCATCACTCATAGCACTCTTTTTCTTAGTAGCATTCTTCTCCCCCTTTTTTATCATCATCAGCAGGGAAAGAGCTCACTGGAGTGGCAAAGAGTCCTTTAAGGTCCTGGTTGATCAAGTTAATCTTGATATTAGTGAGACAGCAGGCTCTTCTTAGCTCAACATAATCCTCATGGAGGAGTCCAATTTTAGATTTAACACCCTTAGAAACTTCAATCAGATCATTCTTGAAATCTGCTTGTGACTTGTTTGCAGATCGAAGTTCTATGGTGACTTCCCTTGTAAACTTGGTTGCAGCTTTCTCAATCTGACTCAGAGTACTCTTGTTTCTTTCCTTCTCTTCATTGATTGCCTTTGTAAGACCATCAAGAGACTCTGTCAGCTTGCTCTGGTTCTGCTGCATCAAATCAACTGCTTTTTTCACACTTTCTTTCAATGCAGTCTGGTCATGACTCAGCTTATCCACCTTCTTGTCCGTCAATTCCTGATCCTTTTGGATCTTTTCCAAGCATTTGGTCAGCTGTAAGCTCTCAACCTTAGAGGTTGAAATGAACTCAGTGAGCTGACCCACCACATCTGAAAATGAGATAGTGGCAGCTTTGGGAAGAACTTGCAGTTGGCTTAAAAGCCACTGACTCTGGAAAGAGCAGCCTGCAATCCTTAATATCAGGGTCATTGGGCTCATATAGAAGGGGGTGGAGGCTTAAGGAGTTTTGGTGAATTTGCTCATGAGAGTGAGTCTCATGAGTAGATTTGTCAGAAATGATGATGAGTTGGTCAGCCTGAGAAAGATTAACGTTTGGTTCAGGCTGAGGGCCAGTGGGAATGTGTTGATCTTGATTTGATCAACTCCTCCACTAGCATCTTCCATCAGAGCATCCCTTGAGGATGGATGGGCAGACTCATCATCGAATGAAGAATCACTTCCGGAGATAGTGATCATATTCTCATTGACATCGTGAGGACCATCAATGGTTCCCTTTGCTGCACAAAGGGCTGACATAACTGCCTTAAAGACAGCCATGTAACCTACAGAATCCCTCTGTCCAAGGACAGATGCAGACACAGACTCTGCAGGTGTAATGATTTGTGTATTTGATTGCCCTTCAACAGAGGTGTGTTGTTGCACCAAAGTATCCTTAGGGAGAATTGAGGCCTGTACCCCTCCTTGTGACATAGAAGGGGCATTGACAGCCTGTACAGACTCAGAGTGTAAGAGAGAAGGAGTCTGATCAGCTTGGGGAGGAGAAGCAGTGTCACCAATGCGTTCGATACTTCTCTCCTTTGGCTGACCATCCTCAGAAATGATGTGCATAGACTCTGACTCATTTTAGATCTGGGCTAGATCCTCTGTTATCCCTTTAATGATATCATCAACCTTTTGGGAGGCTGATGATGGCGATTTAGGTGCAGACACAGTATGACCTTGGGAGGAGGTCTTTCTTTCAATACCTTCACCCTGTTTGGAGGGTTGGGTAGCAGTAGATGTTCCCTTTAACTCGTCTACACTCTTTTGGGAGAGTGCAGATGGGTGTGGCGATTTTGGCTTGTCAGCTTGGGTGGCAGGGACAGCTTTGGAACGTTCCTTAGTTTCCACTGCACCTTGGGGGATCTCAAAATTGGATGTTGTAATATCAACCCCAGAAGCTGACACAGATTTCCTTTGCGATCTTTTTCTTTTTAGCCTTGTGAGGTACTAAGTCCTCAACAATTGGTCTTTTAGATGCGGATTTTGAATGAGTGGATGAGGGTGTGGCTAGGGTGGCTGATGTTTTGGCCAACCCTTCACCCTCTTTTGAAGGAGAAGAAGATTGAATAGATTGAGAAGAGTTTGAGGGTTCAGAAGCATGTGTACCTGGGTTCCCCTGATTGGCAGATTGAGTGTCAGACTCAGATCGCGTCGAAGAAGGGACAGCTTCCTTAAGTGCTTTTTGTTCCCTTTCTCTTTGCCTGCAAAAATCAAGGTAGATCTTTATTGCTCGGGTCAGACCCTGCACAGATACCTTGGGACTATTGAAAATGTTATTGTTGATAGACTTGCATTCCACAGTCTGACCAGTTGCCAGACTGTAATCATTGTCAAGTATTGCTTCAATGATGAGAGCAAGAATCCTACCATAAGGTATGGTAAGGCTCTTCTTATGAACACGATCAACTAAGTCCTTAAAAATTAAGCCAGCAAAATCTATTCTGGTCATAGTGACCATTGCATGAAAAATCTGCAATTCTAAAACATTAGGTTGATCAAAGCTGCCTGCCTTTACTTGTAAAGTTTTAGAAATGGTGCTCAGTAAATAGTTCCAAAAGCCAGTTAAATATTTCATTTTAACCACTGAAGCCAATGGACCAGTATATCCAACTTCTTGTAAAATATTTTTGGCTTCAGTATGAGACACAACATTTTCATAATCATCTTCAGGCATATAAGACAGCTCAAATGCAGACCTAATCCTCTCATAAGAAATATATACCTTTTTCTTACCATTGAGGATTGTGCCATAGATTGCAGCATCTCCTTTCTTGTTCTGTCCCACAAAATAGCTCGCCCAAAATTCACAAAGGAGATCTTGAAACACCCAGTCTGGCTTCTCAATCATCACCTTGCCGAATGGATGATACCATAAGAAAGCCACAATCTCATCATATCCTTTTGCCCATGAAGGAGGATGAATATTGGCATGAACCAGACTGCCAATCTTGATTTTACCAGTATCAAGATCAGCCGGAACCACTACTACATTACTTCCCACCACATAAGGTGAAAGCTTATTAGCGCTTATTGGAGCTGGGTATAGACTTTCAGCTTCAGATGAAGAACTAGATTTAGAATCATTAGTATGAAGAGAAACAGATGATGATGCCATTTGAAAACAATTTTTATAAGAAGAAATTTAAATACAATAATAAAACAGTAATCAGATTTGAGAGAAAAAAATTGATTTGAGAAAATATGAACAAGTGATTTGGGATTTAGGTTAAATCGATATTATATACAAGATTCAAAATATCCCGTTTGAAAAAGTTGGAGAGAGAAAGATTATGATTGGAGGATGAACAAGTAGTGGAGGTACTTTTTCAGTAACCGGCTGTTACCACTACACGTGTCACACTCCAATAGGATCAACAAGTAAGCTTAAATAAAATAATGAAAGTAATAAAACGCACTGAGATATTTAATAACAAAAATAACCACGAATCTGTGTCAAACTCAGCTTACCCTCTCTTACTTGGAAATGCACCAAGTATGAAAGGGTAGTTTGGGTTAGACACAGCTTACCCTCAAAAATTTAGAATAACTCTAAGGGGTCAGATTTGTTATTACTTAGCTCACTACATTTTACAAATTAAGCATACCTAGCTTACTTATGAGATAGTTGAACCTTGATTCATCCAATGGCTTTGTGAACAAGTCAGCAAGCTGATTATCTGTTGGAATGAATGGAGTTCAACATCTTCTTTCATTACATGATCCCTGATGAAATGATATCTTATATCAATGTGCTTGGTCCTTGAATGAAGTACAGGATTGTTTGAAATTGCTATGGCACTGGTACTGTCACAAAAGATTGGAGTTTTTGATGCAGTGACACCATAGTCTTGAAGCTGATATTGCATCCAAGAATTTGAGAGCAACAACTTCCTGCAGCAACATATTCAGCTTCTGCAGTGGATATAGAAACTGAATGCTGCTTCTTGCTGGACCAGCTTACAAGTCTATTGCCAAGCAATTGACAAGCTCCTGAAGTACTTTTTCTGTCAATCTTACAGCCTACAAAGTCAGAATCTGAATAGCCAATTAGATCAAATCCTGAGTCTTTGGGATACCAAAGACCCAGATTGGGACTACCTTTAAGGTATCTAAAGATTCTTTTCACAGCCTTAAGATGAGATTCCTTAGGACTAGCTTGATATCTTGCACAAAGACATGTAGCAAACATAATATCTGGTCTACTAGCAGTCAAGTAAAGTAATGATCCTATCATACCCCTATAAGCTGTGGTGTCAACAGATTTTCCATTTTTATCTTCACCCAGCTTATCACCAGTTCCCATAGGAGTTTTCATAGGTGAGCAATCACTAAAACCAAATTTGTTTAAGAGATCTTTAACATATTTTCCTTGTTTATAAAAATTCCATTTTTAGTCTGTTTAACTTGTAAACCCAGAAAATAGTTTAGTTCTCCCATCATGCTCATTTCATACTTTTTAGACATTAATTCAGAAACTTTTTGCAAAGTCTTTCACTGCTAGACCCAAATATTATATCATCTACATAAATTTGTACAAGCAGGATATCACCATTATACTTTTCTCACAAACAAAGTCTTGTCAACATTACCTCTTTTGAAGTTGTTAGCCAATAAGAATTTAGACAAAGTGTCATACCATGCCCTTGGAGCTTGCTTCAACCCATAGAGAGCCTTGTCAAGCTTGAACACATGGTCAGGAAACTTTGAATTTCAAAACCAGGAGGCTGTTCAACATAGACTTCTTCTTCCAATTTTTCATTAAGAAATGCACTCTTCACATCCATTTGATAGACTTTGAAACCTTTGTGAGCAGAGAAGGCCTAAGAACATTCTGATTGCTTCTAATCTTGCCACTGGTGCAAAAGTCTCATGAAAATCAATTCCATCCTCTTGTCACTGCAAAAAGAATTAAGAGTGATATTCTTAAATTCAGTACCATTATCACTCCTTAATTGCCTAACAGGCCTTTTGTAGAGAATTTCAGCTTGCTTGATGAAATGAATAATGCTGTCAGCAGCTTCACTCTTGTGTCTTAGAAAGAAAACCCAGGTGTATCTTGGATACTCATCAACAATTACCAAGGAGTACCTCATTCCAGTGAATGATGGAGTACTAATTGGTCCAAATAAGTCCATATGAAGCAGATCCAAACAATTATCAATGGTTGAGCATGTTTTAGACTTAAAAGTAGCTTTGTGTTGCTTGCCTTTCTCACAAGCACCACACAGCTTGTCCTTCTCATAATTTATCACAGAAAACCAGACACCAACTCTTTCTTACACAGCTTGTTGATGTCTTTGAATTCATATGAGACAACCTTTTATGCCACAACCAATTCAGCTCATCTTGAGACTTTGACATGAAACAGACTTCTCTTGTGACAGTTGGATTTCTCATGTCAAAAGAATACAAAGACTCATCCCTCTTTGCAATAAGAACCACATTGCCTTCTAAATCAAGAACAATACCCTTATCAGACTGAATCTCACTTCATAACCAGCATCACACAACTGACTTACACTGATCAGATTGTGCTTCAAACCATTTACATATGAGACCCTTCTGAAAGTAAGGGGACCATTTGAAAGTAAACCAAAACCTTCAGTCTTTCCTTGAAGAGTCATCTCCAAAAGTAACATTAGACCAGCGCGAATCCTAAAGCTACATAGCAGGGACTTACATCCGGTCATATGCTTGGAACATCCACTGTCCAAGTGCCAGGTATTATCGTCATGACTGCCCTGCAATTATGATAAGAGATTAGTTCTTTTTGGGAACCCATCCAAGATGGGTTCACCAGAGCTGACCTTCTGGTCTGACTCAGATTGGGTAACTGAACTTAGACTCTTATCACATTTTGACACCCATTGTTGCTTGGTCTGTCCTTTACCAGATTCAAAGTTCTTTCTAGAAACATTTAGAGTTTCCTTTTGAACAAAACCCTTGCCTATTCCAGATTTCTTACATTCAGCTCTCAATTTTCTTTGATCAACAGTTTTTGGATCAGACACATTCTTAAGAAAATTTGCTTCCATTGACACCTTATCAGTTCTGGACTCAACATATTTTAAAATCTTTTTGTCAGAGTCAGACTTGGTGTTACTTGAAACAGACTCAGATTTTGTTTGTGACTCATTTCCTAGAAAACCAGACTTCTTACTCTTTAAAAGCTTTATTTTCTCTTTAGGAACACTATGATCTCTAATCTTTCTTTTATTTTTCTTTAAACTACTCCTTGTTTGTTTTAGTCTTTGAATCTGATTCAGATTTGGTAATGGTCAGCTTGGACAAGTCAAGACTTTCTTCAGGTTTTAACTCAACACCTTATCAGCTTCAGACACAGCTTCAGCAATGGTCTGACCAATGGTTTCAGGATCTTTAAACCCAATACCAGATTTCTGAACCAACTTAATTGGTTTAGAATTCTTCCTTGGTTTGGACTTTGGGTGGTGAAGGAGGCTGATAACAAGGCTCCATAGCACATACTTCAGCAATGGCTATGGCCCTATCATAATCACCATCAAAGATAACTTGGATCTGATGAGGTATTTGGTCATTCACACACTTAGCAACTCTTTTGGAACTTATACACCATGTTTCAGTAATCTGTTTAACCTTTAAAAACTTTTCTTCTGCAGTTTTAGCTTCTTTAACCAAAATGGAGTTTAATTGCTTTTGAGCTTTAACTTCAGATTCTAGTTTTTCAATGGTGTGACTCTTAGAGATGTTATCAAGTTTCAAAACATGTATTTCCTTTTTGAGTTCTTGATTAAAGTGTTTTTGTAGTAGAACCTCATCACCAATTTTATTCAGTCTGGACAGTTTCTCATTATCAGATAGATTGGAAAAAGAAGTTACCTCAGGTGGAGCAGTCTGACTGGTAGATGCCTGGTGAGCTGACTCAGATTGCTGTTGTATTTTCACCAGATCTTCAGCAAATCTTTGAGTAGCTTCTTTAGTCATGAAACACTTGGCATCTTTATACAGCTCATCATCAGATGATGTGGCACTTTCAGCCCAGTCTTTGGCTACCAGACTCTTTTCACTTTTGTTCACCTTCTCAGTCAGCTCAGCTACTTGTGCTTTCAAGGCTTTGTACTTAGTCTTGAGCTTTGAGTATTTTTCACCTCTTCCACCTTTGGCTGGCACAGCTTGATTAGATTCTTTAGATCTGCAATCTCCAGCCATATGTCCAGTCTTGCCACACTTGTAACAAGTGACTTTGGACATGTCAAATGGCTTCTTGGTCTTGTCAGCTTGGCCACCTTTTCCTTTCCTTTAAACTTATTACAGGATCTCCTTCTGATCCTTTCAGCCAACATAGCTACTTCATTAGCTAGTTCATCACCATCAGATTCATCACATTCAGATTCAGCACAAACAGAGTTAGGATTAGACATCACAGGAATATCATCATTAACACAAGGAATGATCTCATTACTAATTGAACTAGGGTGTTCAGTCATAGAAGCAACAAGTGCAGCAGCAGGCTGACTATAAGAATCACCCATAGCAATTAATTTTTTCAGCCTCTGAACATTCTTGGTTATGAAGCAAACCAAAAAGTCCAGGGAGATCAAGATCATGATAAACAGAACTTACTTTAACAGAAGAAATATAGTTGTTCCATTTAGGTGGTA
>CM067174.1:26612858-26650607 GCA_034093135.1 Erigeron breviscapus
AGCAGAAAGCTCAATCTCCAAAGACTCGATGCGATTTAAAGCATTATTAAGCATCTCCTCTTTCTCAGGAGGCATCTCAATCGGTCTGTTCGTAAGGACTATGACTTTCTCCTCTAAGTCTCCTAAACGCTTCATCATGGATAGATACTCCGCCGTAGAGATGCCACCAGGCGCTTGCAACTGATATGGGTTGGGACTTTGTTTAACTGGCTCTTCATTAGCAGGACTAGGGTAATGGCTGGTTTCTGTCATCTTTTTGGGCATGCTTTTTGTCATACGGACCATGGTCATAACTCCCATCATAAATGTCATCATGCCCGTAAAGATGTGGTTGCCAAACCCATCGTTGGATGCTTGATAAGCGTCACTGGGATAATAATAATCTGTATGAGGCAAATCGGAACTGTAAGATTTTCATCTGCTTTTACTTATCAGCATTAATTACGCCGTCTAGTATTATATCATATACAGGTGACAATTTCAACCCATTTACTTATAAATGGGTTAGTTTGGGTTAAGTTCTATCTTTAATTGGTCAAATGAGTCCAATAAAATATAGTATCTTAAAAGAAACTGATCAAATGGGTTGAATGGGTCGAAAGTCAACCGAAGTGTACTTTAAGTTCATAAAGCCTCCCAAATCAATTACTTTAGAAACTAGATTAGAATGAAACATCACAACTTTTATGATCTTGTTTGGCACGCTATGTCGATATATAAAATGAGTAAAGTATTAATTAACCCAATCCAGCTCAATTTATGCAGTAGATTTACCATATCGACCTGTTATATGACCCATATGAAATGTAAGTCTACTTCTTACTATAACTTGCAGGCACGTATATAATATAACAATGATGACCGGAAAATTTCAAACCTTTCGGAGTGGGAACCTTTTGCACTTGTCTTGTATAATTTGTATCAACAGGCTTTTCAGGCACAGGTGTGTGCCTTTTGGGATCGCTTGCGTTCGTTGGAGCCTGCATATCCTTTTCAGTTAGAGTGGAATAATACATAGAGGATGGAAATAATGGTACTTGTGAACATATGACAATGACAATGATGTTCAGAATACGAATGAAGGAGGTAACTAACTTCTTCATGTACAGAGGGGAGCTGTTGATGCTTGACGTGCTCCTTTGGCATTCCGGAAGATTCTACATCCACCTTGAAAGAACTACTGATGTTAATATTTTAGACCAATTCACATTTGAGCAGTCAAGTTGGGTTGTATTTTATCCCCAACGGGTAAGTATAAAAAAAGTTTTAAGGGAAACGGGTCACAAGGGTCGTACTAGTTAAAAGTCTCTCTTCTAAATCATTTTATCTCAAAAATACTTGGTTTAGTGTTGTTAATAATAGATGAAATATAAAATCATATCTTTTAAGGGGTAAAACGACTCATTTCAACCCGCCCATCTTACCACCTCTAAACATTAAGTCTAACAAAAGACCAGCAATTTCCTTAGAGACAATACCTTGTTGGTAGACGAATCCACAGTGATGGTTTTCTCATCTGGGATGTCAGATCTTGATGAACATTTGTGTTCACCATTGCGAACCATCTGATACAAACAATTAACATTACATATTTAGCTTGACCGAATATAGATATTCACAAGGGAATTCCCATTTAACAATAGAGAAAGAAAACCTTCATGATATCGGGATCTTGCCATGGACCCCTATCAGAACGCATGCAACCACCTTTACTAGAACAAGTGCAGGTACCACCCAAGAACTCCGGGAGTTCACTGCCATGATAAAAGATAATAAGTAAGTAACCCGAGTACAGATTTTCAAAGACCATGCAACATCTTTGATCTATCTGGTATTAGTACCTAGCATCAATGATTTCCAGGAGCTTGCTTTGGAATTTGTTGCCCAAAACCTATGCAACATAATCATTTTAATAGGATTACATCTATATACTTCTGAAATTTCTATGATGCCAAAAGATAGCGTGAACTTACGTTAATCTTAGACGTAGTCTTTGGGTCAAGGAAGGACTTAACTGTGTTCCACAAAAGCCTAAAGCCGGAGCCTGCATTGATGATGTACATGCGGCAGAGTGTCTACAAGTAACAGGAGATATAGATAACTAGGAGAAGAATCCATGCTTATGTTTTGGTGCAGCGAGAAATATTAGAGGTTGCCATTTTGATGAAGGGTCTATTTGGTTTATGTTTTATCTCTAACAGGTCAAATGTGAAGTTATAAACAATATGGGTCAAATGCACCAAAAAGTGCCTGAAGTGTATATTAATGAGTACTTCTTAAGAAACTTATATGCAAAACCTTAACATTGTAATAATGTAGTCTTTGTAATTATGTTTGAAGCATCAATTGTATGCATAGAATCTTTATAAACGGACAAGAAGTGATAAGGGTAAACCCGGACAGTATGCACTTTATCCTTTTTGGAGTTGTTACCCAACCCTCCAATCTTCCCCTTCTTAAGAATTACTTTACGAAGATGTATCGACTAGATGATTATTATTAACTTGAGTTGACAAGTACCTCAGGATAGTTGTTACCATCGATGCTTTGGAGCGATTGAATAAGCTCCCTAGCAGATTTGTTCATGCTTTTCAAGCCCTGTTTCAGAAACCCATGTAGATAAATTTGTGCAACTTAACTTATATGAATGATATACAATAAATTTGACCAAGTTATCTTATACTTTTAAGTAGGTTTTATCCATTTTGGTAAATTGTAAAACATTCAGACACACTTTAAATGATTCCGGATTTGCATTAGGAGGATGAAAACCATACAAGTACTAAAAGTAATTCTACAGTAACAGCATGCCGAAACTAGATGACCACATCTGGTTGAAACGGTTAATGAAAATGGTAAAGATTAACTAACTCACCACTCCTTGAACATCAAGAATTGTGGTACTTTGATCAACATGCCTTTTAGCAGCAATTGAGCAGGCTGGGAACTTATCAATAAACGTTCTTTCAAACTCCATCACGTGGTACTTGATATAACGCTCGAGGGTTGTGGCTTGCATGAGCTTGGTAGCATCAACCATACCAAGTCTCTCAATGTATACTGGTCTTCCATCTTTATCAACCCCGTGGTGTCCTTGTGGATAGTATTGAAGGACTTCGTCTCTTTCCTTGAAATCAAAATCCTAAAAAAGAAGAAGTTATAGCAACTTTGCAAGCTCAGGATTTATAAACCAAAAGGAAACTTCAATAATAATTTTGTACTTGTGTAGCACCGAGTCATTTTAATGGAAGACTGATAGAGATATGCCTACAAATATACCTCCATGATGGTGTCTGTGCCATACTCCTTCCTCCATTGTATCATATCGGACCACATTTTCTTGGCCTTTTCAAGATCATAGTTCCTAGCCTTTAAAAACCTGTATGATCATGCCACGAGATGAAACGATCATTATCATAAGGTTTTCGTCTTACCATAATTACCCAAATATGTACAAGGAGAGGTTTAGGGGAAAAATTTCCTTCGCATAAAGAGTTTTTGAAGGAAGGACTTAGGAAGTGACACGTGTCTGACGCACCTTTTTTCCACGTTGATGCACCAAAAACTATGGGTTCATCAATTTGTAAAAAGGGTGTATCACATACGTCACGGCACCAAATCCTACATACACTTTCTACCATCTTATGACTTTTTGTCCAAACACTAAATGGGGCTTATGAAAATGGACTTAAATAAGCTAATAAGCCTAAGCAAATAAGCTTACCCAAACACTAAAAATGAACTTATCTTACTTTAATAAGCAATTAAGCTAATAAGCCTATTATATAAGCTAACCCAAACACCCCCTAGTCATTCCCCTATATCTACATATATGTGATACATACTTCATTAGTATAGAAAGCAATAGATTTACATAAATGTAAGCTATACCTTAAGAGCATGTGAAAATCATCATGCTTTGAAGGTAATAGATCTTCTGGGATCAATGCTTTACGTAATTCTTCAACCGCCTTCAAATCCTCTGCATCATGTTCATCCTCAATAACGACCGACATGACTTTACTGTTCCTCCTGCTCTTCTTAGCGAATGATGTCCTAAACTTGTTAGACGCATTGATTGCTCTCTGCTTCAGAGAGTTACGCCTAGCCTTCTTTTCCTCCTCAGAGCTCTCCAAATCGATTTTTTCCAAACCTGTCCAAAAACTTCCATATTATATAATACTCCTTCTGCTCTACTTTTTAAGTCATTTCTTAACATATTCTATGATTGAAAGCGAAGATGAAGGTACATACTGGGTCGAACTGGGCGTTCGGGTCCGGACTCGCTCATAATTTAGATAAATGAATCTTTGTTAGCAGTGCCGAATCTTAACGCCCCTTCTCAAATGCCTACACATTTTAGCAAATTAAATAAAACACAATTATCATCTCATATAATTCAACAAATGCTTCACTACATTAAAAAAAAAAAAACATTAACATCAATAATTCCCACAAAATTTTCCACACATTCACATTATATTGGTAACCTAAACACATGGAATCGCCATAAATAAATTTCTTGAACAAATAACTAAATATAATATATATTTGTTCACATTTTATGGATTTGCCAAACACATTAATTGTGCTCATTTGTTATTGTGGCAAGATACATGCAACATAAAAGCAGAGGTCAGATATTCGAATCCAGCTCCATGTCTTTTAAACCGTATTCTTAGATGATTTACCTTCTCTCATGTTGGCCATGAGACCAGTAGTTTTTCTATTTTTTGTTTCGAGTATCGTTACATATTCATATATGTATACATGTATATATATGTAACTTATATCATTATGAACATGCAAACATAATAACAAAAAATGAAAAAATATGCATGAGGAATGAAGAAGGAAAAACAGCAAATGTTATATATGACATTACCAGCAACAAAAAAGAAGCTGGCAGGTGGATTTAATGAAAGGAATTGTAAGAAGGTCAAGAATTAACGTTGTTTTGTTGTTCTATAACCTTCTAATGATGTTCGGAAACCATGAAATGGATAGTCTTTGAGAGGAAAAAAAAAAGAAAAAAAAGGGATAGTTTTTGGTGGTTTTATATGTTATAAATGTGTTAGGGCCATCCATGAATATTGTTATAATTCAGAAAATGTCGTTACTATATGATTATTTCTTTTTAATAAAACTAATAACATGGTACCTGCGGAATGCAGCGACGATGGCGGCGGTGTGATAGCGACGACGGATGCTGATGGTGGTAACAACGTTAAATGGTGTATGTAATTGATGTGAAATGTATTTGATTTAAAGGGGTATTTTATAATATAAGGGACTGATGGTGTAATTTAATATTAAGATTTCGTGATAATCTAATTTATTAAGGGTAGTTTGGTCAATTCGCATATCTCAATTTTTTTAACTTTCAACATGAGATTATAATTTTTATATAATAATACAAATATGTATTTGTATACACTAAACATCTAACGGGGAGCCGTTGAAGACAAAAATTTATTACCCATAATAATTATAAAACTCTATGTATCTAATATCATTTTAGTGTAGTGTTAAATGGTATTAGTTCACAAAAACTTAACTGATGATCATATGTCATATGCTCTATATAGTAATACAAGTATATATACGTATTGGTTAAAAAAAACTAATAAAATAATTATTATTTTAAACTTATGGATTATATTTTCATACCAATAAATCATGAAATTCATCATATGAATTGGTTTTATCTATACTTCATTTATATATACTTCATTTATACACTTATATTATGTGAATTTTCGTGTATCAATTTTATATTTTTGTTTTGAAATTTTCATATTTTGTTTTATATTTATACTTATTTTCACAAAAATCTTACCATATATACACATATATTTATCATCTTTACTAACACAGTATCCGTGTCAGTGTTCATGACGTCGACAGTATGGTGGGGGACGACTATTGGTGTAGACGGCGTCGAGTGATGTAGATAATTGATGTAAAAGTAATTGATGTAAAGGAAAAAAAAAAAGAAAAAAAAAAAAAAAAAAAAAAAAAAAAAAAAAAAAAAAAAAAAAAAAAAAAAAAAAAAAAAAAAAAAAAAAAAAAAAAAAAAAAAAAAAAAAAAAAAAAAAAAAAAAAAAAAAAAAAAAAAAAAAAAAAAAAAAAAAAAAAAAAAAAAAAAAAAAAAAAAAAAAAAAAAAAAAAAAAAAAAAAAAAAAAAAAAAAAAAAAAAAAAAAAAAAAAAAAAAAAAAAAAAAAAAAAAAAAAAAAAAAAAAAAAAAAAAAAAAAAAAAAAAAAAAAAAAAAAAAAAAAAAAAAAAAAAAAAAAAAAAAAAAAAAAAAAAAAAAAAAAAAAAAAAAAAAAAAAAAAAAAAAAAAAAAAAAAAAAAAAAAAAAAAAAAAAAAAAAAAAAAAAAAAAAAAAAAAAAAAAAAAAAAAAAAAAAAAAAAAAAAAAAAAAAAAAAAAAAAAAAAAAAAAAAAAAAAAAAAAAAAAAAAAAAAAAAAAAAAAAAAAAAAAAAAAAAAAAAAAAAAAAAAAAAAAAAAAAAAAAAAAAAAAAAAAAAAAAAAAAAAAAAAAAAAAAAAAAAAAAAAAAAAAAAAAAAAAAAAAAAAAAAAAAAAAAAAAAAAAAAAAAAAAAAAAAAAAAAAAAAAAAAAAAAAAAAAAAAAAAAAAAAAAAAAAAAAAAAAAAAAAAAAAAAAAAAAAAAAAAAAAAAAAAAAAAAAAAAAAAAAAAAAAAAAAAAAAAAAAAAAAAAAAAAAAAAAAAAAAAAAAAAAAAAAAAAAAAAAAAAAAAAAAAAAAAAAAAAAAAAAAAAAAAAAAAAAAAAAAAAAAAAAAAAAAAAAAAAAAAAAAAAAAAAAAAAAAAAAAAAAAAAAAAAAAAAAAAAAAAAAAAAAAAAAAAAAAAAAAAAAAAAAAAAAAAAAAAAAAAAAAAAAAAAAAAAAAAAAAAAAAAAAAAAAAAAAAAAAAAAAAAAAAAAAAAAAAAAAAAAAAAAAAAAAAAAAAAAAAAAAAAAAAAAAAAAAAAAAAAAAAAAAAAAAAAAAAAAAAAAAAAAAAAAAAAAAAAAAAAAAAAAAAAAAAAAAAAAAAAAAAAAAAAAAAAAAAAAAAAAAAAAAAAAAAAAAAAAAAAAAAAAAAAAAAAAAAAAAAAAAAAAAAAAAAAAAAAAAAAAAAAAAAAAAAAAAAAAAAAAAAAAAAAAAAAAAAAAAAAAAAAAAAAAAAAAAAAAAAAAAAAAAAAAAAAAAAAAAAAAAAAAAAAAAAAAAAAAAAAAAAAAAAAAAAAAAAAAAAAAAAAAAAAAAAAAAAAAAAAAAAAAAAAAAAAAAAAAAAAAAAAAAAAAAAAAAAAAAAAAAAAAAAAAAAAAAAAAAAAAAAAAAAAAAAAAAAAAAAAAAAAAAAAAAAAAAAAAAAAAAAAAAAAAAAAAAAAAAAAAAAAAAAAAAAAAAAAAAAAAAAAAAAAAAAAAAAAAAAAAAAAAAAAAAAAAAAAAAAAAAAAAAAAAAAAAAAAAAAAAAAAAAAAAAAAAAAAAAAAAAAAAAAAAAAAAAAAAAAAAAAAAAAAAAAATATAGGATAGGGGAAACCGATTTTTCAATTAGAGTTGCATGAAAAATCTAGTTGAGCGGCAGATCGACAGGGTATCATTGGATAACATGGATCATGTTTAGTTGACATGACAGAACTTCTTCATGTGCTCATGTCCAAATTATTTCTTGATACTTATGAATATTATAATAAATGAAATGACTAATTTTTTAAAGTTATTTCTATCGATGATTTTAAGCTTTTTAAAATTAAACTAGTTTTTGTATCCGCGCGTTGCCGCGGAGTACGCTTTCTACATGACAAAGTTTTGTACCCAAATTTATGTCAAATATTCGAACTCAATATTTAAAAAATACAATTAAACATGTAGCAATAACAATAAAAAATACAAAAGAGTAATAAGATGTATAAAAACATATACAATAACTATATTAATGCTTTAAATGTTATATAAACGTAAGAAGTAACGATAATGAAAATTATTATATGTTATAATAACTTGTACATTTCAGGCATAAAGGACTTGTAAATTTGTATAGACTTTTTGTATAAAAACATAAACAATAACTATATTAATGATTTAAATGTTACATGAACGTAAGACGTAACGATAATGAAAGTTATTATATGTTATAAGAACTTGTACATTTCAGGCTTAAAGGACTTGTAAATTTGTATAGACTTTTTTTATAAAAACATAAACAATAACTATATTAATGCTTTAAATGTTAAATAAACGTAAGAAGTAACGATAATGAAAATTATTATATGTTATAATAACTTGTACATTTCAGGCATAAAGGACTTGTAAATTTGTATAGACTTTTTGTATAAAAACATAAACAATAACTATATTAATGCTTTAAATGTTACATGAACGTAAGAAGTAACGATAATGAAAGTTATTATATGTTATAATAACTTGTACATTTCAGGCATAAAGGACTTGTAAATTTGTATAGACTTTTTGTATAAAAACATAAACAATAACTATATTAATGATTTAAATGTTACATGAACGTAAGACGTAATGATAATGAAAGTTATTATATGTTATAATAACTTGTACATTTCAGGCATAAAGGACTTGTAAATTTGTATAGACTTTTTGTATAAAAACATAAACAATAACTATATTAATGATTTAAATGTTACATGAACGTAAGACGTAATGATAATGAAAGTTATTATATGTTATAATAACTTGTACATTTCAGGCATAAAGGACTTGTAAATTTGTATAGACTTTTTGTATAAAAACATAAACAATAACTATATTAATGCTTTAAATGTTAAATAAACGTAAGAAGTAACGATAATGAAAGTTATTATATATTAAAAACGTTATAAACAATAACTATATTAATGCTTTAAATGTTAAATAAACGTAAGAAGTAACGATAATGAAAGTTATTATATATTAAAAACGTTATTTATATAAAAATACAGATGAAAATAATCAAAACCAAATGTTTAAAAGTAAATCCGTAACCGTGTGAAAGTTGTCTGATGAAATCCAAAAGTTTAGTGTCACGAAAATGAAAACTTTGATGTAGGGCAAAAGTTAAAAGATAGAAAAAATTGGTAAAAATTATTATATGCTATAAGAACTTGTACATTTCAGGCATAAAGGACTTGTAAATTTGTATAGACTTTTTGTATAAAAACATAAACAATAACTATATTAATGATTTAAATGTTACATGAACGTAAGACGTAATGATAATGAAAGTTATTATATGTTAAAAACGTTATATATATAAAAATAATATATATATATATATATAAAAATGTTATACATATAAAAAAGACGGATAAAAATAGTCAAACCAAATGTTTAAAAGTAAAATCGTAACCATGTGAAAGTTATTTGATGAAAACATGAGAACCCAAAAATTTAGTGTCAAGAGGGCAAAAGTTAAAAGATAGAGTAAAAATTATTATATGCTATAAGAACTTGTACATTTCAGGCTTAAAGGACTTGTAAATTTGTATAGACTTTTTTTATAAAAACATAAACAATAACTATATTAATGCTTTAAATGTTAAATAAACGTAAGAAGTAACGATAATGAAAGTTATTATATATTAAAAACGTTATTTATAAAAAAAGACGGATAAAAATAGTCAAAACCAAATGTTTAAAAGTAAAATCGTAACCATGTGAAAGTTATTTGATGAAAACATGAGAACCCAAAAATTTAGTGTCAAGAAAATAAAAACGAAAACTTTGATGTGGGACAAAAGTTAAAAGATAGAAAGTTCAGGGGGTTAAAATGAAAAATGGTAAAAATTATTATATGCTATAAGAACTTGTACATTCCACGCATAAAGTACTTGTACATTCATATAACTTTTTAGTATATTTTAAATGTCAAAATTTAAAAATAATTTTTTAATTTTGACCCTTAAATTTATTCCTAAGGTTAAGATGTTTTCAATTTTACTAGTAAAGTTATAAGTAACTTTAGAAGATTCTCATCCCTTAAAAATTAGCTTAAATATAATTATAAATTCATAAAAGGGTGATATGTGAATTTCATAAATTCTCTTTCTTAATTTTATCATTTGATTTACCAGTTGTCAGTTTGTCATCATTTTATAATTAAGAAGATTCTTAGGCTATTTATTTAGGAGGGTTAATCTTATCCTTTGGATAATAACTAGCATGGTGCCCGCGCAATGCAACGACGGTAACGACAATGTGGTGATAACGGGTGGCGGCGGCGACTGATGATGGTGACGACAAGTAGTGTAGGCTATTGATGTAAATGTAATTAATATAATGGTTAATATAGTTATTTTAAAAGTTGAGGGACTGATGGTGATTATTCATTTCATTTAGGGTGGAGGTGTATTGTTTTAATAGAAGGTATTTCTGACATTTATCCTCTTATAACTTTCAACATAAGAGTCTATTTTTTTTTAATAGGAAGTATAAATATACGAATCTCTTGTATGTAGATTTAACGTATGGATAATTAAAACTTAAAAGTACATATTTTTAATAGCCAATTAACATAATTGTTCATTAAGGTCTCTCCTTATACATACTACTTCTTTCCTACTTCTTCCCCACTTCTTTCACTATTCATCAATTTTCTCTCTCCTAAAACATCCCAAGAACACCCCCCTCCTTATACTACACACTTCTTCCCCACTTCTTCCACTATTCATCATTATTTTATTATTTATTTTTATTTTCACAAAATTAAACAAACACATTTTATTATTAAAACAAACACATTACATTTATTATAAAATTAAACATTACACTAAAAAACAGAAAGTAAATAAATTATGAAAAATGACATTATTAGGAAATAAAAAACTAGACATCAACGTTGACGGGCGTGGTCCGGGAGGTTCCAAACATGTTCAATCAGAGCATTGCGGAGTTGATGGTGAGCCCTTCTATCGTGCAACTCCCCGTACATACGATGATGAACTAGACATTTTTTGTAGTAGTGTGTGATTGAAATGCTTTGAAAGTAATAAGAAAGGGTATGTTTAGATTAATGGGGTATAAATAGGAGGTTGAAAGTTAAAAACAAAAACAAAAAATCAATAAAACTAGCCGTTGGTACCCATTTTAAATACAAAATTCATTTTTTTTTTAATTTGCAACGGAAACCTCAAGATCGGACCCCATACCACCACAAGCCGCACGTCTACTTATGGGAGAAACGACTCGGACGCGACTGCGAGCAATAACACCCCCGTGCTACTGGCGTCCTCCCGCTGGTGTGCGTTGGACGCAGGAGGAACGCGTCTATAAGGACCGGCCTAATCCACTCCGTTTAAGTGTATATAGAATTTAATAAAACAAAAACGTGAAATAAAATCAGATACAAACATTGCTTAGACTATGAGGAGTGGGGGGGCTTTGGGACTCCCCATATAGGGGCGACTTCCGCCATGTGGTGGGGGCTTCCCCAAAGAGATGCCCCTCCTTTTTCTTGGAGTGAGGCTCCTCTTTGGGGGAGCCCTCCTTTAGTTTTTTTTTTTAATTATATTTACATTTAAAAAAAAAAAAACACACACACATGTCCAGATCTCTCTCTCTGCCGATCTATAATAAATATTATATATATATATATATATAATATATATATATAATCTATCTCTCTCGATCTATCTATCTGTCTTTCGATCTCAATCTATCTATCTATCTCTCTCTCTCAACTATCGCCGGAAAATCGATCACCACCACCGCCGACCACCGCCACACCTCACCGGAACCACCACGAAAATCAAGTATGTTCAGATCTCTCCCCTCTTCTTCCTTGCTAACTGCTGCCGCCGCTGGAACTAATCTTGTACAAGTATTGTAAGTCCCAACTCACTAGATGGTACTAACTGAAGACACCTCTATGTCGATGGTGGGGTTACTTTGCAATATAAACACTGAACTGGAGACGACCAGTTGCAGTGAGTGTATACCAAGTTCTTGGATAGATTACTTATTAGGGTGACAATAAGTAAATGACAATGCAATAATAGAAAGTACTTGTAAAGTAAATTGGTGAGACAATATGTATTTTTCAAGTGTAATTTATTTATTAACTTTAAATAAATTACAAGGTTGTTGCGGCACCAAGATAATACAAAGTATGTAAATATCCTAACAACCTATGAAATACAATTGATCTATACTTGGAAATTCTCTAAACAATCGAAACACTTAAAGTTGTGAAATATTCCTTTTTGCGATTGAGAGAATATTGCACAAGTTCACCAAGAATATTGCAGGTTTGCAAAGTTGTTTCTTGGTTGTGCAAAGACCTCTATTTATAGGCAAAGTTGACATTGGGATGTCAACTTTGGCCGTACAAATATGGTTGAAAGCATTTAAGGAATAACATTTAATTCCTTAAAATGCTGTGTAAAGTTATGGCATAAAGTAACTTTACTCAACCTGCTTTATGTACCTTTTGTACTTTATACATAGATAAATCCTTTTATCCGTGTAATAGCACATAAAGCATAAAGGTCTTTTCCTCGTAATCAGTGTAAAGCTTTGTAAGTATTTTACACTGATGTTCTCCAGTTTATATCTGGGTAGAATGACAACTGGGCTTCGCTGCCATTGTCATTATTTATCTTCCACTTGTTGTCTTCGACTTCAACTGGAATGATTCTTCATCTGGTCAGATCTCAACTGGAGGAAGTCTTCAGTTGCGTTAACTGTACGTTGCAACTGGACTTCAATATATTTCTGGACAAATCTTCTTAGTCTCCAGATGCAACTGGAGACTGGCCAGTTTTAGCAAAACTGGTCCTAACAAATTCCCCCTATTTGTCTTGAAATATTGCCAAGTCTTTTTCAGTTCTTGTATCTATACAGGTATGAACTGGAAAGACTTGTTCGATTAAATCTATCTAAATTTTCCAAGGCATTTTTATAGATCAATAAATGCCTTGGGTTTTTCTTTGAGTTTGTTAGATTTAATCTATTATCTACCTTGTGGTTACAAACTGGTAACTTCATTTATACAAGGAAATGAAATTTACACAAGTTACAGAATGTAAAAAAAAATACAAGTAGATAAACTGGAAGGAGAACTTAAACAGATGGCCCTTCGCCAGTTCTCCTTTTCTTTGACACTGAAGAGATAGGACGAGACTCTTCAGGATCCATATTCAACTTCAGCTCCAGATTCTCTTTATGTTGAATCTTGCCCTTTAAGAAGTTGACCCATGCCTTCTCAAACCTATTCTTTTGTGCCTTGGCTTCCAAAAAGTTCACCATCTCAACCCATTCAGAGAACCCATATTGCATTGTACCAGGATTATCAGTTTTAACTAGTGGCCCTCTAGTATAACTGACTTCAACATGAAAGAACTTGGTGCCTGGCTTTGTTTCTGACAACATTGCCATCTTCATCCATCTTGTTTCGGTAGACCCATCTTGTACCAATGGGTTCTTTCTTTAACCCTGGTGGACAAGGAACAAGTTCCCACACATTATTCCTTTCAAACTGGATGAGCTCTTCTTGCATAGCTTCCACCTAGCTTGGGTCTGCCATAGCCTCGTCAATCTTCTTCGGTTCAATCAGTGATAAGAAGGTGACGTTTAAGCATTGCTCACTGGTGGCTCTTCTAGTCTGAACCTCACTACTTGGATCTCCAACAATCTGATCAATTGGATGTGCTCTAGTCCATTTAGTGTATTGACTAGGCTGGTGTATTACAATATCAGTGCAAGTCACCTGGCGATCTTCTTCAGTTGCAGCAGCTTCTGGAGGAGGATCAGCCCAAACTACTTCTATATCCTCATCAGAGTCAATGAGGTCACGATTTGCATCATGAAATTCTTCATTAAAAGGCATTTCTTGAAGAACTGGAGAAGTTGGAGTTTGAACTGGTGCTGATATTGGAGTGGCACGTACATCAGATCCAATCACCAGTTTCTGTGGTAAGTTGAAACTGATGGAGGGATAAAATGAAGTGTCACTAGTGGTGCTCTTCTTCTTAACTGGTTCCAGTTGAGTGTAACTGGAAACATCTTCTGGTGAAACAACTGACTGATGAACTTGGTCAGTTTCACCAAAATTTATTGGAACGACTGGAGAAATATTAAGGCTTGGTCTCTTGTTAATTGCATCATTTGATTCGTCAAATGTGACATGAATTGTCTCGTGAACCTTTTGGAGTCTATAATTATAAACTCTAAAGGCCTTTTGAATATCTGAATAGCCTAAAAATACACCTTCATCAGCTTTTGCATCAAACTTCCCAAGCTGACTGGAATCATTTAAAATATAAACTGGACAACCAAATACATGAAAATATCCAATATTTGGTTTTCGATTCCTGAGTACTTCATAGGCAGTCTTCTTATGTCTCTTGATGTAGACTGACCGGTTTTGGGTGTGACAAGCAGTTGCAACTGCTTCAGCCCAGAAACTGGTGGGAAGACCTGATTCAGATAGCATGCTTCTGGCCGCTTCTATCAGTGTGCGATTCTTTCTTTCCACAACTCCATTTTGCCCTGGAGAGTGCGCTGATGAGAAGTTTTGAGAGATGCCAGTGTCATTTCAAAATGTTTCAAGTACTTTATTTTTGAAATTCAGTACCATTATCACTTCGCAACTGACAGACTTTTCGAGTGTACTTGAGTTCAATTCTTTTGATGAGTGAGATGATTTCAGCAGGTGCATCACTTTTGGATCTGAGGAATACCACCCAACAATATCTGGTGAATTCATCGACCACAACTAGAGTGTACTTCTTTCCAGCTCTAGTTTGAACATTCACTGGACCAAAGAGATCCATATGAAGCATCTGAAGAGGTTCAGTGATGCTAAAGTTTTGCCTTGTTTTGAAACTGGCCCTTTTCTACTTGCCCATTTCACACCCTGGACATGGCTTTTCTTTATTGAAAGAAATTTGAGGTATCCCATCCACCAGTTGTTTTCGAGACAACTTGTTAATATTTTTGAAATTAAGATGGGATAATCTTTTATGCCACAGCCAGTTGGTGTCCTCATCAGCTTTGGTATAGAAGCATTGCTCTTTTGGAGCTGGTTCCATATCCATGATGTACACATTTCCCTTCCTTGGTGCAATCATCACCACTTTCCAATCCTTGTTAAATATGGTGCCTTGAGCAATATCGAACAATACCTTATATCCATCATCACAAAGTTGACTGACACTGATCAGGTTATATTTCAAACCGTTCACAAATGCAACTCTGGTGAACTGGACTTATCCATTATTGATTACACCATATCCTTCAGTCTTTCTTTGATCATTACCAAACGTCACTGCCGGTCCATCTTGGACAGTGAACTCTTCAAGCAGGGGCTTACATCCGGTCATAGTCCAGCCAGCTGCGCTGTCCAGATACCATGTGTTCTTTTTACGATCGCCCTGCACACCCACAAAAATCATTAGTTATTTTTGTGAACCCATCTTTTTCTGATGGGTTCAGTGGACTTCACTTCAGAAGTCACAGTTGATTGTTGTGGTGTTGAACTGGAGGCTGCATCTGGAACTTTTTCACCAGCTCCAGGTGCAGGAGTAAAAACGATTGGTATTTGATACTTGTTCCCCTTTTTCTTATCAGATTTTGTTCCAGATGGAACATTCTTTTGTTTTGGTTTTGAGGGGGTTTTAATATTTTGTTTTTCAACTGGAGGTGATGAACCTCCTTCCAGATTTTTAATCCTGGCTGTACAACTCTGAACCTGTCTAGACAAAAGTTGGAGTTGACTTTCCAGTTTGGACAAAATATTATTTTCATCAGGCTGCTGAACCTTGGACCTAGGTTCAGCTGTAGTTTTGGTCTTTTGAGTCTTGGGCTCCTTAGACTTTTGAGGTAAAGGCTTGTTACCAGAAGCCTTTTTAACTGGAGCTCTAGCCTGATTGGCTCCAGGTTTAACCTCAACGGGGGTGGTCTCAATGGGTTCAGTTTTGACAATCTCAGGTTGATCATATGGAGTTTCAACCCTAAGAGCTGGAGGCAATGCATGAAGATCTGGTATGAGAGCTGTCATTTCAAGATCTCCAGATTTCCATGCATTTTTCTGGGCATCAATTGTTCTAGAAAATGCATCATAATTCTTTCCAGATGCTTTTACCCACGACTTGATAATCATTTGTTCTTTTTCAAGATCAGATTTTAATTTTGATTTTCAAGTTCAAGAGCCTCAATTTTCAAAACTAACTCCTTGAGAGCCAACTGGACACTTTGTAAATCATTTAATTGTGGTTTAACATTGTTTCAGTTCAGTTAAGATAGTTTCCAGATATCTTTCACTGTCTGCTCTAACAGTTTCCACAAACGCCAAATCACCACTTAATGATTCAGCAAGGTCCAGTTTTAGTTCTGGATCAACCTGGTTATCATAATCACATACCTTTTTCAAGATGATGTCCACCCATCTTCCAGTGATGACATCTTCTTTTGCCACATGTTGCTGTTGATCTTCCAAGGCCATGAAACACATGTCCCTTTCCTCTTCATCATCAGCTGATGAGTCATCAGAGTATTCCCACTTTCCTTCAGTATTTGCCATCATGCATTTGTTCTTTTCATTTTCTCTTTCAAATGACAAGAGGGCAATCTGGGCCTTAAGCTTTTTGTATTTTGCTTTGTAGCTATCATCAGGCCTACTAAAATTGGGGACAGAGGGACCAGTTTGGTTGTTCATCTGACTAGATCTGCATTCCTTCATAAAGTGACCTTTCTTACCGCACTTATAGCAGGTAAGATTGGCTTTATCCAGAGAGTTGGAGCTGGAAGCATTGTTTGGGCCATTAAATCTTTTAGATTTATGCTTAAATCTATTAAAGGTTTTAGCAATCATGGCTACCAGATCATCATCGTCAGTTTCATCACAACCATCACTGATTTCAGTGGTCAGGCCAGAGTTCAAGAAACTGTTTAACATCTCCTTCATTGAGTGTGACTGGACACTCTCTGCAGACATTAAAGCAGCACAAGGTCGCTCAGTTATGCTAGCAACCTTGGGACTCTGGGCATGGTTCATGGCATCCTGCTCAGCCACCAGTCTTGCTGCATTATTATCTTCAGTGAATCTGAAGGCTCCATAGAGTGATGCAAGAGTGTGACTATGCAGGGTTTTACCTTGTCTTAAGACAAGAACCATATTTTCCCATTTGGAAGGAAGAATATCACAAAACTTATCAAGAAGAATATCCTTATCCTTCTCAACACCCAAGCCTCTCAACTGATTAATGAGGCTAGAAAACCTGGTGTAAGTACCAGTTAAACTTTCATTGGGAAGAGCAAAGAAGGATTCATACTTCTTGTTCAGGGCAACCTTTCTGGTGACAATAGTGTCATCACCTCCTTCAAACTGAATGACTAATTCATCCCACATTGCCTTGGCACTGGGAAACAACACAAGTGTTGGAATTAAGTCTTCAGGGACAGCTCCAAGGATCATGTTCTTGAGTCTGATGTCCAGATCTACAAGTCTACGATCCTCATCAGACCAATGGTCTTCGAGCTTTTCTCTGGAACCTCTTCTTCCAGTAGGATCTAGAAGAGGACTTACCCCAAGAGACATGGGTATATAAGGTCCATCCTTAAGGATTTTCAGCATATACCTCTCTATCCTACCAAAATGCAAGAGCATTCTGGCCTTCCATGTACCAAAGGTCTCACTATTTTCATCAAATTTGGGACAGGAGTGTTTGAGTAATGTACATGGACATGGTTAGGGTCATTAGGAGGAGGAGGGTTTGTATTAACATTTTTAACAGGTGGTGTATTAAGAGGGTTTTCACCTTGACCAGAACCATCCCCACCTTCAGTAGTAGTCATCTAAGCAGATCTAGGCAAGTATATTAGCCTTCTGCTCTGATACCACTTGTAAGTCCCAACTCACTAGATGGTACTAACTGAAGACACCTCTATGTCGATGGTGGGGTTACTTTGCAATATAAACACTGAACTGGAGACGACCAGTTGCAGTGAGTGTATACCAAGTTCTTGGATAGATTACTTATTAGGGTGACAATAAGTAAATGACAATGCAATAATAGAAAGTACTTGTAAAGTAAATTGGTGAGACAATATGTATTTTTCAAGTGTAATTTATTTATTAACTTTAAATAAATTACAAGGTTGTTGCGGAACCAAGATAATACAAAGTATGTAAATATCCTAACAACCTATGAAATACAATTTATCTATACTTGGAAATTCTCTAAACAATCGAAACACTTAAAGTTGTGAAATGTTCCTTTTTGCGATTGAGAGAATATTGTACAAGTTCACCAAGAATATTGCAGGTTTGCAAAGTTGTTTCTTGGTTGTGCAAAGACCTCTATTTATAGGCAAAGTTGACATTGGGATGTCAACTTTGGTCGTACAAATATGGTTGAGAGCATTTAAGGAATAGCATTTAATTCCTTAAAATGCTGTGTAAAGTTATGGCATAAAGTAACTTTACTCAACCTGCTTTATGTACCTTTTGTACTTTATACATAGATAAATCCTTTTATCCGTGTAATAGAACATAAAGCATAAAGGTCTTTTCCTCGTAATCAGTGTAAAGCTTTGTAAGTACTTTACACTGATGTTCTCCAGTTTATATCTGAGTAGAATGACAACTGGGCTTCGCTGCCATTGTCATTCTTTATCTTCCACTTGTTGTCTTCGACTTCAACTGGAATGATTCTTCATCTGGTCAGATCTCAACTAGAGGAAGTCTTCAGTTGCGTTAACTGTACGTTGCAACTGGACTTCAATATATTTCTGGACAAATCTTCTTAGTCTCCAGATGCAACTGGAGACTGGCCAGTTTTCAGAAAAAATGGTCCTAACAAGTATGTGTGTGTGTATATATATATATATAGAGAGAGAGAGAGATTAAGAGATAAATCATAAAAAAAAAGTTGGGTCAGCTTGGGGTTGGGTCAGCTTGACACAATCTACACATAATCTATACAAATGTAGATTAATCTACACAAATGTAGATTATGGGTTTTGGGTCAGCTTGGGTTGGGTCAGGTTGGGTCAGCTTAGGGTTGGGTCAGCTTGGGGTCTGGTCAGGTTGGGTCAGCTTGGGGTCTGGGTCAGGTTGGGTCAGCTTGGGGTCTGGGTCAGGTTGGGTCAGCTTGGGGTCTGGTCAGGTTAGGTCAGCTTGGGTCAGCTTAGGGTTGGGTCAGTTTGGGGTCTGGGTCAGGTTGGGTCAGCTTGGAGTCTGGGTCAGGTTGGGTCAGCTTGGGGTCTGGGTCAGGTTGGGTTTGGGTCAGCTTGGGGTTGGGTCAGCTTGACACAATTTACACATAATCTACACAAATGTAGATTAATCTACACAAATGTAGATTATGGGTTTTGGGTCAGCTTGGGTTCTGGGTTGGGTCAGCTTGGGGTCTGGGTCAGGTTGGGTCAGGTTGGGTCAGCTTGGGGTTGGGTCAGCTTGACACAATTTACACATAATCTACACAAATATAGATTAATCTACACAAATGTAGATTATGGGTTTTGGGTCAGCTTGGGTCCTGGGTTGGGTCAGCTTGGGTCAGGTTGGGTCTGGGTCAGCTTGGGTCAGCTTGGGGTCTGGGTCAGGTTGGGTCAGCTTGGGGTTGGGTCAGCTTGGGGTTGGGTCAGCTTGGGAGGTCAGCTTGGGGTTGGGTCAGCTTGGGGTGGGTTGGGTCAGCTTGGGTTTGAAGTCAAATTATTTACAAAAATGCCACCGTGTTTTTTTTTAAAGCCACATGTCACGTTCTGATTGGTTCATAGGACCTTCTCTCCCTTCTCTCCTTAAGACACCTTCTTATTTGATCTCTCTCCTATATATATATATATATATAATATATATATATATATATTACATAAAACACATCCATAATTAAAACATCCCACATAATTTATAAATAAAGTCCATAATACATAATTTAGGAACAATACTTAAACAACTTAAACTACACTTAAACAACTTAAACAAACCAAATTAAACATAATAAAGTCAACACACAAATAAACTACATATAACCATACTTCTCCCTAATGTCTTCTTTCGCCTTCTCCATGATTGATCTTTCGGGTTCACCAAGATGACTGTAGTCGGTGGTCAACACTTTCAACTCCGCTAGCTTGATTTGGGTATTCTTTGATTGAAGCTTCTTTTCTCCAAACTCCATCTTTTGCTTGCCCATATTGATCCGCTCCCTACTCGCCTCAAACAACCCATCCAACTTCTTCGAGAGACTATCAAATGTGTCCGAGTACCTAGCCACCCCTTTCCCTTGCCGGACGAACTCGACGACCCCCCATGAGCGGCTCTCTTAGCCGCGTCTCTCCCGGGCGGGCGCTCCGGGAACACCGACTCATCCTCGGTAAAGTCATTAAGATCAAAGTTCACACGTGCATCCGAACCTTTTTATACGAAACATAAAACATGTTTGCAAATAAATAAATAAAAAGCACCGAAAATTAAAATAAAAAAGAAAAAGAAAAGTCGAATTAAAAAGAAAAAGGAACGAAATTTATACCTTGACTTTGTGGTTCGGTGGATGATGACGTTTTCGACCTTTTTGTGGTCGGTTCTCCACGAGTTGCCCTAACATCTTTCTCGGTCACATAATGAAACTTCGACGACCATCTCATCTTATCCCAAATATCCAAATACTTGAAATGAGCCTTGTAAGTCCCATGATACTCGGCGAGAGCTTTCTTAACCACATCCGCATCATTTGCACCACTTTGATGATTGTTCGAGTTGGTGAGACGAGTGTAGATTGCATTGAATTTGTAATTAATGGACGCATCTTCCTCCATTTTGCACTAAATAAATGCGTATTACTTTATATAATAACCGAATTTTATATATATACATATAGTTGGCTAAAAAAACAAAAAATGCGTATTACTTATATATATATAACCGAAATTATATATATATAACCGAATTAAATATGAAAATGTATACCTTCCTCCGGGTCTTCGGTAACCGATAGCCAAGCCGTGCATAAAGCCATTTCTTCCTCCTTTGACCATGGAACCGAGGGTGCTCTCAACCTTACTTCGCCGGGGGCTTTCTTTTTGTGTGGACGCTTCTTTTTGGGCATTGAACCGCCGGCTTCATTTTCGGGTTGGGTTTCTTGTACAATTTCAACATCGGGGGAAACGGGCCTTGGTGATGGTGGTCTTGGCGATGGAGTGTCGACAACTCGTTGTCGATCTAAAAAAAACAAAGACATAATATTATTAAACTATATAAACAACATATGTATATATATATATATTATATATAAAAAAACAAAGACATATATATAAACTAAAAAAAAATATGTATATAAACAAAAAAGTAAAATACATAAACAACATATGTATATATATAAACTATAAATAAATAAACTACATTTATATGAACATCAAAAAGTATATAAACAACAATTGTATATATGTATATAAACAAAAAAGTAAAATACAATATGTAAAAAGTTACCAAAAAATGAACCCGACGTGTTTTGTGGTGGCGTAATCCCACCAAAACCGTAATAACCATCTTGTTGTGGCGCATAAAATGGTATAAAACCCGGCATTTGTGGTGGCGTAGCACCCATTTGTTGGATCAATTGGAACAACGCCGTATGTCGATGGTGAGGTTATTTTGCAATATACACACTGATCTGGAGACGACCAGTTGCAGTATGTATATACCAGGTTAATGGTTAGATTACTTATTAAGGTGACAAAGTGTAATAAGTAAAGACAATGCAATAAATAAATACTTGTAAAGTAAATCTGGTGAGATCGATATGTAATTTTCAAGTGTAATTTATTTATTATCGTTAAATAAATTACAAGGTTGTTGCAGAACCAAGATAATACAAATATGTAAATATCCTAACAACCTATGAAGTACAATGATCTAATACTTGGAAATTCTCTTCAACAATCGAAACACTTAAAGTTGTGAAATGTTCCTTTTTGCGATTGAGAGAATATTGCACAAGTTCACCAAGAAATGTAAATGTCTGAATATGCAAAGTTGTTTCTTGGTTGTGCAAAGACCTCTATTTATAGATAAAGTTGTCATTGGGATTCCAACTTTATCGTACAAATATGGTTGAGAGCATTTAAGGAAGCAATACGACTTCCAATTAAATGATGTATAAAGTATGACATAAAGTCATTTTATTCAACCTGCTTTATGTACTTTTGTACTTTAAACATAGACAATTGTTATTGTCCGGTTAATAGCACATAAAGCATAAAGGTCTTCCTCGTAATCAGTTAAAGCTTTGTAAAGGCTTTAAACTGATATTCTCCAGTTTCTATCTGAATAGAATGTCAACTGGGCTTCGCTGCCATTGTCATTCTCTATATTCCATTTGTTGTCTTCGACTTCAATTGGAATGTCTTCATATCTGGTCAGATCTCAACTGGAGGAAGTCTTCAGTTGCGTTAACTGTACGTTGCAACTGGACTTCATATATTTATGGACAATTTCTTCAGGTCTCCAGATGCAACTGGAGACTGGCCAGTTTATCAGTAAACTGGTCCTAACAAGGATCGTTGACGTCTTGTTGATTTTGATTGTTAGGACGGATAAGACGATTATTATTATTATTAAAAGGGTTAAAGTTATTATTATTATTATTATTAGGAAACATTGTAAAAAAGTGTAAAAAAAAGAGAAGAAGAAAAGAAAGAAAGAGTTTAGATGAAGTATGTGAAAAGTAGAAGGTTTATATAGAGATGGTAAAATTTAAATTAAAGGGTAAACAAATTTTTTTTTTAAAAGTGAGTCGTTGCCAACAGCTATATGCATTGGAAGAAGCACTCCTTGGGCGATAGAAAAAATCCGTTGCGTTTGTTTTTTGGGCTTAATCGGCTGGGCGGGCCGGTGTAGCAGGCGAGGGGACGGCGGATTGGATGGGGAAATCGCCCCACTCCGTATAGTCTTAGTTGATGTGATTCGAAGATAATTAGGCTTTTAAATTAATAAATTTAGCTAGTACATTGAACATCGAAGGTGGCCGTAGGGGTTTGTCGATGTTATGGACGCCCGATAAAAATATCAAACGAGCTCTTAACATAAAAATGTTAATAGCCCAAACTAAATTATTGCCCACAAATTTATTTATTTTTAATTACAATATAATTAACAATATAAAAATAAATTTGACGGCCTCTAAAGTTTGAAGACGTTACAGAGTTGCACATCTTACGGTCTTACCCACCTTAATTAACCAGTGACGCCACACTTGTATGTGGAAGGGGCAAGGCCCACCCACACCCTCTTACTAACACTATAATTTATAATTTATACGAGTATATATTAATATCAAAATTTAGCCCATAACTTAGATGACTCATTCAAGTCAAAATAAAACAATACAAAAACTCAAGTAAAAAATAATTCGTAGCTTTTATTACCCGTTCTTTAATTTTGGCCCATCTAAAGTATAATTTCTGGCTTCGCCACTGTCATTAACGGCCCTGCTGTCTCGTATCTTTAGGATTCCTTGTTATAATACGGCTTTGTTGCTACAATGTCAACTTGTCAAGACTCAAGAGATCTTATATTCTTATTGACATGACGAGATGGGTACCCGCGCAATGCGGCGGCGGTGGTGGCAACGGGTGGTGATGGTGGCGGTGGTGGTAACGATGTGGTTATTAATCTAAAAGTAATTGATGTAAATGGTAGTGTAGTTATTTTATGGTTAAGGGATGTATCTTTTGTAAATAATTTTATTAAGAGTATTATAGAGATATTAGGTGGAAATATTTAAATTAATGAATAAAGGAGATAGATAGTTTGGATAAATATGGTTGGAAAATATTTTAGGGATATATTGGGTAGATTTAGTGATGTGTTGAAAATTAAGGGTATTTTGGATATTTTAAAGGTAAAAAGTTAAAAAGAGGGGAGACTGGTTTGTTTTATAATAGAGTATAGATAAGTTGATAACACCATTGTTCTATTTCACTATTTCTGTGATAATCTACTTAAGTATAGTTCTTGTAGGCATGACAAATAAAAGATACAAATATGAATGATTTTGTATTTCAAAAGTATATTAGTGGTGCCTGTATTTCCACACAGAAGTATATCTAGCTAGTAGTCTTATTGTACAACATTTCGATCACTAATCCTTCATCACTAATTTATGAGAAAACTGTAAATTATATTGGGACATTCAGGGTAAAGAAATGGTTTAATTAACACCCACATTAATTCCAATGAAACATGTTAAGCTAATAACCTTGAACAAAAGCTTCCATTTGCTATACAAAAACATCAGAAGCAAGTATTGTAAGTCTGCCATGTATACCATAATGACTACTGATTAATTAATATTGACGAGTCAATAAATAGATAAGGTTTTTTCTGTTCGGGTTATCTGAAGATAGCTAGTCATTTTTTAACCTTTTTTTTTTAGCCCATGACCGGTTCCAACAATTTCCTGAGCCACCTCCAAGTTATTAACCTAACTCTTTGTGAATTTGAAACCCTTTGTAAGGAAACAACACTCTTTGTGAAAAAAATTCTCTCGTAACAAGTCATAGCGGATTTAGCGTCATTAGCACTAACAAAGTTAATCTCTCGTAACATATCCACCAGTCACCACTTAGAAAAAATCTCCAAACTTCTTTCCAACCTAACAATGTACCAAATATATGAAACTCCGTCACTTGATCATCATCACAATTGGACATTTATATTTATTTTTATGTTTATATCAATATCAATACCAACATTTTGTCAAGATTTGTTTGTTTAGTGTAGGTATAACTTTATAAGTTCATTTTGTATCCAGGATTCCAGGGCCTAATAAGGATTCCAACTCTTGTGCTTGTTCAACCTCTGGGCCTATGAAGGCTGGCAGGCCAAAAACCCAAGTTTAATTGATGCAGCTCTATTTATGTCCTGCTCATGGCTTTACATACAATCTATGAAAGACTTCTTTTTGATGGGCCATTTTCAATCCATTATCTTCCCTAAAACTTGTGGACCTGTCATCGTCTTTTGCTTATATACATCAATACATGTAAACGAAAAAGAATAAAAAGTTTATATAGCAACCACACGTCCATGATTCATATAGACTATAAGCAATTCTAAACTATAATACACTTTAGACAATCAGGCTCGATGTTAAGCTTAGGAGGTCTTCAAGAGTATTATTAAAAGAAAAAAAGAAAAAAAAGGTCTAAAGTATATTTGACACAGGACATGAAAGTTTTAGATCACACGTTTTTTAAGCAAGCTCGTTCACGTATAAAACTCATGAGAAAAAAAAGTTGTTAAAAAGGTGAAAATTTAAATATAACTTGGTAGATGAGGGGTTATTTGAGAACCCCTAAAAAAAGAACTCAAGAACTCCTCTCCATCCTTGGATAAAAAACCGTATGGATAAGATTAAAAATAAAAAACTTCTCAACACTATAGGGGTATTTTCGTCAGCTCCCTCTTTTTTTTTCACTCTTACTTTATTAAATTAATATAATTCTATCTAATTCACTAAAAAACTTTTATCTTACAAACCGTAAATCGTTAGACGAAAAGAAAAGCATGGGTAGTCTTAGAATTTCGTCCTCTTTCATTAGAGATGCGATTCGATATACTTTTGACGACTTTTTAAATTTTTTTTTTTTCCATCACGTTCATCTTACACATGTGTAAGTTATTATTCTTTGATGTCCTACACATGTGTAAGATGAACCTTTTAGTGGTTTCCACGAGTCCTACACATGTGCAAGATTAACCTTTTAGTGGTTTCCACTTGTCCTACACGGGCGGAGCCCGTACGGCTAAGGGTTTTGCCCGTACCGTATCCAACCACCACCATCTCATGGATCGCCGCCCATCAAATCCAAACCATTCCCAAATGTGTCCGGCTTCCAACCCCTTTATAAATGCCTCGAGGTAGCCTACCGAGAAGGGCGAAGCCCCCCTGAACGGGCAACGCCCGTTCGACTAAGGGCTACCGCCCGTACCGTATCCAACCACCACCATCTCATGGATCGCCGCCCATCAAATCCAAACCATTCCCAAATGCGTCCGGCTTCCAACCCCTTTATAAATGCCTCGAGGTAGCCTACCGAGAAGGGCAAAGCCCCGCTGAACGGGCAACGCCCGTTCGACTAAGGGCTACCACCCGTACCGTATCCATCCGCCCTCTGAATTAAAAAGTCGTCGAAAGTATATATGATGACCACTCTAATGAAAGAGGACAAAAAATTAAATGAACCTTTTAGTGGTTTCCACTTGTCCTACACATTTGTAGGATGGACCTTTTTGTGGTTTTCACTCTTCCTACACATGTGTAGGATGAACCTTTTAGTGGTTTCTACTTGTCTTACACATGTGTAGGATGAACGTGATGAAAAAAAAATGACATTTAAAAAGTCTTCAAAAGTATATCGAGTCGCATCTCTAATGAAAGAGGACGGAATTTCAAGACTACCCATGCTTTTTTTTCCGTCTAATGATGTACGGTTTGTGAGATAAAAGTTTTTTAATGAATTAAATATTTTTATTAATTTAATAAGAGGAGAGAGAAAAAGAGAGAGAGCTGGACAAATATTGATTTTTCATAATGACAAACATGCCCTTTCTGATCTTGATGAATGGAGGGCTGAGATTGGTTCTCGCGTTCTTTTTTTTTAGGGGTTCTCAAAATAACTCATCCCTGACTTGGTATGTACATATTAATGGTACATGTGAATAAATAAACATATCAAGTAAATATGTAATTTTATATGTTTTTAACAAAAGAAAATTTTCATATGTATTTTTATGACTTTTTACATGTAAATGAAGTTAGAACACGAGTGATCTAGTACATAATTTAAAACTTGAATTGTGATTAGGCAAATCCTAATAATTTGAGGAAATTCAAGGGCTAAATCTCATCCCTTGGATCAAAACAGATCGACGACCCTTATTAAAACAAAACACGCAGAAGGGCATTTTGGTAATTTAGCACATTATCTCACCCCTCTATTATTTCTTACTAGTTCCACATATATATATACACACACTCACAGGTCTCTCTGCCTCACTCTTCCTACCAGTATCAGAACCATAACCACCACCACCACCACTACCACCACTGTCTTCAAGTCACCACCACGTTCCAATCGAAATGGTACAACCATCGTTGCCTCCGTCATCATCATCATCTCCATCAGTCATCATCAATGGATCTTGAAGATGTTAATAAACAATGGAAGATCTATTGAATACGAATATATGGCTTTTTGTTATGTAAATTCGAAATTTGTCAGGTATAATCAAATGTAATTAGATAACATGTGATTAGATCTATTCTAACATTTGAATTTGTTAAATTTTATTAGTTATTTAATTGATTTTGTTGTTTGGTACAATATTGTCTACAAGATGTTTGATGAAATGTCTAAACGAAAGTTTCTTATATATGTTTAGAATCAAATTTGATTATGTAAGCTTTACGTATCTATGTTTGTGTAGTTTTATGCTTAAAATGAAATTTCATTATGTGCAGCTTTGTAGTTTTTAAGGTATCGGTGTTTGTGTAGTATTATGTAACACCCAAACAAGGCGGAATCATGAGAGTTACGCAAATAGCACAACACGACATGGAAATTATGTAGAGTTAAACTAAATGCATAAATAGGATTAAATAATCCATACATAACATTCAAGAATACAAGTACCGGATCATACATAAACATAACCCTTAATCGGGAAATAATGAATCACGGATCCATGGAAAGGTCCAAGTCCAATCCTAGCATGCAATGAAACATCCAATACGTCTTTGATTCACCTGTTCACTTGAAAAGTGTACTAAAACGTGTCAACATAAAGTTGGTGAGTTGGTAGGTTCTGGTAGGTAAAATCAAGTGTCGGGATATCAACCGTTAATGATACACAAGGATTAGAATACCTGGTCACGTCAAAGAAAACTCTAAAAGGGTATACGTTAGCACAAGTCAATACAAGTCAACGTCAACGTCTCAAACAATCGTTAATACATAAATATATAACATAGTATATATATAATATCGTCTTTACGCAGGTTAAACAACCCGTATCCGCGGTTATGATCATGCTGGGTGTGGATTCGTCAATCCACCGTCAACGTCTTACATAATATATAATATACGTCTTTCGTCAAAATATAATATCGTCATAATATGGCCATGATCATACCGGGTGTGGATTCGTCAATCCACCGTCAACGTCTTATACAATATATAATATATAACGTCTTTCGTCTCATAAGTATATAATATGGATTAAACAATCCATAACGTCTTTCGTCAACATACGTATAACATAATACGAATACAATGATCCATAACGTCTTTCGTCATATATAATCGCATACAACACGTAACACAAGTAAACAATTAGGCAATTAACGTCTCGTTCCATATCTTAACGTATTAAATCAATTGACAACATACACTTCATACGACTCTACATTCAAGGAATCAAAGATGCTTATATATAGTGTCACCCGCAACCTTCCCACCACATCTATAACTCTTTGAAGGCATCATCGTCTTCCATGTATGTACAACTATCCTAATCACAACATATAATCATAATCGAATGCATAATCAACCGAGCGATAAGTCAAAACGTCAATCGAAACAATCAATCACGTATGTACATTTTTCAGCCCGAATCTCAATTGAGTAGGGAGCTACGGAACTCACCTTGATCGGCAATAGCAATTTAAGAATGATTATAAGCGTTCAACGAGCGTCACAAGTCCACACCTATAATACATATACACGTCACATATGTATTAATGCATCAAGTCAACCCTAATTAGGTTTTTAAACGTGATTTAAGGCTTTGACCGACCCCTGAGACTCGACATGGTCACTAGAGAGGTCGAGAAATAGTTTAGATCGAGTTAAAGTCGGCCGAGGATCGTCTCGGTCCTTAACTAATTTTGTACATATGTATACGATTTAAATTAATGTTCCATGTTGAGTTTTAAAAGTAACCCACGACTTTGAGACACCATTAAGACCCAAATACATCGTTAGGGAAGTCGTGTGATAGCTTAAACTGAAGCTCGGTTCGATCCAAGTAAGTGTGAAGCAAAACTAGGCAAATCTAGGAAAATACACAAAGCGTAGCACCATCCCACACGCTGCCTGGCAGCGTCTCAAACGGTAGGGTTTATTGGGCCATCATCTCAAATGGTTACAAGTGGCATAATGGACGGTGAGCAACAATGACCTAGCATCTCAAACGGTGATGCCACCGTCCCAGACGGTGGCCTGTTTAAGAAAAAGTTGGTGTCTGTTAGCGTTTGTTGGCGTAAGTCAGTGATACTTTATGTTTAGAATCAAATTTGATTATGTAAGCTTTACGTATCTATGTTTGTGTAGTTTTATGCTTAAAATCAAATTTGATTATGTAAGCTTTATGTATCTATGTTTGTGTAGTTTTATGCTTAAAATCAAATTTGATTATGTAGCTTTAGTATCTATGTTTGTGTAGTTTTATGCTTAAAATCAAATTTGATTATGTAGCTTTAGTATCTATGTTTGTGTAGTTTTATGTTTAAAATCAAATTTGATTATGTAAGCTTTATGTATCTATGTTTGTGTAGTTTTATGTTTAAAATCAAATTTGATTATGTAAGCTTTACGTATCTATGTTTGTGTAGTTTTATGCTTAAAATCAAATTTGATTATGCAGCTTTAGTATCTATGTTTGTGTAGTTTTATGTTTAAAATCAAATTTGATTATGTAAGCTTTACGTATCTATGTTTGTGTAGTTTTATGCTTAAAATCAAATTTGATTATGCAGCTTTAGTATCTATGTTTGTGTAGTTTTATGCTTAAAATCAAATTTGATTATGTAGCTTTAGTATCTATGTTTGTGTAGTTTTATGCTTAAAATCAAATTTGATTATGTAGCTTTAGTATCTATGTTTGTGTAGTTTTATGTTTAAAATCAAATTTGATTATGTAAGCTTTATGTATCTATGTTTGTGTAGTTTTATGTTTAAAATCAAATTTGATTATGTAAGCTTTACGTATCTATGTTTGTGTAGTTTTATGCTTAAAATCAAATTTGATTATGTAAGTTTACGTATCTATGTTTGTGTAGTTTTATGTTTAAAATCAAATTTGATTATGTAAGCTTTACGTATCTATGTTTGTGTAGTTTTATGCTTAAAATCAAATTTGATTATGCAGCTTTAGTATCTATGTTTGTGTAGTTTTATGCTTAAAATCAAATTTGATTATGTAGCTTTAGTATCTATGTTTGTGTAGTTTTATGCTTAAAATCAAATTTGATTATGTAGCTTTAGTATCTATGTTTGTGTAGTTTTATGTTTAAAATCAAATTTGATTATGTAAGCTTTACGTATCTATGTTTGTGTAGTTTTATGCTTAAAATCAAATTTGATTATGTAAGCTTTATGTATCTATGTTTGTGTAGTTTTATGCTTAAAATCAAATTTGATTATGTAGTTTACGTATCTATGTTTGTGTAGTTTTATGTTTAAAATCAAATTTGATTATGTAAGCTTTATGTATCTATGTTTGTGTAGTTTTATGCTTAAAATCAAATTTGATTATGTAGCTTTAGTATCTATGTTTGTGTAGTTTTATGCTTAAAATCAAATTTGATTATGTAGCTTTAGTATCTATGTTTGTGTAGTTTTATGTTTAAAATCAAATTTGATTATGTAAGCTTTATGTATCTATGTTTGTGTAGTTTTATGTTTAAAATCAAATTTGATTATGTAAGCTTTACGTATCTATGTTTGTGTAGTTTTATGCTTAAAATCAAATTTGATTATGCAGCTTTAGTATCTATGTTTGTGTAGTTTTATGTTTAAAATCAAATTTGATTATGTAAGCTTTACGTATCTATGTTTGTGTAGTTTTATGCTTAAAATCAAATTTGATTATGCAGCTTTAGTATCTATGTTTGTGTAGTTTTATGCTTAAAATCAAATTTGATTATGTAGCTTTAGTATCTATGTTTGTGTAGTTTTATGCTTAAAATCAAATTTGATTATGTAGCTTTAGTATCTATGTTTGTGTAGTTTTATGTTTAAAATCAAATTTGATTATGTAAGCTTTATGTATCTATGTTTGTGTAGTTTTATGTTTAAAATCAAATTTGATTATGTAAGCTTTACGTATCTATGTTTGTGTAGTTTTATGCTTAAAATCAAATTTGATTATGTAAGTTTACGTATCTATGTTTGTGTAGTTTTATGTTTAAAATCAAATTTGATTATGTAAGCTTTACGTATCTATGTTTGTGTAGTTTTATGTTTAAAATCAAATTTGATTATGTAAGCTTTACGTATCTATGTTTGTGTAGTTTTATGCTTAAAATCAAATTTGATTATGTGCAGCTTTGTAGTTTTTAAGGTATCTGTGTTTTTGTAAGTTTATCTGTGTACAATCAAATTTGATTTTAATGTTTCTTGATATGGACTCAATTTGTTTTTCTAAATGTATGCATAAAATCAAATTTGATTTTATATATATTTTCATACTTGTTATGCTGATTATTGTTTTTGACATGTATATTTTCATACTTGTTATGCTGATTATTGTTTTTGACATGTATATTTTCTACTTGTTATGCTGATTATTGTTTTTGACATGTATATTTTCATACTTGTTATGCTGATTATTGTTTTTGACATGTATATTTTCTATGTTAATCTATTTTGATTTTATAATTATATTTTCATACTTGTTATGCTGATTATTGTTTTTGACATGTATATTTTCATACTTGTTATGCTGATTATTGATTTTATAATATATTTTCATACTTGTTATGCTGATTATTGTTTTTGACATGTATATTTTCATACTTGTTATGCTGATTATTGTTTTTGACATGTATATTTTCATACTTGTTTGCTGATTATTGTTTTTGACATGTATATTTTCATACTTGTTATGCTGATTATTGTTTTTGACATGTATATTTTCATACTTGTTATGCTATTATTGTTTTTGACATGTATATTTTCATACTTGTTATGCTGATTATTGTTTTTGACATGTATATTTTCATACTTGTTATGCTGATTATTGTTTTTGACATGTATATTTTCTATTGTTATGCATTTTGATTTTATAATATATTTTCATACTTGTTATGCTGATTATTGTTTTTGACATGTATATTTTCATACTTGTTATGCTGATTATTGTTTTTAATGTATATTTTCATACTTGTTATGCTGATTATTGTTTTTGACATGTATATTTTCATACTGTTATGCTGATTTTGTTTTTCTAAATGTATGCATAAAATCAAATTTGATTTTGTATAGCTTGTTAACACTGTCCGTATCAAATCAAATTTGATTTTGTAAATGTTTCTTGATATGGACTACATTTGTTTTTCTAAATGTATGCATAAAATCAAATATGATTTTGTGTAGCTTTTTGAATTTGTAAGTATAAAATCAAATTTGATTTTGTAAATGTTTCTTGATATGGACTCCATTTGTTTTTCTAAATGTATGCATAAAATCAAATATGATTTTGTGTAGCTTTTTGAAATTGTATGTATAAAATCAAATTTGATTTTGTAAATATTTTTTGATATGGACTCCATTTGTTTTTCTAAATGTATGCAAAATCAAATTTGATTCGGAGGAGGAATTATGACAACGGGGCCTTCGGCCACCGCTCTAGGGTTTAGGGTTTGACGGGGAGGGACACATTCTAAAACCCTAAAAAGGGCACCCTTTCGGGGGGAAGGACGCATTCTAAAACCCTAAAAAGGGTGAGGGTTCCCACTCTAGGGTTTAGGGTTTGAAGGCCGAGGGTTAGCCTATCGGCTAACCCTCGACCTTCAAACCCTAAACCCTAGAGCGGGATGTAGTAGGGGAGGGACGTGCAAAATCAAATTTGATTCGGAGGGGGAATCATGACAACGGGGCCTTCGGCCACCGCTCTAGGGTTTAGGGTTTGAAGCCCGAGGGCTAACCCTTGACCTTCAAACCCTAAACCCTAGAGCTTGTTATCGTCGGGGAGGGACACATTCTAAAACCCTAAAAAGGGCACCCTTTCGGGGGGAAGAACGCATTCTAAAACCCTAAAAAGGGTGAGGGTTCCCACTCTAGGGTTTAGGGTATCGGCTAACCCTCGACCTTCAAACCCTAAACCCTAGAGCGGGATGTAGTAGGGGAGGGACGTGCAAAATCAAATTTGATTCGGAGGGGGAATCATGACAACGGGGCCTTCGGCCACCGCTCTAGGGTTTAGGGTTTGAAGCCCGAGGCTAACCCGACCTTCAAACCCTAAACCCTAGAGCTTGTTATCGTCGGGGAGGGACGCATTCTAAAACCCTAAAAAGGGCACCCTTTCGGGGGGAAGGACGCATTCTAAAACCCTAAAATCAAATTTGATTTTATATAGGTTTCTTGATATGGACTCTAATTGTTTTTCTAAATGTATGCATAAAATCAAATTTGATTTTGTAAATGTTTCTTGATATGGACTTTATTTGTTTTTCTAAATATATGCATAAAATCAAATTTGATTTTGTAAATGTTTCTTGATATGGACTCAATTTGTTTTTCTAAATGTATGCAAAATCAAATTTGATTCGGAGGGGGAATCATGACAACGGGGCCTTCGGCCACCGCTCTAGGGTTTAGGGTTTGAAGCCCGAGGCTAACCCTCGACCTTCAAACCCTAAACCCTAGAGCTTGTTATCGTCGGGGAGGGACGCATTCTAAAACCCTAAAAAGGGTGAGGGTTCCCACTCTAGGGTTTAGGGTTTGAAGCCCTGGCTAACCCTCGACCTTCAAACCCTAAACCCTAGAGCTTGTTATCGTCGGGGAGGGACGTGCAAAATCAAATTTGATTCGGAGGGGGAATCATGACAACGGGGCCTTCGGCCACCGCTCTAGGGTTTAGGGTTTGAAGGCCGAGGGTTAGCCTCGCTAACCCTCGACCTTCAAACCCTAAACCCTAGAGCGGGATGTAGTAGGGGAGGGACGTGCAAAATCAAATTTGATTTTATATAGGTTTCTTGATATGGACTCCAATTGTTTTTCTAAATGTATGCATAAAATCAAATTTGATTTTGTATAGGTTTCTTGATATGGACTCTATTTGTTTTTCTAAATGTATGCATAAAATCAAATTTGATTTTGTAAATGTTTCTTGATATGGACTTAATTGTTTTTCTAAATGTATGCATAAAATCAAATTTGATTTTGTAAATGTTTCTTGATATGGACTCTATTTGTTTTTCTAAATGTATGCATAAAATCAAATTTGATTTTGTATAGCTTGTTAACACTGTACGTATCAAATCAAATTTGATTTTCATAAATCAGTCTATTATAACCATTCTTAACAACACATACTTCATTCAAAGTTAGCAAAACAAATTAATTTGATTTCAAGATAAAGAACAAAATGAGACATTTCATAAGTTACCAAAGGTGATTCATGAAAACTTTCTACACAACACATACTTCATTCAAAGTTACCAAAGCTTCCAAACACTTTCTACACAAGACACAATCTTCATTTCTTTTCAGCTTGACTTTTAGATTTTAATTCATGAAAAACCTTTCTTATCTTTCTCACACTTGAAAATTTTGATTTAATACTAAATCAAATTTGATTGAGGACAAAATCACATATCACATATTTTGCATATTATTCAATTCCATATAAAATCAAATTTGATTGAATACAAAATAATACAAATTTGCAAATTTGGATTTAATACTAAATCAAATTTGATTGAGGACAAAATCACATATCACATATTTTGCATATTATTCAATTCCATATAAAATCAAATTTGATTGAATACAAAATAATACAAATTTGCAAATTTGGATTTAATACTAAATCAATTTGATTGAATACAGTATCACATATCACATGTTTTGCATATTCTTCAATTCCATATACAATCAAATTTGATTGAATACAGAATAATACAAATTTGAAAATTTTGATTTAATACTAAATCAAATTTGATTTTATTCATACATTTACACAAACTAATGAAGTTTATATCAACAAACCTATACACAAATTTGATTGTATACATATTGTTTCAAAAAGCTATACAACGTCAAATTTGATTTTATTTATACATTTACACAAACAAATGGAGTATTTATCAACAAACATATACACAATCAAATTTGATTGTATACGTACAGTTTCTAAAAGTTATACAAAATCAAATTTGATTTTAAACATATATTTACACAAACAAATGTTTTATTTAGCAAATTTACAATAATACCCCTCTGTGTTTTATTTTTAATTAGGAGGTAAGTGTTAATCCCAACCATTGATGAGAATAATCCAAGGACTAAGATTAAGCCCTTGAGATTCAAGGAAAATTAAAGTTTCATTTGAACAAACCACTTTAAAACTTCATCGGACTTTTGTATGAAAAGATTATGTAAAAAATTATGAGGCTATATAATATTTTTGGTAGGATGAAATTTTCATGTCCCATATGTAAAGTTGAAGGATTGGGCATGTAGAGACTTTTGGAGGTCATATTACTTTAAGTGGTTACTTTAACAGTCCTTCATTCTAATTCTAGTTCTCTCTGGTCCAAATACAATTATCAAGTCCTAAGATCCTCATTGGGTCCTATTTCTTTAAAGATGAGGCACAACTTACAATAATTGTACCTAACAAATCAATCGTATCAATTTGATAAAGTTAAAAACATAATAATAATACTTAGTGTATAAGAATGAGCGTGAATTCAACTTAAAAATATCTATAACTTAAGGAATTAGATGATGAAAATAAGTTAAGACCTTTTAGCCCTTTTTGGGTTTATAATAACATGTTGTCTCACATAATACGTCTCCCAAAATAAATCATTTTGTAATTCATCCCAAATATAAGAATGATTTATATACACTTCCAAAACTCGACATTGATGTTTGGATATAATCAATCTTTGTCCCTAGAGATAGTTTATGTGGGAATATGTTTCATTACATGTAGATGTATACTTTAAAATAAAAAAAAGAGTTAATTGTAGGATTCGTCCCTGTGGTTTACCCATTTTCGTGGTTTATATCCCTGCTTGAAATTTTTAAACAAATACATCCAAACTAGTCAGATTCTTTGCACTTTACGTCCCTGTGGCTAATGGCGTTAATATATATCCGTTAAGTCGTGGCACGTGCCACATGTGAGGGCAGTTTCGTAATCTCCCCACCCGAGCAGGGATGTAAACCACAAAAATGGGTAAACCACAGGGACGAATCCTGCAATTAACTCTATATATAAATTTTTTCAAATTTTGTAATTATGTAATATCTGAATATTCTAATCATTTTTTTCATACAAAAAAACTATAAATTATGAAAAGTAAAGTGACTCAAAAACGATCGTTTTAATTTGGGTAAAGTTTATTCTTATATATATTTTGATTGTGTTTTAAATTTTTGATATTCATTTTATTATATCTGTTTAAAAGTGACATTCTTTCATGTATAATCGTATAAGGTTTTTTTCCCAAGATAATAATTTATTTATCGATCTGATTTGTTTATGTAGTATAAACAAAGCTGATATTTTAGTTATTTATGTGATTTTGATTTTTTTTTCCCGAACATTTAGTCGGAACACGACATCAGGGAAACTTCATCGTATAATTGTGAAACTTTGCACGTACCCGAGACAACGAGATGTTAACCTTGGGCCGTTACAAACATTCGGAAGGAAAAACCCAAGGTTTGACATTTGCTTTTAGCTAATTATGCTCTATACTTGATGTTTTATTAGATACACATATACTTTTTGATTAAATGTAAATTTACCCGAATTAAAACCATAATTGTTTTTTAGCTAGTTTTACTTTTCATATTTTATAGTTTTTTTAACGAAAAAATGATTAGAATATTTAGATATTAGATCCAAAAGGAGGATTGGATGGGGAAGGTTATCATGATTGGCACCATGCTAACACTAGAGTCAAAGAACATGAAGTTAGCTTGGATCATCTCACAAACATGTATAAATGGTTTGATATGCGTCAAAGATTGGAGTTAAACGAAACAATTGATAAAGTTCAATACGAGCAGCTAAAGTTTAGGGCATATTTTTCTTTGCTCGGCCGGGGTGTTAAAATTCTCAGGGCCGCCACTGGTCATGAGCAACCTGACCAACTTCTATGCATGATATCTGCGTTTTGCAAATTCCCATGTATATATACTTTCGGTTCTTTGACCTGTAGAAAATACAAAAAAATTCATAATTGTACTCAAGAAATTACAAGAAAATTTTAATGCAGAGTATATGTACCATTGAAATTGGTGGGAAGCCAACCCTAAGACGGATTCTGGAAAACCCATCCACCTGAAACAAGCACTTGAATCCATATATTGATGCTCGAGTGTTCACTATTCAAAAAATTAAAGAGCTTAAGTCAAAACACTAAGAATGAAAATATGAAACATCTCCTACAGTAAATCTTAAATTATCATATGGATTGGTCAAATCCTACTTTTAACAATAAAACATGAAAAATCTTTAAGACAAAATGAGTAGTCAGAGGAGGTGGTAATTTGGACCCATTTACTTCTGGAAGGGCAGATATGGGTTATTGATTGAGATTCTCTAAAGTTATCCTCAACTTTATTAGTAAAGTTGAAGATCTTGACCATTGATTTAAAATTAAAGGTCAAGATTCAAAGATGATTTTTGAATCTTAACCATTGATTTTAATTCAATAATCAAGATGTCTCCAACTTTATTGGTAAAGTTAAAAACAACTTTAGAAGAA